>SZWC01000497.1:10743-38468 GCA_023375785.1 Penium margaritaceum
GTGGTGTACGCCGAGCTCCAGGGTCTGAAGCGCATGGTGCAACATCTCATAGACCACATGATCTCTGAGCGGGCTGTTGCCATCATGCCGCTTCACACACCCTCTTCTTCCTTCTCACCATCCTCACCTCCGTCAGTGTCATCACCTGATGATGCCACGCCTCCCGACCTTAGCTCTACATCTGACACCCTACGCTCTGTGCTGGAGGCAGTTGGAGTCATCCCGACCAGTGACCCCTCCACTTCTGGGGTAGTCTCTTCGGCTCACCATCGTCGTTCTCGGACTCGGCACGCGAGGCGACGGAGAGCAAGTTTGGCAAGACGTGTGCAGGAGGCAGCAGCAGACGCAGCATCGGCAGACGTCACCACGGAGCTGATTCCTCCTCCCCAGTCGCAAAGTTGGTGCGGCACCCCTCTACAGCTTCTACCGGTGCGTCGGTCGAGGGGGGGATGGGGTGTCCGTCGACGACCACCGGCGAGTGCATGAGGGATGCGACAGACGGTGCTTCACGACAGGGCGCTCTCAGTGAGGACGAGCCATCCGATGAGTGGTCCGACGTGGATTCGGAGACGGACGAGTGGTCTGACGCGCAGTTGGAGGCAGACATGGAGACGGAGACTATAGTTGACATAGTAGAGACCACAGAGGCAGGTGGGGCAGTACCAGTGGATGAGGCAGTAGTAGCCGTAGCGGTGTCAGCCGGCACATGTGGAGCAGACGACCGTTCTGCTACATTGGTGACCAGTGGAGTGTCGCCAGACGTCCAGGCAGTGGGTGTGTCGGCAGCCATCGACGTCGTGACAGTAGCAGCAGTTGCAGTCACTGCTACTGACGAGACGTTGGCAGTAGACGTGGCTTTGGGAGGAGTCTCAAGTGACGAGATCCCCTCGTCTCCTGTCCACGGGTTGATCTATCGAGTCCCCACAGCTCCTGCCGAGGTGCCAATCGTTGGGGGGATGGTGTATCTGCTGACGACCGCGGCAGAGCTTGGCATTGGTGATGCGACTGCTCTACAACGCAGGATGATTGAGGTGGATGACGCCACAGAGCAGACTCAGCTAGCGGATAGTTCAGCGGGGGGAGACATTCGTTGTGACGGAGACTCTTCGTTAGAGGAGGATTGGTCCAATGCTGAGTCAGAGACGGGGATGGAGTTGGTGATCGTTGATGTTTTGGCGGATGACGTGACGACGGCCGATGCCAGAGCTGCGCCCGACGATGCGCACGCTCCTACATTAGCTGGTGTGGAGACAGCTGCCATGGTGCCAGGAGCAGCAGCAGGAGGAGCAGATGATACAGATGCTGATGCTCGGCCCACAGCAGACACCCAGGTGGTTATGGCAGATAGTGCTGGGCAGCAGGAGGAGGTGATTGACTGCCAGGATGAGGTAGACCTCCTCGATGAGGACCAGTCGTCCGTCGTGGAGCGGTCGGACGCAGGGTCAGAGGCAGACATAGAGGCCCAGTGTGCTGCCGTTCTTGCAGTAGCCGAGGCTAGAGCACGCGAAAGCCTCTCGGTGAGAGCAGACGTCCGCGTGTGCGACATGGAGGATGCAGAGCAAGCTACAGACATCCGACACCCTGCTAGCCTGACCGGTGTCGTTGACACCACGACGGTTCTAGCCGATGACATAGCTACTCTCGTCCGAGCTACAGTTCCTATACCCAAGCGCCTACGCTCCACGGTCGACGAGCATGAGGCAGTGGTGGGTCGAGCAGAGGTGCACGTGCAGAGTCTCATGGCCGAGCTCCGGGAGGCTAGCAGCCGTTGGTACTCTACAGATGCTTCTGCACGACAGGTTGCTGATATGTTCATGGAGGATGTGCACACCCGTCTCGAGGCTGCGGAGTGGTCCCTACAGGATGCACGTTGGCGACGGGCGGACGCACAGCAGCAGGTGGACGATTGGTTGTGCACCAGGGGCTCGGCGTTTCTGTAGGGTGTATGGGTTCCCGATGACAGCAACGATGCTGCAGCGGGAGATACACCGACAGATGACGACGTCTGGCCACCTGACACCCGAGTGTCGAGTGTGTCAGCAGCAGCCAGTGACTCCGCAGCACCACCCCCTTTTGGTGCAGCTGCTACGGATGCGGACACGCTCAGTGGTGACGACCTCCTGCCAGCAGCTGGTGATCAGGTAGCAGCTGAGTCGCCTATTGGCGTGGAGAGCTTCCTATGCGACAAGGAGACGAGGATGCAAGAGGCAGTGACTCGCGCCGATGCGCACATGATGGAGGTCCACCATCAGATTCATTCCGCGACTGACCGCCTGCACGCCGTAGATGCAGCTGGCCGGCAGGCTGCCGCAGTAGAGCTCGATGAGCTGCACACGCGTCTTAACGCAGCGTAGTCCGTGTGGCAGCATGCAGCACAGCAGCTGGCATGCATACGGGAGGCAATACAGTTGGAGGAGGCCCTCAGCGCAGCACAAGTCACATCAGCAGATGACGACAGTAGTGACGACTACAACAGCGATGACGATGACAGCGACGACACCGCTCCGGGATGAGGCTCTGTGCAGACACATCCCACCAGCATCTTCGTCAACCTTGCTATTGCTGTGCAGGGGTATGTGGCCATGGGGGAGCCGTGCTCCCTCCTCACGGATTGTGTTGGGAGCAGCCATCAGCTGTGCTCGTACTGTCAGCCTCTGCAGCCCAGGGGGAGTGTTGGTGTGAGGACTCTCGTCTGACATATTTTTGAGGACAGCGAGGTTACTTAGGGTGCAGCACGATGCTATGGTCCAGGTTATGCTGGTCGAGACTCCGCGCACCTGGTGAGTTTCACCGGTGTGATGTGGAGACCCATTCCCTCTATGTGTTATGTATGATCCATGCTAGGTTATGCTGGTCAAGACCCGCGCACCTGTTGAGTTCTACCAGTGTGACGTGGAGATCCATTGCCTACATGTATTATGTATGATCCATGCATCATGTGGTCAAGACCCGGACACCCGGAGACATTTTTCCGGGGTCACGAGGAGACCTTGTTTCTCTGTCTCTCTTGCTTGATGTTTAACACGTAGGTGTGTGATTCACTTCGTGCATGGTCGAGACCCGGGCATTTGGTGGGATGCACCATTGTCACGAGGAGACCCTATGATGTGGTATGATTGATCAGTGCTCGCTATGATTGGTTCCCTGAGCCATCATTTCTTGCCTTCGCTAAGACATCATTATGTTGACAGTTGTGTCAGCCAGGGGGAGTGTTGGTGTGTGTGGCTTCCACCTGTCACGAGCGACGGCACGGAGAGCAGCGCTACAGGAGAGCGCGACGACATGATCCCCGATGCAGACGCAGCTGACACCGGAGCACCGACGAGTGGTGGCTCCATCCACCAGCAGCTGCCAGAGAGCTGCCACGACGCCCTGGGTGCTTGCCGGGTGCTTTGCGGTTTTTTCTGCAGACGCTAGAGTTTTCTCGGTGGACTGGCTCTTGAGCCCGATTTGCATGTTTTGTATTTCCTGTCCACCGATCAGTGCCAGACTTGTGTGTGTGACCAGTCGTAGCGTCCGGCTTGAGATTCTGCATCTCTAGGTTCAGACGGCGTAGCGTTCTGATTTGTCTGTGTAGAGTTACGGCCAAAACAGTGTTTTTGGGCCGGTTTTAGGACAGACCTTGCACTGCCGCGTGCGACACCTGTCGTGCGCCGCAGCAGGTATTTATTCTGTGAACTTGTCATTTGTTATCTCTCTCTGCAATTATATTCAGTTTGAGTTTCCTGACACTCTGTTCGTGTCCCTACCCAGACCCTTGCAGTTTTGTCTCTAACTGGTGATTGTTGTCACACGCTGACCTGGCGCTGACGCCTAGTGTCGCGGCAAGTGGTTAGGAAGGCTCTAGAAGACTTCTCAGTCAGGATTGGAAGCCAAACGAGAATTGTATCGATACATTGATCGACTAGCGGGCGTCGCGGAGAGATGCATGGCGACCCTTCGCGAGGCCCTCCGATAAGTCGACGGCCTCGCAAATTCGCGTTGCCGTCAACTTCTAGTTCCGCTGGCCAAGGGATCGGGGCTCAATTCCCCATAGTACATTATGGCTTGACAAATTTCTTGTCAAGTTTTCGTGGGCTTCCGGATCCAGCGGGCCCGCTCGGCTTATCGGCGCGTACATACATGTTCTTTGGATAGCACCAAGAACAATATTTTTTTGTTGAAGGAGAGGTTCGACACCGCCCACTACAAAAAAAAGAAGGCCGCGGAACGCGACATCGATCTCCGCGCGCTCGTCTTCCTCACATTGTCACCGACGGGTTACAAATGTTCATTCTACCCTCAAACCATTGGAAAAGGCCATACCTAGCCTGATGACGTTTCCCTGAAACATTATCAGTCTCAAAAATACCGCGGGACCATTTCAACAAGAAAACCGACCTCAATCTTGAGAAAATGTGTGGAAGCTTCCTAGCAACAGAGTCGCTGACTAGGCATCAGCGCCTGGTCAGACGGTGACGAAAGCCACAGGTCGTGCACACAACAGCAAGGGTTTGGCTAGGAGACACAAGACAAAGTGTCAAAGTGCTTCAATAGCATATGCAGAAAGAGATAAAAAATGACAGGTCCAAGACATAAACACCTGCCGCGGCGCACGGCGGGTGTCGCACGCGGCAGTCCAAGAGCTGTCCTACAACCGGCCCAAAACCACTGTTTTGGCCGTAACTCTGCGTACACATGTCAGAATGCTACGCAGTCTGAACCTAGACGTGCAGGATCAAAAGACAGATGCTACGACTGGTCACATGCATGCATCCATCATCAGACCGTGGACATACAATGCAAAAACATGCAAATAGGGCTCATGGCTTGTCCGCCGAAAGACGCCTGTAAGCTGTAGAAAGGACAGCAGAGAGTCGCGGCAACATCTGGGGCTGTGGAGTGGTAGTCGGCCAGCTCCAAGCTGGTAGTCCGCCAGTCGTCGCACCAGTGTCACCAAGGCCCGCCTCAGGGATCTGCACGAGTATGGACATGGCCAAGTGGTCACAGTGAACTGTACACGAACGTCATAAATCACAACACTCCTCCATGACCCGATGGTACTCATGTCCATACACGTGCAACACTGGTACAAACACAACAGTGAGTGACACAAACAGATGAGGCACATACGCATACTCCACACTCAAGCACCCCCAGGCTTAGGGCGAAGCCCAACAGAATGAATGACCACCAGGAACTTTTCGCGAGCTAGTGCCTTCGTCAAGAAATCAGCACGCTGCATGTCAGTGCAAACTCACATGACGGAGATCAGGCGTCGCTCCACCAGATCACGAATGAAGTGATGCTCAACCGCAGTGTGCTTTGTGCGAGCATGAAAGACACCGGAGTTCTCTGCAATGTCTAGAGCACTTTGGTTGTCGCAATGCAGCACAATGGCATATACTGACTGCCCAAGCTCAAGAAACAAGCGCTGCAGCCATACCGCCTCAGCAGCCCCTGCGTCCAAAGCAACGTACTCTACCTCCTACGAACTACGTGCGATGCAGCCCTGCTTCCCGCTTTGCCAAGATAGATCGATACGACCGAGTAGAAACACGTAGCCAGTACGGCTGCGCCGATCAGGGCTCCAAGCCGAGTCGCTATCGGTATAGCCGTCAAGGACCACCGAACACTGTCGACAAAAACAGAGTCCGAGGTACGGCGTGGAGACCACATACCACACCACTCGCACAGCCGCATGAAGGGCTCTTGCACGAGGAGCCTGCGAGAACTGAGTGAGGAGGTTGACGGCGAACGCGATGTCAGGACGCGTGGTAGTGGCCAGGTACATCAGAGATCCGATGAGACGGAGGTACAAGGTCATGTCCACTGTGTCCCCCAGCTGTGTGGGGTCATCCACCTTCAAGGCATCCTGCCCATTGGGTGTAAGAGGTGTGGAAGCGGAGGGCACTACACCGAGGAGAACGCTAAAGCGATCCCCCACGACTCGTGCATATTGGGTCTCATGCAACAACCGTGTCCGATGTCTGCGATCTCGCACAATCTCCATACCGAGTAACATTGATGCAGGACCGATGTCCTTCATCCTGTAGGCAGTCCGCAGGACAGCCTTGGCCTCCTTCACGGCCTCAAGGGATGGAGATGCGATCAGAAAATCATCGACATAGACGAGGATGGCGGTGAACCGTTCGGGTGTCGGTAGGATGAAAAGAGAGGGGTCTGCCTCATTCTGTACGTATCCTGCACGAGTCAAAGTGCCGGTGATCTCCCGGTTCCAACACCTCGGAGAGTGCTTGAGACCGTACAAGGACTTGCGCAAGTGCCAGACCTTGTCACCGTCCTCAAAGCCCGGTGGCCGAACCACGTACATATCCTCATCAAGAGAGCTATGGAGGAACGTATTATTCACATCCATCTGGTGGAGTTCCCTATCATGCTGAGCCACTACACCGAACATAGCTTGGGTTGAGGTCATGCGGCCGACAGGGGCAAATGTGTCAGTGTAATTGACTCCCTCGATGTGAGAGTACCCCTTGACGACCAAGCGGGCCTTGTAGCGTTCCAATGAGCCATCCGGCTTCACCTTCTTGCAAAAGACCCGCTTGACCTCAATAGACTTCCTCCCAAGAGGAAGGTCGACAAGCTCGTAGACTCTGTACTCTCGGATAGCGCGAAGCTCATCCTCGCACGTAGCACGCCAAGCATCAGCATCCTGTGATGAGAGAGCCTCCCTTAGTGTACCCGGGTCGGGTGTCATAGAGGGAGAACTCTGCGTGGCAAGTGCACACACCTCAGTGTCGGGCCTGACGACCACGAGATCAGCTGCTGCGTTACAGGCGATATGGAACTCACGAGTGACAAGGTTGTGCCCTACGGGGCACGCTGGATGTACCTCTGTGAGCTCAGTGCGGACACTGAAGCCTAGGGCCTTTGTGCTGAGGTCACCACTCGCGATGCTGCGAGAGGAGCGCCTGGGTCCGGGGCCCGACGCTCGTTGAGCTCCGGAATCCAGTGGTCCAAGACGGCCACCAGACTCACGGGAGTAACCTGAGGTCGAGGGACGCACCTCATGCTCTGGGACAGGTGCGACCACAGTTGGTGAGGGCTCAAACAAGGCAGCCGGAGACGCCGTGCAAGGAGATGCGTGTGTGGGGAACACGGGGCTGGGTGTGACAGCTGGAGCAGGGAAGACTGGACCTGACACTGAGGCAGGAGTACCAGATGACATAGGAACGGGAGTGGGCGAGGCTGGATCAGATACAAAAATAGGGGTGCCAGCAGACGCAGGTGCTGGTGCAGAAGGAGGCGTGGGAACAGAGGTACCTGTGGGGTGTGAAACAGGCTGTACAGGCGAGATCTCTGGACCAACGGCAATGATTACCCAATCATGAAGGGCCGGAGACCGAGAGGGGGCTCAAATGGACACATCAGCGTGATGAGAGGTCCTCGCTCGCGTGGAAGTCTCCCCCATCCGCCGAGAACCCTCACAGGAAGGAACATGTGTGGCGGAGAGTGTTGTGATTGAAGTAAGGTCACGGTAGGTGAGAGACTAAAAAAACAGCGCGTCGCGGGACTCAATGACGCCACGACGAGTAGGGTCCTAGAAGCGCCAGGCCTTTGACTGCGGGGAAATGCCTAAGAAGACACACAAGCAGCCCCAAGGTGAGACCTTGGACCCCTGGAGGTCCTCGGTGTACCACACGGAGGCCAGGGAGTCCCAGACGCGAGCGAGACGAAGGTCAGCACGGTGTCCAAACCAGAGCTCGTATGGTGTAACATGGTCCGGAAGCGGACCGTGCGAGAGGCGGTTCCAAACCCAAGTCATGTAGGCAAAACCTTCAAAGACAAAAGACTCCGGGAGACCGCACTCGAACCGCATGGCGCGAACCGCATCCTTCATGGTGCGGTTCCAGGGCACAGATACACCGTTCTGCTGGGGGGTAGCAGGAGCAAAGACCTGGTGAAAAATCCCATGCTTAGCAAAGAAGGAGTCTATCTTGCCAAGGAACTCATCGCCGTGATCCAAGCGGAAGGTATGTAGCGTGTGGCGGGTCTGACGCTCAGCCATCACTAGCCAGAGTCGAACCGCAAGGACGGCGTCGCTCTTCTGACGCAAGCTGTAGACCCACCGCATCCGGGTAAAGTCATCAGTCAGAGTCAGAACATACCGACCCCTCTCGGACAGGGACTCGATCGGGAGAGGGCCGAGAAGGTCTGAGTGAACCAACTCGAGAGGCCGAAGTGCTCGAGAACGAGATCCACGGTAGGTGCACCGGTGCATCTTCCTGCGAGCGCAAAAAAGATAGTCAGTCTTAGGTGGCTTCTTGAAAGAAGCCACGTCAAGACCAAGAGCGGGCTGTGTCCGAATGAGCTTCGACACAATGTCGGAGCCCACATGACACAAACGGCGATGAAGCAACCTCTGGTGTTCCGGAGATAGAACACCAGTGACAAAGACACGATCGTAAGAAGAGGAAGAGCAAGGAGAGGAGGGCCAAGCGATGCGATACAGATCATCTATGAGTGAAGCACGCTGGATGACACTGCGGGTGTTAATAGCAGTCACAGTCCCTGAGTCAGCGGTATGCTCCACAGAGAGACCCATCAAGGTACAGGCACGCACATAAAGCAACCTGAGCTCAAGATCAGGCACAAACAACACGTTGGAAAGGGGCTAGACGGACCATCGAAGCATATAACCTCAGCACCATGGACTGGCAAGGACTGACTAGACCCTCTACGAACGGAACGGACAGACGTGACAGGAGCGAGAACAACAAAGTCACTACGACGGCACGACATGTTATGGGTGGCACTAGAATCGATGTCCCAAGTGCCACCAGAGTCACGGTTGGTGGAAGTCACTGTACAACCAGCAATGGAACACTCGGCCTCGGGTCGCTGAGCCGTCTGTGGGGAGGAACGACACACAACACAAATATGAGACTCATGAATCCACTCGGTGCAGTCAGGCTCATCATCAGCACATGCAGACTGTGCTCCCCCACACACGTCGTCACGAGCCACAGGAACGGACGAACAAATAGTCTGTGAACCACTCGAAGATGACAACACACTCACACCTTCCTGAAAGCGGAGCGACAGAAGGTGGCGAAGCTCGGTGATGGTGCGGTGGCGCGGGTCCGGATCGCTGCTGCTCCCCGGTGAGGAGGCAGGAACAGCTGCAGTCGTGGCCGCCGCGCGTCCGGAGGAGGATGCGGGTGACGTGCCAGACGTGGAACGGAGAGCATGAGCAGCCTAGAGCCCACGAGTTATCCTTACCAAGTCAAGCGGCTGCTGGTACTCGGTGTAGCGATGGACGCCTCCACAGTTGTAGCAGTGCACAGAACGGCCACTTCTACCACTGGATGACGACTGCTGCTGACCTGATCCACGCTTCCTATTCTTCTTCTTCCCCTGGGGGGCTACTGCAACGCCCTCTGTCTACGTGGGTGTAGACAGGGTCAAAGAGGAAGAGGAAGATAAAGAAGTGATTGAGGAGGAAGAGGGAGACTGCAAGAGGGAAGATGGTGGTGATGCGATGGCTGCTGTAGCGAGGGAAGTCTCCTGATGGGCTACGGTTGCCTTGCGGGCTGAGGTCACCTGAAGGAAGAGCTGATGCGCCCAAGGAAGCAGTTGTAGAGTGGCTAAGAAGGGCTCAAGGATAGCGTTGCTGTACCGTGTGAAGATGTCGGTATACTCGAGGCAAACTCCGAGCATAATCGTACGAATCGCCCACAACTGTGTGCCTCCTGAGGTCCCCAATTGCGTGTAGATGTACATGGTGCATCCCCAGTAATCTGTTGCAGGCTCCGCAGGCCCCTGATGAAGCGAATGGAAAGCACGAATATGTGATGCACGAGTGGTGTGCGTCTCTGCGGCCAACAGGGATAAGGCCAGATCTCAACCTCCACGGGGATCGGCGCCGGTGCCTGTGCCGGCCTCGCCAAGGAAGGGGCGGAAGTCGACAACGGTCGCACGTGGCATGGCGTAGAGGAGTCCGCGCATGGCCCTGGCTGCTGACAGTTGCTGTGCTGGGTTTGGAGGCTAGTACGGGCTATGGTAGTAGGGCCACACTCCCTCAGAAGTAGCCCACACCTGAAACAGGATCTCCCATCAGTCGAAGCCGTCCTCACTGATGTACCATGGAGGTGGTGCCTCAAAATCCTTGGGCTGCCGCTCCGTGGGGAGAGCAACCACAGGCTGAGTTGGACGAGAGACGGGAAATACTCCTGGAAGAGGATGGTCACCGAGGTAGTCAGGTGACGATCGTATTGGGGAAAACGGAGGAGATCGAGCGCTCGTCTGCAGCTGACGGAGGCGCTCCTGAAGAACTCGAGTTTTCTGAGCCGGGGAATCATCCGTAATGCCTGGCATGAGTGGCTCATGATCCAGGAGGTCAGCAGGTGGTGGGACAGGTCAAGCGCCTGTCACGGGTGCCTGAGCCGACTACTGGGTAGAGACCGCGACACCGCCAGCTCCCTCAGAAGCCTGTTGAGGAGTCGTGGACTGAGCACGCAGAAGCTAAATCAGCGTGCGGATAGCGTTAGTCTGCTCTCTTTGGAGGCGACGCATCTCATCCTGCTGGCTTTGCAGGTCCTCAATGGCCTGCGAGCGTGGACTCAATATACCAGACGAAGAGGAGGAGGGGTCGCCTGGTCCCTTCTCGTTGTTGTCGGAAAGGCTCATGTCGCCGCCCAGTATGGGGCGACAGGTCAAGTTTGTCGGATTTCAAAACCGTTTGCGTTTCTCGAAAAGTTGAGACGCTCGTAACTTTTGACTGTCCGACCAAAAATTTGGTTAAGTATGGTGCTGATGTCAGCAGGTGGTTGCTGACGTCAGCACGACCTGATGACGTGAGCAAGCAGAATTGCTGATGTCAGTTCGCCTCCCCTTCTTTTTTTTCTCTTTCTCGCGACTCTTCGAGAGTGTGCAGCCGCTCCGCGGCGGCTACGCGGAAGCTGCGTAGCAGCTTCTGCTCAGCTGCTGCTGCAACTGTGTTGTCAGCTGTAGCAGCAGCTGTGTAGCTGCGTATGGAGCGGTGGCAGCAGCGGCTGCGCTGCTGCTGCTGCTGCTGTTGCGCGCTGCGGCTGCTGCTTGCCACCGCCGCCGCGCGCTGCTGTTGGTGCCACTGCTGTGCTGCTGCTGCCGCTGCTGCCCTCATGTTGCCGCCGTGGCTGCTGCTACTGCTGCTGCGCTGCTGTTGCCGCCGCTGCTGCTGCGTTGCTGCTGCCGCCGCTACTGCTGCGCTGCTGCTGCCACTGCTACTGCTGTGCTGCTGCTGCCGCCGCTGCTGTTGTTGCCACTGCGGCTGTGGATGGCAGTTGTGCTCACTGCAGCCGCCATGCACCACTGTTGCTGCTGCTACACTACTGCTGCTGCCTCTGCTGCTGCTGCTAGCACAGTGGCAACAGCGCTGCTGCGATCTCATGTGGTGGGTGAGGGCTACGCAAACGGCGATCGGCTGTCTCTAACAAGCCCCAAGGAATCTGCTGCTGCGGTGACTCTTACTGCTGCTGCTCTGCTGCTGCTCTGCTGCGTCTCTGCTGCGCAGCTCTGTGAGAACTGTCTCACTGCTCTGATACCATGAGAAAATGCATGGAAGCTTCCTAGCAACACAGCCGCTGACTAAGCATCAGTGCCTGGTCAGACGGTGACGACAATCACAGGTCGTGCATACAACGACAAGGGTTTGGCTAGGAGACACAAGACAAAGTGTCAGAATGCTTCAATAGCATATGCAGAGAGAAATAACAAATGACAGGTCCAAGGCATATAAACCTGCCGCGGCGCACGGCGGGTGTCGCACGCGGCAGTCCAAGAGCTGTCCTAAAACCGTCCCAAAACCACTGTTTTGGCCGTAACTCTGCGCACACATGTCAGAATGCTATGTCGTCTGAACCTAGACGTGCGTGATCAAAATACGGATGCTCGACTGGTCACATGCATGCATCCATCATCAGACGGTGGACATACAATGCAAAAACATGCAAATAGGGCTCATGCCCAGTCCGTTGAAAGACGCCTGCAATCTGTAGAAAGGACAACAGAGAGTCCCGGCAGCATCTGGGGCTTTGGAGCGGTAGTCAGCCAGCTCCAGGCCGGTAGTCCGCCAGTCGTCGCACCGGTGTCACCAGGGCCCGCCTTAGGGATCTGCACGATTATGGACACGGCCGATTGGTCACAGTAAACTGTATACGAACGTCACAAATCACAACAAATCTAGGATAGCATGCATACCAATTTTTCTCCTTGGAATTCGAAGAGACGCATTCTCTTTATGGTTCCTTAGGAAGGGAAGTAATGACACAAACACGAAGTATATGAATGAAAAAAAAATTCTATTCATGGATGGTTTCATTCACATTTTGAAAACGTTTCAGAATCTAGAGGAAAACAACTTTATTATGCATTTCATAATCCAATTTTCTTACAAAAACATTCTCATCATGTAACACTTTCCATTTCTTAAGGCATATCAAAACTTGTCTGAGCATGAGTCCTTAAGTGTTTAAAACACGTAAAATTATGTATGAAAATAGATCTTTTTCAATTAAAGAACATGGGCTGTTTACTCTCTCATTGAAGTTTAGAAAGTAATGAAACTATCCATTATTAAAAAATTATTTCAACCATTTTCTAAGTTTTTGTGTCATTACTTACCTTCTTAAGGAACCATAAAAAGAATGCGTCTCTTCAAATTCCAAGGAGAAAAAAACGATATTCATGTTCTCCTAGATTAAAGTTGGTTTTATTGTTAAAATCGTTCTGCGGTATTCTTGAGACTGATAATGTTTCAGGGAAACACTGCAAGGCTAGGAATGGCCTTTTCTAATGGTTTGACAGTAGGATGAAAATTCGTAACCCGTCGGTGACAATGTGAGGAACACGCGCGTGCGGAGATCGAGGCTACATACGGAAATACGTTTTGTGACCGGACAGGTATTGCAAATAATTTGCGAGCCAAGTCACCTAAGACAATAAAATATAAAACTTGTTTTGTAACGAAGCAATTGTTCCGAAAGCTTGCGTGCAGGGTGAGTTGATCGCACGTGTGCGTCGGGTTTTAGCAGACGTTGCGGTGTTGCATTACATCACATTGCGTCGCATCGACATTGCACTGCAACGGAAAAGGTGGAAGCATCGAGAACCAGTTGGGTTGGACGGGGAGAACGAGACATGTCACACGAGGCCGGAGACCGCCCACCGTTTTCTCTAAAATAGCAAAAGTAGTTAACTGGGGTGGGGGGCGCGGCTGGAAAATGCCAAAATGTGCTGCAATTGTGGATTGTAACTAGGGAAACATGCCACCGACGACAACACAAACCACCAACTACAATGAATGATTCCCACCCTGCCTTATACGAGGTATCGGTTACAAAACAAGATTTTCACACCCGAGTCTCATTCTGAAGACCAAGAGAGCACAAGAGCAACGGTCTAGGTTATACGTTGCGTGCGGGGTGAGTTGATTGCACGATATGCAGACGGAAAAAAAACAAGAACCCAATTCATAAAATCGAATTCTAAATCTACTCTTGAAGAGATTTATTGCACCAATCAGACAATAGTCTACTTTGCATGCACAACATCGTTACTCACTTCGCTTTGAAAGCCGCGCTGTAGAGGGTTGCTAGCCCGAGTTGGACATTCATATGCAAAATCAGGACAAGTCTGTCAACCTTGGAGAGTTATACCTAAAAAGATGATCGGACTCATCATTTGCTTTTCTCAGCTTTTTGGTGTATTTTATAATGGTTTGTGAGTTCTTAAATTCAAATTCTAGTTTTGCATGTTGCCAATGCAAAACTAGAAAATGAATATTGATTTATCAATTCAGGCGGGGCGTGGCGTAGCGTGGCGTGGCGTGGCGTGGCGTAGTGTGGCGTGGTGTGGCATGGCGTGGCGTGGCGTGGCGTAGTCGCATGGCGTGGCTTGGCGTGGCGTGGTGTGGTGTGGCGTGGCGTGGCATGCGTTGCCCCTCATATACATAACACAACCGCACCAAAGCACCCACAGTCTCATCGCATCTGCATAGAAATCGAATCCAACCGACCATCTGGACGGAAAATAGGTTCACGAAGTTTCCACCGTTCTTTCTAACGAAGAATATAAATAGTTACAAATAAGGAACAAATAACAACTTTACAATGAAACATCAACGTAGCTTCAAACGGCGTGGCGAGCCATGATGACTCTAGCAAGGAAAAGACCACTCCAACAAGGAGGAAGGTCATTCAGTTTTACAACACAAACTTTTCCGAGCTCGCTGAGGCCTTTCAACGATAAGTTCAAGGTCTCACATTACATTTGTATCAGAGCTAGGTTGACCCGCTGACATCGCCTTTGTGTCTACTCCATCGTGACAATCCTCACACACCACAAGGAGTGGTGACTTATTAAACGAATATCAGGTGACGTAGTGGTGGTGAAGGTGGAAAGCCGCCGAGAGGTGTCCAAACTTCACCTCCATGCACGCACACCCCACCTCCACCAACCCAACCTACTTCCGCAGTGTTCTACACTCATAAAGACCTACTAAACCAGCAAGCTGCCACATCACCCTTTTCTTACAGCAACGAGGGAGGCAAGAGGGGCGAGCCAGGAGCCTTCAGCATTTTCTTTGGCCGGCGCCCAACCGGGGAAGAACAAAGGACCCATCAGTCCCCGGTTCTCCAAGGAAAAAGTGTTGGGATTTCCAGATCCAAACGCACATATGTGCCAGGCTATAGTAAAACGTGGCATAGACTGTACCCCAACTGAGAGAAGAGACATACTTTGTGCAAGAACAGAATTGTGTTCATGCACCAAGTATGTCACCTTGAAAGAGGAATACTTAGTGCTTGACCCCTTCAATTGGGATGGTCTGATGGTGGTAGCCAGACAGAGTGATAATCGGCGACACAACTCCTTCCTGTTATCAACGGTGATCATTGCTCTAAACAAGAACATCACCTCGATTGTTGGCACTTCACCGGCTAGCACTAGATTAATGAACAAAGCCTGACGGCGGTGGCCAGATTGAGTGACGGCTGGTACGGATGTGGCAAGCAATTGGACGGAATGTGATCAATCGGCATTCAAGCATCACTCGCATGCTACTCGATGCAACTCTAACTGTCGGCACTGGCGATCCCGATGAACACGATATCGCTAGTGCCTCCAACTGCGAAGTTCGCCACAATCACAAGAACGCACAGGCACAAACTACAAAACACAAGCATTTAGAGTAGCAAACACGCATTATTCTCTTCAACTGTTCCTAGCACAATTGCACGATTCAACACTTGTAGTAGATTCTGTACCCGGTAGCTGGAGTTGAAGAAGATTCTATCTGACTCCTGTTTAATGCTTCTGGTGCATGATTCTGCGTGCAATGAATTCAGGGAGACCATTGATGGCTTGATCCTGTTTTCAACAAAAAGGAGTAGGGAGAGACATAACTTGGCCTCTGGTCCTCCGTTTTCTGAGCTGTTTTTTTGTTCGATCCGTAAAATCAACTTCTACCACTGTATGCCACTTGATTTCAGTATTCTACTGTCTTCTATTGCTGTTTAAAAAAAAAGTGATTTCTACCTTGTGAATTCCACTCTTGTTTGTAATTATGTCTCCAACCTACTAGTCTATGACTTGAATCACACAGCTGGTGCTAAGTAACATTGCCTGTCCTCTCCCTTTTTTCCACAAAAAAAGGTGAAGGAGGTTTGGCTTGGAGGCTCCTCGGTCATCCACGGGTTTGAAGCAAGGCACACATAGTCTAATAGTGTGTCCTCCACCCAGTTAAAATAAAGAAAGAAAAAAGGAAGAGGGGAGATGGGGTTAAAGGAGGAGGTTGGAGAGTGAGAGAGCCGAAGCAAAGCCTTGCCAGAAGGATGGTCGTCCTTGGGACCTGACTCTCTGCGGTCTTGGGACGTGCTCCGAGCACCAGCCCCCTCCGCTCCAAGGAATGCACGCCCTTGGGATCTAAAGAGAGTCGCGGGACATTAGTGCCCGCCGCCCACCTCGTAAAATGTCACACCAGTAGGCAATGGCTAGAGGAGGAGGTACCCGTCCGGCGTCGCCAAGGGGAGGAACGCCAACATCTCCAAAGCATGGACAGTAGCGTGAGACCCCCGTCGTGGCCGCTCGACAAGGCGTTGGAAAAGGTCGGTTGTTCGCTGTCCAACTCGGTTTTGGCAACAAGGCCACACCCATCCCGATCACTCATGCGAACAACGAGGGGTTAAAGGCCACCAAGAGGAACATCGCTGATGGCGATAATCTTGCCGGGGTTGCCAAATGAGACGAGCATGGAGATGAATTACCTAATGAGCCAGTGGATTGCTTGGTCATTAAAACAGATCGCGAAGCTCACGATGAATCAGACACACATGACAAAGCCAGCAACGGTAGTGAGGCGGGCAATTCTATGCTAAAGGAGCCTGAAGCAGGCGCTAACCAGGTGGAACATACATCCGACCACGTGGACGATTAAGGTCGTGCTCTTGTTTTGGCATGAGGGAAGCGAGCCTGACCTGCGAGCCGGCCAAGTTTGGCAGCAGCGCAACAAGTGCTTGACAACACCGAGCGTCACCTAAAAGTCGACAAACAACTCAATCACCTCCGCGCCCGCCTCCCTCCTAAGGATTTCACACTGGCCGTGACCGTCATGGGAGCGCTCGCATACAACGGTGACATGGTGCGCGTCTCGCTTTGTGAACGATCGTTCATGGTGCAGCAGATGAATTAGAAGCTATATAAGGAGGAAAGGAAGTTGATGCGCAAGGTCGCGGCCGTCGACCACTGCGCAAAGGTGGCAGGGCAGGAGCTTGAGAAATTTGTGCCAAGGAAGCCAAAAAAAAAATGTGATGTGCTCAACGCAACAGTCAGTGCTGCGCGTCACGCTGCCGAGGTGCAGTTGGGACAGATTCTAGAGCGGCGCAAGATTGAAAGTACGGAAACTGAATGTGCAAACATTCACAATGCGCGTCGAGCTACACTTGTCAATCCTACTCCTTGCCTCAAAGCAAACGTGCCTCAACCACGGGCTCGTGCAGCTCTTTCTCAGGCCCAGAAGGAAGGCGGGACTGGCAACCGTGTGGTTCTTGAGCCGGCCGACCGCTACGATGGCACGTGCGACGTCAACACATTCCTGATGATTCTTCAGAGGCAACTCCACCTTGCTCGGAACGACAAATAGGAGTGGGGTGCACAGGGTATGTTTTCCTTGAAGCCAAAGTCATTTGAGAAGCTCACGGAGCTCTGCAAGCACAATCAGAAATACTCAGACACCACCTGGGAGGAGTATTGCTAACTGATGTTTGAGCTGTACTCCAAGCCTGTTGAATCGCAGAAGGTAAAGAAGGAGCACGAAAGCTTTGTGCAGGGGAGCATGTCGGTAGAGCGGTGTGCCGAGGCACTTTTTCAGACTGCAAAGAAGGTCCACGATTGTCACTTGACAGAGCAGGCCAAGATTGACCTCTTTCAAAGTGCTTTGGCCAGCCCTCAAGTGCAATTCTTCTGCCTTCACAACAATGGCAACAAGTGGAAGTCCTTGCACGTACTTGCAGCACGCGTGTGTGCGGTGTATAAGTAGAACTCCAGCCTGTGGGATCGTGACGCGCATGAAAGCAGGTCGGCGCGTGAGGTGCCGTCAGTGCCAATGGGCCGTGAACCAAAGCGACCAGCGAAGGCAACATCTGAGTCCCCCAAGAAGTTTCGCTGACATTGTGGAGATAACAACCCTTGATCTTCTATCATATGCACACGTTGCCACCAGGCTGGGCACATTGGGCGCGACCGCCTCCAACGTGACAAGTAGTAATCACAGGGACAACAGCAGGGCCAAAAGCACAGTCATGGCGCGCCCCGAGGCGGAGGGCCAAACCGCTTCCACGGTGGTGGCCAGAACCGCTTTCATGGGACCAGTTAGCACTAAGGTGGGCAGCATGATGGCAACAAAAATGCCCCTGCTGGCCAGGGACGCCCTCACGGAGGGCAGCGCAAAGTCTAGGCATTTGCAACCATCCAACGTCATGGGGCACAAGGTGGTCAGCATGGACAAGGACATCCCCGTGACGATGACTACGACTTTGAGGGAGGTGCTAAAGGACGCGTACACTGTCCCCAGCATGGTCGTGAGCAGAATTGTCACGATCCCTAGTAGCTACCAGTGTGCTGCTATTTGGGGTTGCGGTGAATTATGGGAATGATGAGGACATGATGTTCATGTTTTGAGATGATGATATAAAAAACTTTGAGCTCTTATCGGCATAGCATTTCTCAACCATTTTTGTGCCTTTCGTGAATCTTGATTCCCTCTACCATAATCGCTCATGCCCACACTCATATGTGACCAAAGAAAACCTTCAAAATCACGCTAGCCTCGTCGTAGCCACTAAAGAAAGTTGGCCATATGTGCACACCAAACACATGAGAAAAACTCTCTGACGTCAACAATAGTGGCCGTGCCTGTGGGTCGAGAAACGATCAAGTCTGCATTTAAAGGATGGATATTACAGGCTTCGTACACCAAAGGACATCGCATGTGGGAACAATTCGATGACATGGTTGAACTATCAAGAAGCACTCATGTTAATCGGATCTACAACCTCCAGAGCAAGCCTCCAGTGAGCATTTTCATACAAAAGCACAAACCATTGATGACCATGTAATTCGATGGCAAACTGGTAGGAGCCCCTGTACGCATCTTGGTGGATACTGAGGCGGATGACTTGTTTATGAGCGGTGCATTTGTACACACATGGAAATTAAAGTACACGTCTCGCACTGGCATAGTGGTCGTTGGTGATGACGAAGAGGTGTCATTTCTTGGTGACTGTGTGGCACGGCTCACACTGTACGACTTCACCACCAGTGTCTGCCTCATTGTGCTTGATCAAATGGATCCGTTTGACGTTGGTCTCGTAGACCCGTGGCTTGTGCACCATAAGGCACTTATGCGCTTCAACTGAATGACATTGCAAATAAAGTGTGGAAGGAGAATGGTCACCTTGTCTCCAATCCCACAAATTCAACAGCGCTCCAAGTGAAACGACTACTTCGACAAGGGTGCTGTTACTTTCTTGCAACCCTTAAGAAAATGGACGACGAGACAGAGGGTGAGGTATTCCAAGGGGTCACAAACATACTCTCAGAATTCTGGGATGTTTTTTTGAGGCACCACAGGATGGGTTACCACCTCGACAAATAGGTGGACATACCATTCTGTTGCAACCTGAGACTCTGCCTCCCTTTTGGTATGTGTATCGTTTGAGCGTAGTAGAATGGCAAGAAGTAGAAGCCCAAATTAAGGAGTACCTCCGGAAAGGTTGGGTTGAGCAAAGCTCTTTGCCCTTTGGAGCACCGATCCTGTTTGTGAACAAGAAAGATGGTGGCCTCAGGATGTGCGTGGACTATCGGGCATCGAACAAACTCACTGTAAAAAACCGGTACCCGCTCCCACGCATCGAGGACCTATTTTACTAGATTCAAGGAGCAAAAGTATTCACATTTCTGGATCTATCGCAGGGCTACCATCAAATCCGGATCACCGAGGAGGATGTACCCAAACATCATTCAGAACTCATCTCAGACACTACAATTTTTGGGTCCTGTGCTTTGGACTGACGAAAGCACCTGCCACATTCAAAGCAGTGATGAGAAACATCTTCCGTGAACACCTCGGCAAGTCGTTCCTAGTGTATCTGGATGTCATCCTTATCTTTTCTAAGAACCACGAAGAACACAAGCGACACCTCCGAATGGTGCTTGAGATCCTTCCCAAAAACCACTTTTTCACCTAGAGAAGTAAGTGTAAGTTTTTGCAGTGAGAATTGGAGTACCTTGGCCACGTCATTAGTGGCAAGGAGATTTGGGTTGACCCTTGTAATGTGCAGGTCGTGAAAGAATGGCCTCAGCCCAAGAACGTGGGTCAGCTCTGCTCTTTCCTAGGACTGGCAAATTACTTTTGGCGTTTCATGAGAGGCAACTCCACGTTGGTGAGCCCTCTCACCACCCTGACGCGGAAGGCTTGCACATAGGTCTAGTCAGAAAAATGCATTGAGTCTTTTGAGGCTGTGAAGGCGATGCTGATCTCGGCATCGGTACTTGCACTCCCAAATCCAAAGAAGTCGTGTGAGGGACATTGTGATACAACGATTACAGGGTTGGGAGCTGTGCTCTTGCAAGACGACCAACATGGTGCCTACGAGAGCCAAAAGGCCTTAGATGCAGAGACCAGGTATACCATTTTTGGATCAAGATCTCCCGGCAGTCGTGCATGATTTCAAAGTATGCCGATGTTATCTTGATGGTGCCGAGGGACAGATCACGGTGGTCACATACCACAACCCTCTCATGTATGTTATGACCCAACCAACCTTTCACGACGACATGCGCGGTGGAGTGAATACTTAAGTTGCTTCACATTCACCTGGTAGTACAAACCAGGGCAAGCTAATGTGGCAGACCTATTGAGTCGAAACCTAACACATGTGAGCCTCATGCTGAGCACGAATGATATCACAAATCAGTACTTTGCTACTGTTGCAACGGCGAAAACATTACACACAAACTCACTCCGCCCACCCCCAAGACCATTGGTCAGTGTGAACCCTCTCAAAAATAACATTTGGATAAGCTATACTTTGAACCCCTAGTTTGTCAGGCGAAAGAACATTGAACGCCATGGCCTCGTGGAGGCTGCCGGGTTATACTGGCATGGCGAGCAGGTGGTGGTCTACAATTTCAACAACATGCGATTGTTTGAGTTTCATAATCCACCCTCTTCAGGTCACATTGGATCGAAGAAGACAGGACATGCTCTTGCTCAGCACTACTGGTGGCCAGGGTGGAGCAGTGATGTCAGGAAGTATTGCATGGTGTGTGACCTGTGCCTTCGCAATAAGACTTCGAACAAGACACCTGCGGGGCTCCTCTAGCCTCTACAACTCTCTGACATCCCATGGGATTTGGTGTCCATGGATTTCATCGTTGGACTCCCTGCGACCAACAAAGGCCACGATGCAATCTTGGTTGTTGAGGACAGGGCAAAAGGAATGGCCCATTTCGTGCCCACAACAACTCGCGTCACAACGGAAGAGACTGCCAGGCTTTTCTACAAAGGCGTCATCAAGTACCAGGACTTACCCACGTGCGTCATCTCCGAGCGTGACCCACGCTTTGCAAGTCGATTTTGGCTTGCTTTGCAAGAACGGTTTGGAACGAGGCAAAGTATGTCCTCATCATTTCATCCCCAAACCGATGGACAAATAGTGCGCATGAACCACACACTTGAGCAGATGCTCCGCATGTACATCGACCCAACAATGGAGGAATGGGACGACTATTTGGCCCCAGTCGAGTTTGTTGTGAGCAATGCGGTCAATGAATTGACAGGTTTAATCCCATTATTCCTCAACCACGGTCGGCATCCGGTGGTACCTGCTTCAATGGTGAAGTGCGTGGGCGGCGGTGATCAGGTGCCCTCCCCCCAGGCCTTTTTCCAGTGCATGGACGCCCTCTGACGGGATGCGTAGGCCCATTTGTATGCAGCTCGATAGTGCCAGAAGGCCTATGCTGACCAGAGACATCGTGAGCTGACGTTCTCCATCGGAGATTATGTGCTTTTAAGCACACAAAATTAGCGGCTGAAAACGCCAGGTGCACAAAAGATGTTGCCGAAATGGCTGGGACCCTTCATGGTCATAGGAGTAGGGATGTATGGCCTATCGGTTGGCTCTTCCATCAACAATGCGCATCCATGAGACCTTTCACGTGAGTCTCCTTGCACCCTACAGAGCAGAGGGGTCTATTCAGCCACCACCTCTTGCTGTCCTTGCAGCAGAAGGCTAGTGTGAGGTGCATCGCATCCTCCAGCACCGTGAGCGTAATTTGCATGTACGAGTGGTTGAGTACCTCATCCACTAGGCCGGTTGTGGACCTGACCACAAAGGTTGGGAGCCAGAGTCGCGAGTGCCAACTGCGGCAATTGCGGGGTACTTGGAGGAACTGGCTGTCCGTCGAAATAAACGTGCCCTTGGGGGTACCATTCTGGCACAATTACCCTTCAGAGGATAACAGCACTGACCATTCGGTTGATCTTTGGCTTACTCTTGACAGCTTGTCAAAGGGACGCCTTGGCACTTGTTGCGAGGTCGCTTCATTTAAAGGGGGAGGAAGCGTGGCCACTGCTTCTACTTTGAAAGCTGAACACTTTTTAAATGTTGAAATGTGCCCAATCTTGATGTTTTCCTCTCCATGGACTGGAGCTTCTATCATCAATGATAGATGGCCGTGTACAAACTGCCTATTTGCAAGAGAGAGAACCGAATTGAGGACGATTCGTAGGTAAAGGGGGAGGAATTTCACACAACAAAATTTTGGGAACAAAACCTAAAACTTTATAGTCAAGAAAGACTGTCGCAATCACCACCTGATTGCAACAGTCCATGGACACTGTTCTACGACGGACACCATGAGGTCGCGTCAAGCTTGATGGAAGCGCCTGAAGGAAAAAATGAAGATTGAATCCACACAACCATCTCGACGGAAAATACGATCACAAAGTTTCCAGAGTTCTTTCTAACGGAATACATAAACATTCACAACTAATTAATAAATCATGAATTCATAAAGAAACATCAACCTAGCTTTGAAAGGCATGGCGATACATGACAACTCGGGCAAGGAAAAGACCACTCCGACGAGAAGGACGGTCATTTACTTTTACCAACGCAAACCTTTCCGAGCTCTCCGAAGCCTTTCCACGCTAAGTTCGAGCTCTCGCATTACACTATACGGTGTATCGGTTACAGAATCAGATTTTCACACCCGAGTCTCATTCTGAAGGCCAAGAGAGCACAAGAGCAATGGTCTGGGTTATACGTTGCGTGCGGGGTGAGTTCATCGCATGATATGCAGACGAACAAAAAAAGAACCCAGTTCAGAAAATCGAATTCTAAATCTAATCTTGAAGAGAATTATTACACCAGTCAGACAATAGTCTATTTTGCATGCACAGTGTCATTACTCACTTCGCTTTGGAAGCCGCACTGTAGAGGGTTGCCAGCCGGAGTTGGAAATTCATCCGCAAAATCCGGAAACGTCTATGTCAACCTTGGAAAGTTTTACTTATAAAGATTGCGGACACTACAAGCAACTCCCATCGATTCGATCAAGTTCCATCATAACAACAATATCACTGAAGAATCATGATGTAAGAGGGAAATCAATGAAACCCTCAAAGTAACAACCAAAAAGGAGCATCGTTTCACCCCCATACGTTCAATTTTAACAAAACACAATACATGAATCAAGTTCAGATAATCTTCTAGATGACGAGCTTTTGACTTATTGCTATCATGCTCGTATAGAATACACTTTGCAAACATTGGGAATGTAACGTACACAGGCATCAAAGTACAACCATAACAAATGAGTGAGGTTCATTTGATTCCTCATTTGATTTTCTCAACGTTTTGGTGCATTTTGTAATGTTTTGTGAGTTCTTAAGGACAGATTTGAGTTTTTCCTGTCGCCACCTCACTAAAGAGTCAAAATGAAGATTAGTTTATCAGTTTAGGGCAGCTACTGAAAACTTAAAGAATCTAACGGATTGTCTAGGATGGAGACGTTTATGTGAAATCTGTGAAAACAATTGATTTGCATTAATTGACGCTAACATAGAGGGTCATGCCGGATGTAGTCAGTTTCTTTGGTTATGTGAACTCAACCACTAAAACTGACCATAATGGTGGTTTCGAAGTAGCTTCCCCACTCTAGTTGGTTGAGTTCTTAGCGTGCGCCACTTCCATGAAGTCTCAGCAAAAAAAGAAAAGAACAGACCATCAAGAATGCAAGAGTAAGATATCGATTACTTCCTTATTTCTCTCTGACATCCTACATGTTTACTTGCACTAGAAAAGTGCACGACAGTGTGGATTTTCCAGGAAATTTGCCAAAGAGGGCCAAGTTCTTAAATAGGATAGGTCCCATTCACTGTGGACAACATACCATCAAAAGTGTAGGAGCAGCTCTTTACCATAAGAGTTTTCATTTGCATTCATGTTATCCTTGAAAAAGTAAAGTGGCAATGCCTCGCTTGACCTTTGTTCATGAGAGAGGTTGGGGTGAAGCTACTTTCTCGTGAGGCGAATGCCATTTGGGTGTATGACATACTTGGTCTTGATCTCTGGTATTTGGACATGCAGGTTTTGGTGATGGAGATGGTTGGGTTCCAGGTGACGATCCATATCTTCACCGATGAATCCTGGGCGATGTATCTTTCTCAAATTTCAGGGGGAAAGGGGCCGTGGCACTTGACCGAGACCTTTCAAAACTTAAAAGAAACAATCATTCATCATTTTGGTTGAGTGATGGAGCGTATATTGTAGATTGCACCAACAGTCATCTGACTTTCTGATGGAAATTGTGCCGGGAAATATTCCGCGTAGCCCTCGGTTTATGTCATGGTTAAAGAATTGTATTGGAGTAGTGGATGGAAACTACATTCGCGTGTGGGTGCCTTTGGACCCGCAAGTATCGTACAAGAATGAAGGGCAAAAGATGTAGAATGTCTTCAACACTTTGAGTTTTTACACGACGATTATGTGAATGCATGCAGGTTGGAAGGGGAGTGCACACGATGCATGAGTCTATCGACATGCTTGTGTCGATAGATTTCGAGTGCGAAAAAAAAAAAAAGCACTTCTTGGTTGATGCTAGGTACCCAATGTTGATGGAGATTATAACGCAATACAGAGGCATGCCTTACCATCCAAGAGAGGAACCTATGAACAGCAAAGCAAAAATTTCGACACACCCACAAAAAAACTCCACATGCACCATTCTTTGTTATGCATGACAATAGAGCGTGTCATTGGACAGCTTTATGACAAGTTCAAGATACTTGTCAACATAGAGGGCTACTCTGTAGATGTCAGAGCAAACATACTCGTCGCCTGTTGTGTTTTGCACATAGTTTTTGTTGTTGCGGGTACTAAGGAAGGGGGTTATGGATGAGTTCTATGTGAACATTAAGGCTGCTAAACCTTGGCCGCTCATAGTAGGCAAAGAAGTGGATGATGCTAATATGTCTATTGATTGTAGATAACTTTTTTATCGTCTCACATGTGAGATGTACCTTTAGTACGTGACAAGTAGGGCTAACCAGCCTGAGTGAAGTTGTCATCATCCATCTTTAGAAGAACAACACTCATTTTGCATGGTGGGTTTTCTTTCTCTATATTGTATGCATTATGCTATTGTTGAATATTGCAATCATAAGATTATGGAAGTTACATTCTCTAACGTAAAGCAACACATGCAAAAGAAGGCAAAAAACAAAACAAGAGGTGCATCAAGTTCTTATCATGTATATATCATGCATCACTCAAGCATAGGAGTGTTATGAGATCTTCTATCTATTGACCAACCCCTATTCCATGCATTAGAAACCTGAACACTCACTCTGGCCACTCTACAACAGGCACAAATTGTCCATTCATTGATATGAATCAACACATAACAAGGCATGGAACCGTTGATGAAGGGGAACACCCATCCATGAACGTGTGGATAAACTTCCATGCTTTCCTCAAGCTTTGCACATACAAAACCAAAGAACCAAAGTTAGAACAATGAGTAATACTCTACAACATACGATCACTATGAAATGAATGAATTTATAACGTAACAACACTTACCATTAATCTGCCAACTTCTGTTGGATGTGAGCCCCATCAAGGAAAAACCACTCAGTGCTACATGGATCCATGTTTATTACTTACAACATCTGTGCCATTTTCTTAGAAGGCACATGCATCTGGTTCATGACGATGTCACGGGCCATTTCCATCCAATGTGCAGAGTCAGAGCCATGCATGCATTAAATGGATGTGGCCAGCTTAAGTGTGGCATGAGCAGGGATCCAACCGCCACTCAAGATACATTGCACATGTCCAAGAGCTTCACTGATACCCCCTTCTAACACCGCCCGTATGTGAGGGTTGAACCCACGTGCCCTTACACTAGCAGCCTTAGGCCCACCCCCACCAACGCCAAAACCATCAGTTACATAAGATCCTCCCACAAAGAGCCCATCCGCCGTTGCACCACTCGACACCACCCAAACCGCCATCCCCATCCTAGAAGCATCATATGTACCCCCTCCATCACCCTCAGCACCCACCCCTGTACCACCAATAGGCGTAGCACCACCGATTCAATGAACATCTGTGGCGGCATCACCTAATTTGCCACCTCCCTCTCTAGCCCCACTTACAGCATCACCATCATCGGGGCAACCATCAAACCCTCAACCAGCCACTCCTACCCCACCTGCCGCATTTCTACTAGTGGTATCGGCTTATAAACTGCCACCCGCTCCTACACCACTTGCCACAATCATTGCTCCACCACCCTCATTGCGCGTGGACAACAGGCCAACCACTTAACCCATAACCCTTGCTAATAAGAAACTTGCATACCCCCTCTAGTAGGCTCTTGTATCATGACCTTGTCGAGGTATCCACCGAAGTACACTTCTACACACCTCCCATTCCATGACTTCTTCCAACACCTTCCACTTCATCCACCTCGTCCATCTCCTTGTTGAGATGGTCAATGGGAATTGTTTTCCCTTCATGAGCCATCAACACCCCTCGGGACACATTCTCCATGGCACAAGGACCATGTAGCACCAAATGTTACATCTTCCAAAGGAGAGCCATATCTGCAACCCCATTGTAGCTACGACCCTTCCCACTAACCGCCAAGACATGCGGCCACATCGTATAACACTGGTGAAGACAAAAACATTTGGGTCACTCCTGATGTCTAATTCTCATCCACCATTGTAAACACCTTCCAACACTCTTGGTCAAAGGTGGGTACTCCGCCTTTCAAGCCATCGCCACTAAACTTACGCTTCTCACAGAGATCACGGTACTCCTATTTCACGTTTTGAGTGTAGTTGTGAGCCTGTTTTACCCCAAAATTGGTCCGTTTAAGGTTTAACGCCTCTTTGGCCACCCCTAAACATGCATTCAAATTGATGACAGTGTTGTCCCACACCTTAGTAGTCTACATAGGGCCAGTCTTTGCCAACACAACAAGAAGCAAGTTGGTATCTACCTTTGTCTTCTCCTCTTTCTCTTGTAGTGCTTGTTGGAGTGATGCTCCTCACCATGGCAGGAGTGACTCCAAAAATGAACACCAAAAAGACAAGCCTTAGTGGCTTAGTGGTTAATGGTGTCAAACTCTAGAATCAGGGGCCCGGGTTCAAGTCCCACAAGATGATATTCTGCCCTGCCTCAAGGGAGGTGGAACATAGATGCTAGGAAGCTAGCTCAACCTCTAGAGTTCCTCTTTACATTTCTAGAAGACCAGGTGAGGGCCCAGGAAGGTGGCACACCTTCTAGAAGGGGTGACTTGTCCTACAAGGCATCTAGAGGTGTCTTGGTCTTCTGGACACCTTCCCTCCTACTAGAAGCAAGCTGAGGAATCTAGGAAGGGGCAGAAGCTTCTAGAGGAGGGAAGGGATGCCTTCCTAGGTGGGAAAAAGGACAGCCTACCAATAGACACTATAGAAGCCATAGAATCTGCTAGGAAGCTTCAAATCTGGCATGCTTTGGTGTTCTGGAAAGCTTAGATCAGTGGCTATAAAATGCCACTGCTTTTGAGCCTTGATCAAGGTGTACATCCCCAGTAAATTCAGGCCAAAAATATTGCCTCAATCTCTGACCGATTTTTTGCCATCCTTGGAACTAGTTGCCTCCACAGTTTCAGTCTCTCCAAAAAGA
>SZWC01000497.1:87535-107825 GCA_023375785.1 Penium margaritaceum
CTTTCCGCCCTCCGCTCCTGCGGGTGCAAACCACAGTCTCTTCCCACGCTCGCAATCCACTGCTGCACTCCAACTGGTTTTCTTCCGGTAGTTTAAAGCACCAAAATGAGCTCAGAAGCAATTTGTGCCTTCCTCCCCCCCCACGCCCTTCCCCCGCCCCCCACTCCACACCTCTCCGCCTCCCTCCCGCCCAGGTTTTTTGGCCGTGAAACACTGACAGAGTCGAGGTACGCCTTCAGACCACCCAGCAGCGCACTGATACTGGCTGCCGCTGCCACTGCTTCTGCCTCCACAGCTGCTACCGCTGCCACCGCACTCACTCCGCGGCTGCTGCTGCTGCCCCCTTGGGTTCCGGGGGCGGCAGTGGCGGCACCGGCACCACTGGCACCGGCACTCCCTCTACCGCCCTCAGCCCAAAGCGTCCCATGTTCCCGATTTGAAACTGGATGCGGCGGCGGCGACTGCTGCTGCTGCTCTTGCTGTTGCTGCCGCTGCTGCTGCTGGTGCGGCTGCTGGGGTAGGTCGTCTTGACATAGATCAGGTCCACGCGAGCCATGCTGCCCATGCCGCTTGTGCGTGTGCTCTGCTTCTGCAGCCCGAGTCAGCGCCTCACCTCTGCCGCTAGCCTCCCATTCGTGGACGCCCTCCCCACCGGGTACTGCTCCACACTCCGCGCTGTGCGGTGCGTCCATTGGAAATTTGCAGAATCATCCCTGTCCTTACCAGTAAGCGGAAACAAATGCGATGGCTGCGATAGGAAAAAAGGCGTATGGATCAAGCTAAACGACACAGCCATTGGGCAAGTGCTTTTTGGGTGAGGCTGCTTCCGTGGTTCGGTTGAACATTTTCAACTCGCGCCTGGTTAGTTGGTTTGGATGGTTGGAACATCGATTTTCACATGTGCTGAGGCCTTTTTTCCGTTTCGAACCTGCGAATCTGTAAAATTTCTTCTATTTTTATGCATGTGTTTGAGACATCACTATGACACATGCTTAAGCATTTGTATTGAAGTGGCCAGTACACATCCTATTTGTCGTCGGATCAGCTCCATCGCGACGAGAAAGAAGGCAATTTCATGCCCATGCGATTTACACCGTGCAGGGCATGGCAGCATATCTGCCATGCTCTGCATTTGTCGCTCAGCCAACTCCAACCACGTTCAACCATCGCCGCCTCCGGGTCCAACCCTCGTTGGACAGAGAGCCGATGGCTGGATTATGAATAGTTCTCACTCCTAGGAAAAGGGCCTGTTTGGTCTTGACCGTGTTGCTGCTAGCTGAGTCCTGTCGCATTAGTCGTCGCTAAAGGGGCTTATGACTTGGTTCGAGTCACGACGTCCGGATGGGGAGTGATGCTGTCCGCGTAGGAGAAAGTAAGATCCAGCGGACTAAACAGGATCTAATGATAGGCAGGCCAACATCTTTTGTCACCGTCGCTTGCCCCAAAAGCAAACGTGAAGTCTGCCAAAAACAAAAGACGCGTCGAACTTCGCCTGGTACCTCTACTAAAAGTAAAAACAATTCGACAATCGCGCGCATAAACTCCGCAGTCACTCCACTCAACCAACAGGTTAAGAGAAGTTACGTGGCAACGTCTAGTTTGGTTGGAATCGATGGTTCAACCATCGATTTCAACTGCAACCAGCCTCACCCTTAAGGGACTGGCTACATTTTACAGTTGCCGGACGACCAAGAGTGACTGATTTGTACGTGGCGGTTAATTACACTCCATATTGGCCGCGGAGCCGACCTAAACCTGGGCCGCGCCTGGAAACTCTCCACTAAGCTCATCGAATAAGGAAAAATCGAAAAATTCGGATAGCCTAACTGAGTGCACGAATGTGGACAACCTACTTGTATGAACGACTCGATACCCTATGTTCGAACATCACGTATCCGGACAGCTTCTCAACTTAACGCACAAGGATCGACGGATAGAGTCCCTCGGATCTAGCACACCCCGTAGTTCGGATCGCAAGTTGGACGCCCGTTCATTGATCGTATCGAATTTGGATCGTACTTCGGACAGACGTATGGAAGGTGTGTCCGAAGTACGGTCAGAATTGAAGACGATCAAGGCACAGGGGTCCGCTTTGCGATCCGTACCGTCGGTGTTATTCAATGCACGAATATAACAAACAAGAAAAACTTGTTTCTACGCACTGTTTTCAATCCGACCGATATTGACCGCCGATCCTCGTGGCCCAAGTTCAGAAGCTATCCAGATCCATGAAGTGCGAACGCAGGGCATCGAGTCTTTCATACAAGTAGGTTGCCCACATTCGCGCACTCAGTTAGACTGTCCGAATTTTTCGATTTTTCCTTATTCGATGAGCTTAGTGGAGAGTTTCCAGCCGTGGCCGTGATTGTTGGGAACGATTTGATCGTCCGGAGGTGCGTTTCCACAACATCTGAGGCCGTCCTTGTAAATTGTGCACGAGGGTGAAGCATGTGTCGAGGACAGATTACTTCAATGTTTGGTAGGGACCTGTTTTGCATGCGTTATTTGGGGCGCTTCGGTCGACGTACAATGTCCGGCAACTCATCCTGGTTCGGTAAAATTAGGACCCATTCGGATTCAGTCGCATATCGACCCACTATCCTGTAGCTGATCACGCAACTTCAGCTGAAGACGGAATACGGTCGACCACCCTCAGGAAACCAAACGGACGTACTTTCTCCGCAGTCGCGCTCGCATGATAATGCATTGGACTCAATGGAGTGCAGATTTGGAGGACAGTTCGGCCGCTGCGGAGGTTTCCAAACTACCCTTTTGCTAAAAAAACAAGCAAAAAAGGGAGAGCGGGAGTGTTGGGAGGGAGAAGGGAGGGGAGGGGTGAAGGGGGCAACCGTTTCTTCATAAAAGTGAAAAGGGATAATGTTGAAACAAACAAAACTTTGATAGAACATGATCACTGGTAATTCTTCCGGATCTTCGCCAGGCCTGTGTCGTAAGCTACAGTCACTGCCATCTCCGCGACAGATTTCATCCATGTTCGCCGGAATGGTTTTATCCTTCAGCACCAAAAACCTACCCTATCAAAGAGGATTTTCCACTTGTGACCCGAACTTCACTAGAGGAACACTTGCATTGCACAAACAACCCAGGTGCTTCAAGTAGTGATAAATGCAGACATAAGCCTAGAAACGTTTTTACATGATTTGTGTGCTTACTATTTTTTATTCGAATAATATGAAATATAAAAATAAAATTTATCTACATGTTGAATTTCCTACACGAAAATAGCATTTCCAAAGATTCTAGAACATCCAATGAAAATTGGATGCATCACCAACTCAATATGAGAGGAAATGATTATTATTCCCAAACGAAAAATTCCCCTACAATCATTCTCTATAAACTTATTTCCTTCCATTTCTATGCCACCACGGATCGACCTAGGCCATTTAACACTATTCGGCTTAAGGCATTTTGGCCACTTCTCGGACATCCAATGTTTCGATTGCAAAGGTTCCCACACGTAGAACAACTTCTGTAAATAACTTCGAAAATTCCGTCACTATAAAAATTCATAATTCTTGACTCCTTGGTGATGCTAGACACAAACAAAGACGTACAAACATGTTTTTAACTCCCTAGATTTTATATGGATTTCTTCAAGCAACCACTCACATCGCAACAAAATCTACACATTTCTTGAATCAAGTGTGAGAACAATACATGCATCATTCGTCTTCCCCATATCGTGTATAAATTCTCAAGGACTCAAAAAATTATTTTCTAATTATGGTAATATCACATGTAAGTTCTCCAATTGTTTCAATTTCAAATGTATTCTTCTACTAAAAAACAATCGAGTGAACAACCCATATTCTTCTGAACATAACACTTGACAACAGAGTGCACAAGATTTTCAAGGGAAATCAATGCATCACTTATAAGACAACAACATCACAATTATCTACATCCCATCTCCACAACTCAAACACTCTCAAAGGTTCAAACAAAAACAACGAACCAAGGGATCACACCCTGAAATGAGGAACAAGAATGAACAAACAATTCACCATTTTAAAACAACCAATTGGACAAAAAAACCCTTCTAGTCAATGGCTTAACGCCAACAACCCCAATGAGCAATCACGATACGACCCCACCATGCTTGACAAACCCCTTTGCCTCCGCTATTACCGGTAAGAATGTAGCAAGGAACAAGAGGTGACACAAGCCAAAGGTTTCACAAGAAGTAGGATCTACATTTCATTCTATTGAAACTAGAGATTCTAATCCCCATGTGCATCACAAAACAACCATGAGAATGGAGGAGCTTTAGAACATGCATGCTACGAAAGTAAGTAGTACTTAGCTTGCTTATTCGTTTCAGGACGAAGCCCTTTTCATATCTCAACTAAAATATTAAAAATGTCACCAGGTTATTCTTAAATAATTACATCAAATGAATTTGGATATTCTTGATGATGGTACAGAGCATAACATGAAAGGGTACATTATTGATAACTTTATTTCCAAATAAACTTGATATTCCCTAAACATAGAATGTAGTAATCATTGAAATAAAGTAAGAAGTTTTTGCACATCAATCCACCTCCATGAGAATAGAGTAATATCCCTTTGAAGTGGAAGGAATGCTTGCCAAGAGGCCCACTCTGATGTAAACTTATGCCTCCTATAGAAAATGGAGAAGTTTGTTAATCCCTCGCGGCATAATACAATGAGAATTTTCTCATCAAGAAGAGTCGCGTCATTTTCAAGTTACGAAAACCTTAATCTACATGTGTTTTGACTAGTAACATTGGCAAACATCTTTTAACATGTGCTACTTCTCAATGTATTCTTCCTAAATAATGTTGTGGTGCTCACAACATAACAAAATTTGTTATAGTACAACAACAACAACAACACAAGTGAATCAACATCATAAAGATAAGTCATTGAATCGTAGTTTTGCCTTCTTGTACCTCCCAAACTCCTTGTAATTCTTCACGAACAAACTTTAGGTAAAGGGGCTTATTCCAATAAGAAAATTGGTCATGTAAACCATTATGTTGGTAGTCAAAAAAGGGCATCTAGTAGGTTTATGTCTCTAGATAAGTACTTGATGTAATAATAAATGTCGAATTTGAATCCATGAAGATTGTCGAAGGCTTTGGAATGGCAAATTCTTGATATATTCAAGTACAAGGTGGTTGTTAAGAATGAAACATCATTTGAATTCCAAACACAAATACCAAGATTCAATGCATGCACCTTGACCAAAATTAACTTCTTTTGCACCGCATGCTATTGTTATTGAATGTGTGCCTTTCACCCTCATTGTCTTTCAAAAGAAGGTCTCCAACCTCTCAATAGCATGTGTACGTGGCCAAAGTAAAGTCCAACATTGAATTTACATATCATGCATGTACGAACAAGGTCAAAGGATATCTTAAAATGTTCAACATTTCTTCGTGTTTTAATCACTAACTCCACATAGAATATGTACGACTAAGACAAAAGATATGCATTTACCATTAAGCATTGTCCATTACAACTGAATGATCACATTTTTTAAACCGTGAAAAGGACTCTAGTTCTTACTCTTTCTAAACCATTTGCCTTACATATTTGGTTGGAATGCATTCTTTCTCTCATGAAAAGGGATAACCATTCCTCATCGCGATGTACTTCTAAATAACTGCATCTGATACCTTCCTTTTCTTAGAGTTTGCACAGCGGAAGAGAAGGTGCAGTAAGGTCTAGGTTCCTTGCTGCTTGTAAATAGATCTTGGTGCTCAGCAAGAAGGCATATAGTATCTTTGGAACTGTGAATGGAGAAACACAGCTAAGAAATGAATCTCTTTGATTATTAGTGTAGTGTATAGAATACAAGTAGTGGGAACCTGGCCAGAGCTATGTACACAACTCTCATCTACCTAACATCCACAAAGAACAGTCTATTGTTAGGCCGTCAAAGCCTTCCACACAAGAGTCTCGCCTCAGCCACCGTCTTCAAGGTACTGTAGCCTCCAGGTAGTCAGGCATTCCTCCACCCAGGCTTGCACGAACATAAAATTCTAACAAGGGTCTTCAGAGCAAACTCTAGCATAGTCTTGGCTTGGGAGCTCCAATAGCCAAGGTGATGATGATGAATGAGAAGTTAGAAGTCTGAATCCCTGAGGTAAGGAGGTTGCTATGTCAGAGTGACCACAGATGATCAAAGGGTTGTTGTTCAGGTGTGACAGGGTCGTTCCCTTTGTATACACGTGTCCTTGGCAAGTTGACCGCCCTTGAGGAGAAGCTTCCTCTTGTGTGGTGGTAATAGTCACCTCATAGATGTTGCAGATGTGAAGCTTCCTTGCCACGGAAGCTTCTTGTCGCTCTGCGTTGTTACTAGGCCCTTAACTTAACCCTAGAGAATCTCCCTTGCCGAGGAAGCTTCATCTAGCTTGATGGAGAAATTTCTTGGCGAAGTGGCTTCCACCACAAAATTTCATCCTCCATCTTAGATTCTACTGCATGTGACCATAGATCAAAAGTTGCAACAGAGCTCTCCTCGTAGGCTAGTAATGTGGCAGCTGTAGGTCTGCTGCATGTTGGTGACGATGTAGTAGCTTGCCGTCTCCAACCTTGGAGGCTTATATGATAGTCAGGTTGGGACCCTCGTAGTTGATGTGCTTGTGAAGTAGTGTGTAGTGTGCAGCTCCAAATCCTCGTAAGAGGTAGTAGATGGCATGCGCTACCTCGTGTGCATGCCAACACACTATTTACTGTCCAGTCCTTTTACACCCTAGGGAACTGGATACCAAAAAATGTATGGTTAAAAAACCAAGGAAGATTCACAGCGAAAAACAAACACTGTAAAACATTATAAGATGAGTAACTCCATGTACGGTTCTCTAATTGTAGTAAAGTTGCTACAGTAGCGGAGAAGTAGTCCAGCCATGTAATTGCCCACTCCAACACACCCCGTCAATTGGTGTGCTCATGGCACGACTGCAATTCACTGCTTTGGACCTCCAAAAGATTCCTCGAGAGGCCTCCAAAAATCTTTGTCGGGAAAAAGGAGCTGATTCGTGTTCTTGATAAGAGGTAGGTGAGGAAAGAAGTCGATGTCGGCTTGAGGATCAAGGAGAAAACGATTCTCCTTCATTTCGAGGATGTCTGCTACGAGGACTTGAAGGAGACTTTCTTAGGGCTCTTCCATACTTGCGTGTGGGAAGTTGAGAGAAAAAGAAACAATTTGGTCGAGTTCGAGCCACTCTAGAAAATTTTACGTTGCCTATAGAAGAAGCAATTCGTACGAGGGATGTTACCCATTACGCTCAACATGTGCCTTGAATTCTTTTCTCTCATCTCCAACATAGTCCAGTGCATGCTAAGGAAGCACGACCTATCCTAGGCTTAAAAAAAAATATGGCCTTTCTCATGTGTTAGTAGTCATTGGAGTAGTAGAAAGAGCGCCAAAAGGGTCTTGGGGAGGCAGTTCCTCACTTTGTGTCATGTAGGCGCGATTTTCTCTTCTGAGAGCCGGTGAGCAGTGACTTGTCTTTTTGTAAACCCATTTTTGTCTTATCAGTTTCCTAGTGGACGTCATAGTCGTGAAGTCAGAGAGCTACATGTCCGTCTGTTTCGCTGCTGGCGGAAGGAGTATTGCGACAAGGGGCGTATCGTCAGAAAACATTGTTGAGGGGGATCCGTTCTACAAACTTCTGCGTGAGTGGCGGTTGCAGGATTTTTCTTCTGAAGCAAACTATGACGATTATTCCAACAAGCAAGCCGCGCAATCTCTGCTACTCGCTCCTTGCTGCTCGCAGCTCTGAAGGCGCCCTCTCTTGCACCCCCTTCTGCTCGCAAGTTTACTTTGCTCGTTGAGCTTGCTTTGCTTGCTCGCTGGCTTGCTCCCCTCCTTGCTCGCTTGCTTGCTTGCTTGCTCGCTTTTTCCCTTGCTCGTTGACTCCTTCCCTGACTAGCGCACTTGCATGCTCACTTGCTAACGTGAGAGGTGGTAGCGCTTGCACACTTTGCCGCGGGAGAGTTTGCTAGGCACTAAGCCGTTTTGAAGGCGCACTCTCGCTAGCGGTGAGCAGGGCAATCATAGCTAGAGTGCAAGAGAGAAAAGGGCTTGTGCAGCCTTTTTTGCCCTTTCCACCAAGAAACGCCGACAAGTTTTCAAGTCCGCCGAATGTTGCACAGGAACTGACCACCTCCATTGTTTCTTGTAGTATAATGGGCGGTGCTCATGCGACGATTGAGTTGCTGATAAGTGATGCTGCCGCGTCTGAAACATGCAAAAAAACTGTCGCAGAAGTCCAGCAAGAAGGTAAAGGAGTAGTAGAGATGAGCTGTAGGCTACTCCAAAAAATTTCATTCCTCTTTACACGTTTTGAGGAGCGTACGACGCGTCCACGAGAGCCGTGGTTGTCACATCGAGATGCAAGATGAGAGTTGGCCGATGGACTCGAAGCTATAGGAGGAGTGGGAGAGATACCGGAGTTGTTTTTCATTGCAAATCTCGATTTTGTTTCATCTCCGTTGCCCTCTCTCTTTGATGTGGCTGCCTTTGTTGCGTTCTCGTGGACCATGAAGCAGGTGAAACCAGATTCCACGTTGTAGGAGGTGTTGATTACGCGGATCCGGTTCTTTGACTTCCGCATCCCATGCTCCTCAAGACTCTTCAAGGCATACTATGAGAACACGTTTGCGGTGAGTCCGCATTGCAGCATGCACATGTACAAGGTGTCTCTAGGGACACTTTTTGTCACGTAGTCAGCGGCTTGCAGCTTGCCTGGAAAGTTCACAAGTTCAATAGGAAAGTGTCATCTTGAACCTTGCATTGGATCCGATGGCCCCAAATATTGAATTGCTTGGTTTGGCCTTGGAATTTGGTTGAGTTTGCCAAGTCGACTGCCGAGTTGTTGTTGCCAAAAACTTGAGTCAGCTTCTCTTGTGGAAAGCCGATATTGTCTAGGAGGTTGCGAATGTATGTCACCTTTTGAGGCACTATTGTCGCTGACACGTAATCAGCTTGGGCAAAGCTAAGTACAATGATGTTTTACCACTTGCTCATCCAAGAAATGGCTCCTGCACTAAGTAGACACAAAAAGCTAGCGATACTGCACCGGTCTTCTTCGGTTCCTCTCAAATATGCATCCACATGGCGACAGAGTTTGAGTTCACTCGAGGTCCCAAAGGAAAGTCTTGCATCGCTCATGGTTTTAGGGTAGCCAAGAGCTCAATCAAGCTCCTTCCAAGTAGCTTTAGCACACGTCTCATAACTACGTGCCAGATTGTTGACAACGCACTGTAAGTTAGGACACGTGAGCCTGCGGTGTGCATTAGTGAGTCAGTTTTGCTACGGTAGTCGATCTCACTCCTCCCCCTTGCTTCTTGATGTAGTAGCGGCTACTAAGTGAAGGGATTAGGCATGTGTCTAATGAGCACATGGAAGCCTTCACAAACCTTGTTGGCGTACGTCTGCTGGCCCAATTCAAGCATCTGTGCATTGCGGTCACGCTTGATGTCCTTGTCGAGGTAGTATTCACAACTTGGCATAAGGGTCATATTGACCTCTTTTGCCATTTTTGTAGCCGTGGCCTTGATGAAGCTTCCTGTTGGGCCGATGATGAGGATGTTGTCAACGTAGACAAGAGCATAAAAATCTGGTTGCTTGTTTGGAGACGGACGGTGAAGGAAGAGGCAGTCATCGTAGGCTGATGGGAGAAGGTCGAGGGACTCGAGGAGGCCTTGCAGCTTCCTATACCCAAGAGGAGGACTCTCCTTCTGGCCGTGGAAGGTCTTTACTAGCTTGCACACCTTTCCACTCCCATCATCGTAGCCTTCAAGCTGCTTCATGAACACTGTGGTGTCCATTTCCCGATGGAGAAAAGCATTCTTCACATCCAGCTGTTGCACCTTGTAGTCTCAAACTTCTATTGCTACGAGCATGATGCAAACTTGGTGTAGCGGCTCACAGGGGCATTAGTGTCGAAGAAATCTTTTCCTTCCATGTGTGAGAATGTTTTTGCCATCAAACGTGCCCTAAACTTGTGGATGCTCCCATCAGCTTTTGTCTTGATGCGGAAGACCCATTTGACCCCAATGAAAAGTGAACCAAGGGGTAGCTGAACGAGCACCCATGTGCCTTGAGATTTTTAGTCTCCAGTGGAAGTTCCTTAGAAAATGTGACCAAAGCGGTGAGATGAGTTATGGTGAACACAGCGGGGATGTCAGCGTTCTCCTTGAAGACAGTGCATATTGTGATGGCCATGTTGTTCTGTGCTTCATTCTCTTGCGCTTTTTGTTGCTCCATCTTCTACTGTAAGAGGCGTATGAAGCGCCTTTCTTGGACTCCCCTTGGTGTCTCTTGCTTTCGCGTTGCCTTTGCACCATCCTCCAGTCCCACCACCTGAGGATCATCATCCTATACTTCAAAAGAATGGTGGTCCCTGGAGGCGCGTACACGGTTGTCTTCTTTGAGGGGCAGACTTGAGCTCACCGCCTTTTTGCTTGCATGATGTAGATCAAGAAGGGTGAGTGGATTTGTGGATTTGTGTTAGCTTGCTCCAATGACTGATTGTAGGAGTCATAGAAGGTCTGAAGGAAGTCGGATGCAGTCCTTCGCTTTTGCTCCCCTACTTGGCGGGTGAGGTTCTCGAAGAAGATGGCGTCGCGACAAACTATGATTTGCTACGAGTTGAGTCGTAGAACTCCCATCCTTTCATGTTGGGACTTTGTCTAAGAAAGACACCCCATGATGCCTTGTCAGCCAGCTTCTTACGGCGCTCCTTGAGCACATGGAACAATGCCATGCAGCCAAAGGTTCTGAGCATGGTGACTTCAAGATTGTCACCATGACAGGCATGGAATGATGTCATCTCAGGGAGAGACACGTGCGGTACGCGATTGCAAACCGAGACCGCTTGCCTCCAACTGTTGTCAACTTGAGCACTAGAAGCAATGCCTTTAGCATCTCTTCCATCATGCGGTTGGCTCTTTCTCCTCAACCATTCTGCTATGGCGTCTAGGCTGTTAAGAACTCTTGCACGATGCCCATGTCCTCAAAATAAGACATGAACTCTGGGCTCGTGTACTGGTCAGCATCATCTGAGCGCAAAACTTGTAACTTCTTGTGGCTCTACCTCTCTGCCATTGCCAGCCACTTCAAGAAGAATGTAGGAGCTTCATTTCTTGTGCAAAGAGGGTAGCTCCACACAAATCGGGTTGCGTCGTCCACAAAAAGAAGGAAATAGCAATGCCCGGAACTCATAGTTGTCGTTGGAAGTGGTCCGCACATGTCAGTATGTACTAAATTCAACAACTGGCTGACATTACACTTGAAGGCTGGAGGAAACATCTGATAAGGTAACTTTGCACGAATGCAGTCCTTGCATGGTTGTGATGTGTCTTTGCCAACATTTTCCTTCATGTCAAGGCTATTGAACTCAACTTTTTGTGCATTAATTGCACAAGCTGGCTATTGACGTGACCATATCGTTTGTGCCACACAGGAAGGTCTGCACGAGAGGTCTGGTGGAGACTAGCTGCTACAAAGGAAGACTTAGAGTCGCTCAAACCTGGGGTAGAAAATTCCAGCTCGATCATGCTGTGTGGTAGCAGGTGGCTTTTGCCAAAGGTTTTGCCTCCACGACTCTTCAAAGCAACGCGCTCTCCATTGCTGATGATGCTTGCTCCCCGTTGTTGATGATGCGTGCTCCCCTCTTCATCAGCTCCCCGAGTGAGAGAAGGTGCACCAAAATGACAGGTATGTAGAGCACATCACCAAACGTGACGTGGACACCCTTGTACCCGGTCACGATCATTTTCCCTTTCCCCACTATTGGCACTTGCTTGTATTTGGCCACGGTGACGAAGTCTATCGAGGAAGGAAGGAGTTCGTGTAGGCAAGCTTTGTAAAACGTGATGGGAAAAGTGCACCCACTGTCCAGATACTACACGTAGGTGGAGTGAACCAGCTTGTTGCACTATGCCCGGAAAGGTGGAACACATACCTTGTGTAGTCGTAGGCCTTGTCTTGGTCTACCTCCTTTTTCTCAGGCTCCTTCCCCTTCTTCAAAGTCTTCTTCTCTTTTCCTCCGATCTTCTTCTCCCCCTTGCTTCTTCACTTGTTTCCCTATGTCTCCCCTTGCTCCTCACTCATCTGCTTCCAGTAGTTGATGGCCATGTTTCCCTTCCTGTTGGAATATGAGCACACTATTGTAGGCCATTATCCATGCTGCTGGCCATCTAGACTACGTTTGGTAGCGCTCGGGCCTCATTGGGTGGACCATTGGGAGGAGGTTGACTTCCTTGAGGATTGGCTCTTCCACGACGGCTGAGTGGAGCTGACAGCTGCACTGACACCTTGGTAAGTTGCATTAGACAGTATGCGCTCCTTCTCCTTTGCTAGAAGCCAATCATGTTGCTCGGTGAGCATGATCTTGCAGATATAAGACTATGTGAGCTTTGCTTTGTGCTTGAATTTCAGCACTTAGGGCACGTCATCTCTGTCTCCAGTCAGGCCGTTGAGGAGGAAAGCTACAAAAACAGGATCTAAGACAGGAACGTTGGTCACCTCGAGCTGATCATGTAGTGAATTTTCCTTGTTGATGTAGGACTCAACGTTGTTGAAGTTGCTCAAGTTAATGTGTGAGAGCTCAGTCAAGAGGTGAAACTTGAAGGTGGAGTCGCCAGACATGTACGTCCGCAACAAGTACGACCATGTGTGGCGTCCACGCTCTTAAGTTCCCTTGTACATCCGGATTGCTTACTAGATATGAGGTGCCAGGTGAGTGTTCAACACCATGAATGTAGCGTTCGTGAAGTACTTAAACTTTGCAACGACTTCTGGTGGAGACCCCGGTGGTGGAGGAGAGTAGTACCCATTATAGAACTTCCAAAGACTAAGGATTTGAGCAACTTGATTGAACTTGTGTGCCTAGTGATAGAAGTTCTCTCCGTCAAACTTGTCTATGGAGATCATGTGTAGTTGCAATGATGCTACTACTGCGAGCACAGTGTCCTCCAGAAATTGTAAGTGTTTCCTTTGGATCGCCGCTGTAGGGCTTTGCACGGGGTTCTGCTTCATAGGAATGGCTGGATTTTCCTGAACAGTTGGCATCGCTACAGATGGTGTTGCTACTCTTGGTTGTGCCACGTTGATTAGTGGCATTTGTGCCTGGTTTGCTTGCTGAAATGGTGCTCTAGGAGGCACCATCACAGTACTTTGTGGCTACTATGGCATTATTCCTTGGGCAGGTGCACTAGGTTGCGCTTGTGAATAGATGGTAGGTTGCATGACTTGAGGGCAATTCCCTTGAGGCAAATATGCACATGAGGACTATGACGTTACCTGCCACTACATCTGTTGCTGTTGCTGATTCTGCTCCTAATGCTATTGTTGCTGCTGTTAAAGCCAAGCCATTTATTGGTGCAGTTGGGCAATTTGAGCATCTTGGTCAACATTTGCTTGTTGCACCAGCTACGTGTGAGAAGCTTGAGCAACATGTGAGAGCTAATACTGCTCTCGAAGGAGCTCCTGGGCTCCAAGTTGTTGCCTCAATGCCTCGCACTCATGCTCCAAGGCCAGGTGCGCCGCGGCTTCTTGTTGTGCCATACGTTGCGCCTCTTGCGCCATGCACTCAACCTCAGCTGCTTGGCATTGTGCATGGTCTACGACGTGTCACCCTTATTCTTGGCCCACGCGCAATCAATGTAGGTCAGATTGATCATCAAGATCAGGGGATCTAGCTCTCCGGCCCTCATCCATGTTGCTCATGGTGACTTAATGCTCTTGACATGTGTAGGCCAGACGTTGCAAAGGCCAATCGTGGTGCACACTTAAGAGAATTCGGATGTCGCTTCCTCCTCGAGGTTGTACAAGGATGCTGAAGCGTGACTCCACCAATCCACAACATTACACTCCGCTAATCTTATTGAAAGCATTACGTATAATTTGATACCACGTCAGAGTTGGCATTGCGGAAGAGAAGGTGTAGTAAGGTCTAGGTTCCTTGCTACTTGTACATAGATCTTGGTGCTGAGCAAGAAGTCATGTACTATATCTAGAACTGTGAATGGAAAAATACAACGAAGAAATGAATCTCTTTGATTGATAGTACAAAGTACAGAGTATAAGTAGTGGCAACCTAAACACAGCAATGTACACCCAGGAAAATCTCTTGCTAGGCCGACCATTCCGTCGACAAAAGAGTCTCGGCTTAGCCACCGTCTTCAAGGTAGTCTGGCCTCCGGGTAGTTAAGCTTTCCTCCACCTAGGCTGGCACGCACATGCTAGTCTAATAGGGGTCTTCAAAGCAAACTCCAGCAAAGTCTTGGCTTGGGCACTTTAGTAGCCAAGGTGATGATGATGAATGAGAAGCTGGAAGTTTGAAGCTCTGAGGTAAGGAGGTTGCTGTGTCACAGTGACCACAGATGATCACAGGGTTGTTATTCATGTGTGATAGGGTCGTTGTCTTGATATACACGTGGCCCTGGCAATTTGACTGTGCTTGAGGAGAAGCTTCCTCTTGTGTGGTGACAATAGTCACCTCATAGATGTTTCAGATGTGAAGCTTCCTTGCCATGGAAACTTCTTGTAGCTCTGCGTTTTTACTAGGCCCTTGACTCTATCCTAGGAAAGCTTCCTTGCAGAGGAAGCTTCATCAAAATTGATGGAGATCTTTCTTCGCGAAGTGGCCCCAACCAAAATATTTCATCCTCCATCGTAGATTCTACTACATGCGATTGTACATCGAAGGGTATAGAAGAGCTCTCCTTGTAGGCTGATGTAGCAACTGTGGGTGTGCTGCATGTTGGTGATGATGTTGTAGCTTGCCTTCTCCAACCTCGGAGGCTTGCATGGTAGGCAGGTTGGGACCCTCGTAGCTGATGTTCTTGTGTAGCACTGTGCAATGTGCAGTTTCCTATCCTTAGATGTAGTAGATGGCATGCGCTACCTCATGCGCATGCCGACACACTATTTACAATACAAGCGATTTATACCCCATGGAACTAGATACCAGAAAAGGTCTGCTAAGAAAAAAACTAAGGAAGATTCTTAGCGAAAATGAACCCAGTAAAACACCAGAAAAAGAGTAACTTGACGTATGGTTCTCTGACTATAGTAAAGTTGGTACAGTAGGGGAGAAGTAGATTAGCGCTGTTGTTTCCCTCTCTAACACCTTTGAGTGTTGGCTTGTTTTTCTACACCTAATAGGTCCCATGGAACATCATATGAAAGTTTCCCTTGACTATGAATGCGCATGACCTTCATAATGGTCTCCAACCCTTTTTATTGTCAAGATCAATGAGCTTAATACCAATTTTTTCTTCTTGTCATTTTGAATACTTCCCTTGATCGAATGTCGGCAACCCATCCTTGTGCTTCACACCATGTGCATTTTTATGTTTCTAGATTTTGATTGCGTGTTGTTTAAGTATCATTACATCATCTTTTACAAATCCTTTTCATCCTCCTTCTCATTATCATTATGTGATGGGTCACTAAGTAAGTGGTAGGTTTCTTTTCTCACTTTACATGGTGATGTAGACTATATTGATGTTACAAACTAACAATTCATTATGTTTATGAAAGCATCTTAGTTATAGGATGATTTTTCTTGTAACTACATGTTAGGTTATTCTTACTTGTGTAGAGTGAAAAATCCTATCTTATTTTTATTAGTTCATGAAGCATGTACATTTGAATTCTCTTGCTCAATATCCTTGAATAAAAGTTGGTTTGGAGTATAAAAAGATTTTCCATTTGGTGATTCAGTTCCATTTTAGAACTTACAAAGCCCTTTTGTTGTACTGAAGGAAACATGGCTAGTTGATCGTCCTTGCACCCCTCATCAAACATCATCATCATAGAAATGGTCAACAATATGGATGTGGATTTGTAAGAAATAGGAGATGCAACCATAAAAATTCGTAAAAAATGGGTAATTTTGTGATCTTACCCTATCCATACTCTTCATTGTTTTTGTGACTTCCCACTCTTTTATTCTTGGTACCTAAAATCAATATTTTGGTGGGATTTTACCCTTTTTCCAAAATTTTTGCGTACTCATTGGTTGTGTTCATGGACGCTGTTTTCATTGTTGTAGAAAATATTTCGATCAATCAATTTTTCAGCCACCTTAACATGCAAGCTCATAAGGGTTCCAATCATTGAATACATTTATAAGATACTTGTGGTTGTTATATTTGATGTCATCAATTTGTAGGTAGTTTGGAGAAGGCAGTCGTGCATGTTGATCACAATGAACTCTTCCGTAATGATGCTCTGCAAGTTGTTTTATTATATGAAAAAGTGATTTGTTGCTGGGTCTAATGCCTCTCATTATTTCAAAAGAAAGTTAAGTGAATGTTGCCACCTAGTGCAAGCATCTCATTTGTGTTTTAAAAATGTTAAAATGGAACACAAAACTTTACTATACTCCTTGTTATCATAAAAGATTCATGGCAATCAACATTGATTTTTTTCAAAGGAAGAATGCCTAAAGTGGTTGATGTGAGAGTTGTTGCATGACATGTTGAACAAAGTCTATCGGCCACTTATTGTAGTTGGATTAATTTTGCATGAGACTACAAGTCTAAATTCATACCACATAAAAGGAATGCCACGGGGTCACATTTCTTGACTTGGTTGAAGATTCCAATAACGATGGGTTACACCTACAAGTTCGTTACTCATATCTTAACTGTGGGGCTTTGGGGGTTCTATTGGTCAAAAACCTCAAGAACGTTTTGCCAAATGTGGTATTCACTAAATAGTTTGTTTAATTTTCCATTCCCTAGTGGATTGAATAGGACACTTATCTTCAAATGAATGATTTTGAAGAGTTCTAGTACAAGAGGTAAAACATTCCTTCACATGGTGTAAAACAAAATTGTGCCACATTTTTAGGACCAAAGAGTAAAGAAAACATTTCTATAGTTGACATCCATTAGTGTAACTTCCATACAAATTACAAGAAACACTGTAGACTCTCACAAAGAAGTAGGTAAGAAGGAATCAAACAAAGCAACATCATAGTGATTACATCTTTTGCATTAGTGATCACGTCCCACTGCGTTGGAACGTATGGAATAACAAAAAAACAGTACTTGAAATTCAAACAATTATGGTTAGGATTGTTTCAGACCATGGAAATAGAAACCAAAGTACTTTGCTCTTCTAAAATGTGAGACAACATGACATTCATCTATGTTTGAGCCCAAACAAGCTTGAACACTACCAATACACCATCAAGGGATTATTTGATATTGATGTTTTTCTTCCTTCTCAAGTTTATGTTGTCATTGGTGTGTTTTTCGCAATCAATGACATCCACTCACTTATCAACCATGGGAAAATGACACTATCCTCTCACGCAACGCATACATAACACACAAAAATTCCGAGTGTCAAGCAAGTATTTCTGATGGAAATCATATGATCAACATTTTTGTAATCATTAGCCTCCAACATTGGTTAATGTGCAGCAACATTGTGGATAAACGTTTAGGGTGAGAAGTGTCACTTCTTAGACATGTTTAAGTGTTAAAAATCTATGAGGGTGTTTTTTAATCAAATTTGGAACCCATTACATATTGACTGCATGACATTGAAATTTTCTAGCGAAGTGCATTTTAATCGTCAACCTCAAATAAAGTGTTTTGATCTTTAATCTTTAGTCAAGTTCGACCTTTGTATCATTCTGACAAAACGTGTGAAATTTTTACAAAGTTTCATATTACTCGATCTATTTCTAGATAATGCTATAATTTTGTAGGGATTATCCTTTGTCATGAAAAGCCTTTAATTTCCTAGAGGATTTTCCCAAACTTACCACTCACATTGTGGCATTGCACGCATCACTCGACATGATCTTTGAGACTCTAGATATGCAATTTTTTTTCTTATTACCATGTATGTGACCTCAAAATATCAAACACTTATCATCAAAGTACACATACCACCAAGTATACAATAGCCTACTCTCTTGATTATCTGCATTGCCTTTCAAACCGGACCTCATCCATCCAAACCACCCATGTCACGCCGTTGGTTATGAATAATGAGGATCAATATATGTGGGCAACATTTTCAAGAAATCTCAAAGTGAGTACAGGCTCATGTTTTATTACATTTCATTCCCTAGTCATTTTTTTAACAAGCATATGCGTACACGATTCTTGAATCTTACATTTCCAGCCAAACTCGTAATGAGGTTTTGGATTGAGGTGTTATTCCATTATTTGACTACTAAATGGTTAGTGCAATAAGGCTTCACACTTGATCATGTTGACCAGTTAAGAGGAAACATGTCATCTCATCAAAATTGTGCACATGTTTTTATGCTCATGTGATCATCGAATCATGAAACAACCTTTACGGTTTAAAATAAGTGACATGGGATCATCTAAAAAAACATGATGTATGGAGAAATTCCCAAGTCCGCATAAAAGCCTTGACTACCACATTCAATTTGAAACCATCATTTTCCGTTCAATGTTTTTTTCCAGTTTAAATTCAACTTTAGACCAATTTGTTAATGTTCAATTGATGTTGGAAACGAAAGGATATCACTTATGGGTAAAAGGCTTGAGATTGAAGATAAACGATTCAAAACCATGAAAAGTGGCACTTTGAAGATTCATTTCACTTGTGGTAAAATCATTGTAAGATCCATATGTGATTGGATTTTCCACGCTTATTGTGAATGATCAACCTATTGATAGTTATGAAATGTTTTAAGTAATGTTAGTCACGTCATCATTACGAATCAACGTGGTAGGTAATAAAATAATGATGTCCTTTGTGGTTTTTGTATTTGGAGATGTGTTGCAAAGAATAAAATTCATGTTGGTTGAGGTTTGATGCAATGGTAGAATTTGATGCATATGGAGCAATAGTTTCCTTCATTGGAGGTTGAGGAACTTGTATTTGATAAGTTTATACTAATTTAAAATAGGAAACTATTAAGGGGTTTTGAAACAATAACATGCCAATCTTTTTCTACCACAACACAAAAGAAGATGAACTGTTGCCATCATTCATCTAGGAAAAGTTATTCAATCTAAGATTGGTCCTCCACCAGGTTTATGGGGATAGGTTTGTGATGTGAAAAGATGAATTCATCAGTTTTATTATGTGATAAGAAGAATCATTTTTGCACCCGAGATAAAGAGGGTTGTGAGGATGAAGAATTTGAAGGTTTGAAACATTCAAACACATGTCTTAACATATGTGGTGTGTGTGGAATAATGAGATCAGCAATAAGAAATGTCTCAATGTTTTGTTTCAAAACATCCCTTATGTGAAGGGTGCAAATGTTTATGGAATGCTAACAATTTGTGTTTATTGAATAAGAAAACAAGTAAAAAAATTATATTTCATAATTTTCTGTTTTTTTCCTTGACTTGATGTGTGAATACCCATGAAACAAGTAGTTTTGATGCATAAGGAAGTTTGATACAAAGACAATTTACTATTAACGCGATGTTAGGTCCTTTTATTATCATTATTTTAGTGTTGCTATGTGTGGTATCTTGCGATCTAATGAAATGAGAATTGTTGAAGACATTTAAAGTTGCAAGGCGTGTTTTGAGGTTTGAAATCAATGAGAACCTGTTATTTTTAATTTATCATTCCATGTAATACATAAAATATGTTATGAATTACAGTTCATATTTGAACATGGTAAATGATGAGCTTGGCATATCTTTAGTGTGGGGAATACCTAAACCATTCTGGGATTCATTGCACTATTATCTTTTGAGAGATCCATATGTGATCAGTTTTGCATGATATGTCTGATTTAATTTTTAATTTCTTGGAAACTGGCATTATATTGGTTAGCGGATCTTCATTCAATTGAAGTAATGGAACAGAGTTTGTTTGGGACGAAACATTTGGTGTACTAACTGCCCGATGAATTCTTTGGGATGTTCGTATAGAACAAGAGTCAGAAACTGTTTTTGTTACTCTACCAAAGAAATCATGCTACTTCTTGGTTAATGCCGTCCTTCTTCGATTTTGACTTTGTCCGCAGGCATACGGCCATGTCACGGCAAGTGGCGGTTGCCGCTTGACCTCGCCTTCTCATACCACTGGCGCCCACTGTCGCGCACACCCTACGTGCTCCCGCCCAACTCCAAGTCACCATGCTCCTGCTCCTGCACACGACTTCTGCTTATTCACTGACCGCTGCCTGCCGTGCTACGTCTGCTGGAAGTCGGCCTCTGCTTGCACGCTCTCGCCTTCCGGGCAGATCAGCAAACAGCCGTGCGAGCAGGTGAGCGACATCGCCGCTGCCAGCTAGAATGTGATCAGCGGTCGTCT
>SZWC01000497.1:121797-154260 GCA_023375785.1 Penium margaritaceum
GTGCGTGTGTGTGTGTGTGTGTGTGTGTGTGTGTTTGTGTGTGTGTGTGTGTGTGTGTGTGTGTGTGTGGTTGCGTGCATGTGATTTTACGTGGTTGCGAGTATGTATACACATATGCATGCGCGCAGGCGGGCATCTCGGCGCTCGCGGTTGCGCCGGTGCAGCGAGGGTGCTGCAACGGACGAACGCGTGTGGTTGTGAACGGGCGCGAGCTGCATCGCCGCGACCTGGACATCCTGGAGCAGCGCGGCCTGCCGCCGCACCCCAACCACGCGTACCGCCTTGACATCCACGGCACGCTGCTCAGCGCTGCAACAGGGGAGGTGCTTGCGCAGCTCGGCAAACTCGCACCCGCGTGAGTGTGTGTGCGTGTGTGTGGTGGCGGGCACGTTTGTGGTGGGTGTGTGCGTACCGTGTTGGCGGGCGGGCAGAGCAGGCTGGCCTGTGGCTACTTTGGAGGAGAGGTGGCGGAAGGGCAGGTTGGCGCTGGGTTTGTGTTGGGAGGGGGCGCAGTGGGGGATGGTTTTGCTGGGGGGGGACAAGAGAGGGGTAGTTTAGTATCTGGGCATTGGAGGGGAGTTGGTCGGGAGCCTCAGATTTTGGTGCCGTGGGGTCCTAGAATGTGGAACGAGAATGTGGTGGTGGCGCTGCTGGTAGGTTCTTCAGTTTGACTACGAGGCTTGCCTCCACCGTGCGCAGCCGAGGAAAACCTCTCTCACACATGCGCCTACAGTGTCTGGCTGATTTGAGTTGGAACCGTTTGCAAATGTTGGTGAAGAGCGTGGTGTGGAGTCGTTGGAAAGAGGGGTAGTTACCCAGGAAATGGGTTTTGGGGAGGGGGATGGGTGTTGGGGGGGTGTACTGGGCTTCACTGCGGCTGTGTTGGAGTGGGCATAGTTGTGCCACAGAAAGTGAAGTCGTGGAATGTGTTGTCTGATCTCTTCCAGGTCCTGTGCTCTGCCTCGAGCAACCTTAGGTTGTTGCTGCTGCTGTTGCTGCTGCTGTTGTTGCTGTAGCTGTAGTTGTTGCTGTTGCTGTTGCTGTTGCTGTTGCTATTGCTGTTGCTGTTCTTGTTGTTGTTGCTGTTGTTGTTGCTGTTGCTGTTGTTGTTGCTGTTGCTGTTGCTGTTTCTGTTGCTGTAGCTGTTGCTGTTGCTGTTTCTGTTGCTGTTGCTGTTGCTTTTGCTGTTGCTGTTGCTATAGCTGTTTTTGTTGCTGTTGCTGTTGCTGTTGCTGTTGCTGTTGCTTTTGCTGTTGCTGTTGCTGTTGCTGTTTCTGTTGCTGCTGCTGCTGCTGTTGTTGCTGTAGCTGTAGTTGTTGCTGTTGCTGTTGCTGTTGCTGTTGCTGTTGCTTCAGAGCAGTGCAGTGCTGTGTAACTCAAATGTGTACAGACCCCTCGCCATCCTGTGCACAACTCCCCTTGCACAACTCTTCTTGCACAACTCCCCTTGCACAACTCTTCTTGCACAACTCTTCTTGCACAACTCTTCTTGCACCTACCTACCCTCGCTTGCACCTCCCACTGCTACCCCCCTATCACCTTCCTCTACACTTGTCTCACTGAGCCTCTCAAAGCGTGGCCCTCGGCAAGGCAGCAAGCTGCCAAGTAGGAAGGCAAGCTTGAGGTGCTTGCGCGCTCTGCTGTCCTACCCGCTCTCTTGTACGAGGGACAGGCAGAACGACAGTGCTCTTGATAGATGATACAAATGCCACACTTCACTCTGCTTCGACCGTACCCATATGATGTCTCCCACTGGGCGTGGAAATGGTGGCTGGTGCAGTCTCGAAGCCAAGGGCAGGGGCTCGGGCTTCTACATGCCCAAGTGAGAGAGATAGAGAAAGAGGGAGAGCAATTGGCTGAGGTGCGTGCCAGCTCGCCGGTAGCTTTGTATCTCCACCGCGCGACGGCTTGGACTCCTATGCAGCTGGCAGGCGTCGCAGAACGTGCCCGTTGACAGATTCCATGGATAACAATGACTCTGCTTACCACAGTGGGTTGCCAACCCCCGTCTTTTGGAGGAGGAGGAAGAGTTTTCTCCGGATGCTCAAGCGAACAGCAACGCTCTTGCTCTGGCCCGTGGAGCTGGCACAGCTGCCCCTCTTGTCATTCGACAGAGGATTTGAGGTGGTGCCGCCTCTGTTGTGCGGCCTGGCTTGAGGGAAGGAAAGGGGTGGAACGGTGGAGTGGGGTGGGGTTTGTGAGAGATAGGGGTAGAGTCAACATAAGAATTGGAAGGAGCGAGTTTGTGTTGGTGCTCATGCTCGAAGGCCTTCACCACTATGAAGCGTTGGATGCCATTGTGGGTGGTTGCTCCAATCGTGTCCAGAAAACCTGGCCTTCGAGTAGAGTAGGTGAAGATCTTTGTGACAAACCATGTGGCACTTGAACATCTTCCATTCGCTCGTGGTGTCCTCTTTGGCTATTTGGGAGTGGGGTTGGGAATGTATTCACACTCCAATGGATTGGCTTACTTGTCATATTGCCAACACGGCACAAGAAAGTGAAATGTGGAAGGTCAATAATTCGCTTCATTTCTGAGTACAGATTGGTCATTACCGATAGAAAATTGACTGGTTGAGGTCAACGAAAAGCATGGCAAATTGGCCAGAGCGAGACAAGTCGAATGGGTGCACACTGCAAAGTGTGGGGGGGCAAATGCATGTGGCTGGCGAGAACCACATTGAGTGGGAAGTCACATACTTCAACCCAGGCACAACAACACATGGAGTTTCCTTAGTATGAGACAATGGTTCATGCACATGGTGTACCAACAATAGGAAAGAAGTGCCACGAAGACACAGAGAGCCAACACTAGTTTCGTGAAACTGATGGGTGAGAAGCTTGTCCTTGTCGTTGCTAGGAAACTACGAAGCTGGATGTGCAAACAAGGTGATATGAGCTAGGTAGCATCAGACACCATGGATGTGGAACTCTTCACTTGCAAAGTTAAGTCATTAGAGAGACAAGAGACCAGGGGGCGGGGGGCGAGAATGAAGCCGTTGAGTGCACGGCAACATTGAGCAGACGCTCAAGTCGACGTGCACTGCCACCCGGGGGTCGAGCCCGCCCGCTCGGATTTAATCCGAGGGTGGCTTCTCACCAGTGTATAGCCAATGGCTGACACGGTGGCCCCCTAAGGATCAGCACCCAAGAAAATCATGCAGCTCACCCAAACACCCACAAGCAAGTCACAAGGATGCAGGGAACGGCAGTCTGAGTGTACAAACCCTGGCATCAACCACATCAAGGCAAAATGATCAAATGATAGCCATGCATGTGCCAGATGGCACTTCCGGGCAGATCGGCAACTTAATGGAGTGAGGGCCAACTTTCAAGGTGCGCTCGTGTGGCATCCTCCCAAGTAAGGCCATGGTCATTTAATCTGTACAAGTGTGTGCTATGTGGAGTGAGACAAGAGGGCATAGAGACGTGAGTGGCCAACAAAACTTCAACACTCCCCCATGACTCGAAGGCAAGCAGCCCACACACATGGAACATGGCACGTTCATAAGGATGTGTGTGTGTGTGTGTGTGTGTGTGTGTGTGTGAGAGAGAGAGAGAGAGAGAGAGAGAGAGAGAGAGAGAGAGAGAGAGAGAGAGAGAGAGAGAGAGAGAGAGAGACAGACAGACACAGGCATGCATCATGCAGTTCAGCCTGGGTCATGGGGAAAAATGAGACCAACAGCATGGACAACACTCTTGAAGACATTTTGGCTAAGGGCCTTGGTGAGAAAGTGAGCTCTCTGAGACCGTGTGTCCACCCGAGCAACTCGGACAATGCTAGCAGTAATGCATTCACGAACAGTGTGATGCTCCACATTGATATGCTTGGTGCGTGAGTGAGCTTCACATGTGCCTGCGCAAAGAGCCACATACTCAGCCTCTGCGGTGCTGCGGACAACACATCCTTGTTTTCCACTTTTCTAGGAGATTGTTGTTCCACCAACTATGAAGATGTACCCCGTTCGACGGCGTGCATCAGAGTCATGTACCCAGTCACTGTCAGTAATGCCGTCAACGAGGACTGAGGGTTGCGCACGAAAGTACAACCCACTGCGAGGCGTGGAGAGTGCATACCGCACCGCCCGCAATGCAGCCTCAACATGGCGTTCTCGTGGACATTGAGAGAATTGTGACAGAAAGTTCACCGCAAGTCCAACATCAGCATGCGTAGTGGTAGCAAGATACATCAAAGAACCAATGACTTTGAAGTAGTCTGTCACATCCACGGTCTCCCCCAGCTTGGATGGCTCCAAGGACATCAAGAGCGATTGACCGGCTGGGGTCATGGGCGTACAAGCTATGGGAACAGAGGCAAGGAGTGGTCCAAAGTGCTCCCCCAAGCTGCGGACGTACGCAGCTTGGTGAACTTGCAAGGTATGACGTGTGCGGTCACGTTCTAACTCCATGCCCAGAAAGATGTGTGCTGGACCGAAGTCTTTCATCTTGTATGCTGATGGTAGGAGACTTTGCAGCTTTCGCAGAGGCGACGTTTAGAGAAGCAATAAGGAGATCGTCCACATAGACAAGGAGAGCAACAAGTGGTTTGGTGGGAGCACTGAGGGTGGGATCCACAGTGCTTCTTTGGAAGCCTACCTCTTCTAGAGTTGTTGTGATCTCTTGTTTCCAGCAACATGGGAACTGCTTTAGACCATCGAGATTCTTGCGTAGGCGCCATAATCGATTTGTTCCATTCAAGAATCTGGATGGTTGCAGCATGTGGATCTCCTCGTCAAGTTTGTCATGGAGGAATGACTTTTTTCCGTCCATCTATTCCACTTCCTAGTCATGCTGAGTTACAAGACTGAGCAATGCCCTGGCAGTGATGTACCGACCAACTGGGGCGAATGTCTCATCAAAATAAGCCCCAGGAAATTGAGAGAAACCTTTTGCCATGAGGCGCGCTTTGCATCGGTCAACGGTGTTGTCAGGGTTCAGCTTGCGACGGTAGACCCATTTGGCGGCGACAGCTTTGCGACCCGTTGGAAAATCCACGAGCTCATACACACCATGCTCAGACAGTGCGTCAAGTTCGGCTTTCATAGCCTGCTCCCATAGAGGAGAGTCAGTGGCTGTGCAGACAGCCTGGACAGCTAGAGGTTCAGGTAGAAGAGGGGAAAGGCCAGCAGTAGCAAAGCACAATGCAACATACCCAGCCACGGACGAGGAGAGGGCTAGGCAAAACTCTTGCTCAATGAGGGAGTAGCCAAGGGCAGTGTTGGCATGCACCACAAAGACAGCCGTGGGCAATGCAGAAGTCACAAGACCAAGGGCGCGAAGACTAGAGTCACCAGAGACAACAAGATGAGAGTGAGATGAGAGTGCCATGAGGCGACCACCAAGGGTGTAGTGTCAGATATGAGGAACAGATGGGACACACGCAGAGGGTGGTGATGATGAAGCAGGAGAACACGGGTGCGGGGCCGCAGAGGGAGAAGGTGCAGCAGAGGGCACAGGGGGCTCAGAGGGAGCCGGAGGCGCAGAGGTGTCTGAGGCAGAGGAGGGCTTAGAGGAGACAGAGGGGTCTGAAGAGACAGAGGGCTCAGAGGAGGGTGAGGGCTCAGAAGATGTAAAAAGGGTAGAAGAGGATGAGAGCTGAGAAGGGTAAAAGGGCGCAGAAGAGGCAGAGGACTCAGAAGAGAAAGCGGGTCCCGATGGATGTGCCGAGGGAAGAACAGTGGATTGCAAGAGTGGAATGCCACCCCCATCCCGAGAAGGTGGAGAGAAGGACTCGGCCGTGAAGCGAGGAACGTCAAGCCCAAACAAGTGCTCAAAACAGAGTGCATTGTGAGACTCAAGGACACGGCAACGAGAAGGATCCCAAAAGCGCCAAGCCTTAGAGAACGGTGAGACACCAAGGAAGATACACAAGCGACCACGGGGGGGGAGAACTTACAATCCCATTGTTCAGTGGGGAGCCACACGGAGGCAAGACATCCCCATACACGTGCGAGACGCAAGTCAGCACGCCGACCTGTCTAGCGTTCAAAGGGCGTGACGGTGTGAGGGAGGGGACCATGAGGGACATGGCTCAAGACCCACATCATGTAGGACATGGCTTCAAAGGCGAACAGTGTGGACTGACTAGAAGCGGAGCGTAGGGCGCGTACCCCGTCGGCCAGGGTGCGGTTCCAACATCTGGACACGCCGTTCTGTTGAGGAGTCTAGGGGGTAGAGGACTCAAGACAAACACCACGGGACTCAAGAAAGCGGGAGGTGGGACCAGAAAACTCACCACCCCAGTTGTTGCGAAAAACACACAAGGGATGAAGACAGGCGCACTCAGCCTGAGGAAGCCAGGTTTTAAGAACATCAGTGATATCACTCTTGTGACAAAGGGGAAAGATCCACCAGTAGTGAGAGAAGTCATCAGTCAAGCATAGCACGTAGCAACCGAGACCACGAAGGCAGGGGACCCATGACATCGGCGTGCACAAGGTCAAGGAGATGGGAGGTGGTGGATTCAGCAGTTGTGAACGGGGAACGGTGTATTTTACCGCTAGCACAATCCTAGCAAGCAAATGAGCGTGGTGTAAATGTGGCAGATTCAAGGCCAGCGGCGGGACAGAGACGGAGAAGACACTGAATGGCAGCCGTGTGAATGTGACAGAGGCGATTGTCCAAGAGGTCTGCATGCGACAAGGAGACAGGGGACAAGGATGGTGCGACGTGAACAAGGGTAGAGGCAGCGGAAGACAAAGGTAACATGAGAGGAACACAAAACAGACGACTACACTGCACTCCACAAAGAAAAATGCGGCCGGATGAGCGAAGCGCAACAGAGGTAATGCCGCGGCTGGATAAGAAGTCCATGATCTGGTCATCAAGGGTGGTCACGGAGAGAAGACTGACCTCAAGGTCGGGCACATACAACACATCAAGAAGATACACAGTGCCACCAGAACCAACAAAATGGGCAACACCAATGCCTTGGACAAGGAGAAGTTGGCCGGAGCTGGTGCGTACGAAGCGAACAGAGCCGACGGGTCAGAGAGTGACAAAGGAGGTGAGCAACAGGCGGTCATGTGGTGAATAGCCTCTGAGTCAATGATCCAGAGGCCAGGTGATGCACAAGTGGAGGGGAGAACAAGGCAGACAGCGACAGCCCCCAACGAGGGGTGGGGAGAGGTGTGACCAAGACAAGTGGGGAACAAGTGAGACTGCCATTCCTCAATCCATGAACAATCATCAAGCAATGCCCCCTGTACACAGCCGTAGGCAGCACCGTAAAAGGTGGCATCGGACTCACAAACAGACACACGGTACTGGCGACTCACACTCTCATCTCCCTGAGAGCATAAGTGGAGCATTTCTGCCAGACGGTGGTCAAGGGTGTGCTCCTCGTCATGACTTTCAGAGGAGCAGTCAGAGGAGTGGTTGGAGGAGCGGTTGGAGAAGCGATTAGGGAAGTGACCGTCATCGCGGAGCCAGGTAGGCACGGAGTAATGAGAAGAGGGAGGATCATAGTACGGAGGCCCAGTGGGAGGTGGGATCCAGCCCCACATGCCGGCGAGAGGCACTCACGGCTAGAGAGGGGTAAGAGTGGTGGTGAGCGCAAAGGCAGAAGGGGGAGCGGAGGAAGACGCAACAGTCATGGCCGCTGTGGCGGAGGAGGAGGTCACACCTGTGTGAAACCAGTGAGCACGCATAGACGATGCCAGGCGAGTATCATGACGCGGTGCTCAACATTTCAGAGCAGAGTGACCAGAAGCACCGCAGTTCCAGCAGGTGACGTCTGCAGGGGCGGGATTGCCGGAGAAGGCCTTGCCACTGCGGCCACATCCACGACCCTTGCTACCATGGCCACCCCTGCGGCCAGACCCATTGCCTCCACCACGAGGAGCAGCTGTGGTAGAAGGAGAGGAGGGGGTGGAGACGATGGACGCAGCACAAGAGGAGGAAGAGGTGGCCACGGCCGCGAGAGCTGCGCGATGCATGCGCTTGTTTTGTAAGTTGCTCCACCAACTTGTGAGACGAGCGGCAGTGAACTCATAGTGGGGCCCATCCCTGGTGGAGAATTTTGAAGGAGTGGTGTAGCAGAAAGACGCTCGAGCTCTGCCTGAGAGACATGCAGGCAGAGATCAGAGAGCTCTGGAATGAGGCCAGCAATGGACAAGTAAGCGAAGAGGGGTCTGGTGCTGCTTTGCCCATGTCGCGCAAGCTTTGCGCCCAATTCACGTCTGTAGTCTCATCCGTCCGCATGTGATGTTTCTTGAACTGCACGGTGAGAGCACTCAGGGTTGCACGCCCCGTCACAGTTTTGCGGCAACGAATGAGCGCGTTGGCCCCAACAGGGTCAGCGTGGGTACCACGAGTCAGGTCGGCATTGTCCGTACCAATGTCATCAAGGAGGCCCTCAGGCCCAGCATTGATGAGGGCACGTATTGCCCGAGCCGCCTCAGCTGGCAATGGAATGAATGACATCTTGGCGGGAGAAAAGTACTCACAGAGAAGCTCGCCATGGGCCAAAGGCGCTGAAGCGGGTCTCTCACGAGGTGAAGGTTGACTTAGATTTGAATTGAGACGATGGCGTCTCAAAGTCCTTCTACCTGGTAGGGAAGAGGATTCGAGCAAGAGCAGCTGCGGAGAGGGTAGAGGAGGAGTTGGGAACACCAACACTAGGAGGAACTGGAGCAGAAGAGTCAGTAGATGCAGTCTCCTCAGAAGGCACAACAGCAGCAAGAGCAGGGATGGCGCGCAAGCGCTCTATGACCAGTGTCGCCACGGTGGTGGCCAGGTCATGCTGAGCTTCCCGCCCCTGGTGTAGCTCGTTCTCTACTTTGGGGCGAGCTGCTTGTGCCTCTCTCAGTGCACCTTGCAATGCTTCTATGGTTTCCTCTAGCCCTGGCATGATGTGAACTCAGATGGGGAGCAAGAGTGGGGAATAGAGAGGGAAAAAATGCTCACCAGGCTAGCGAAGGGGAAGGAGTGCAAAAAGTGGTAGTACCAGTGTGGCTGCGGAGGAGAACATGACCGCCACACACCCGGTGACAGCCACTGTCAGGCAGAGAAAGCCTGTGACTGTGGCTCCTGCAACGGCTACTGACGGTGAAGTGGTGAGAACTCCAGTAGTGGCGTAGTTAGTGAGATCGTGAATGGATCCAACGGCACTGGCAGTTGCGCCAGCTGTAGACGAAACTGCAGTGGCCACGATAGCAGCCGCTGTTGTGACCTGTGTGGCTATGTTAGCTACGGCGGCGGCAAGGTAAGAGATGCCGCTGCGTGTGGTAGGCATCGGCTGCTCATCCCACTATGGTCTGCATGGGAAGCCTGCAAACACGTGCTGTAGCCGAGAAGGTTGCGGCAGCGCCTGCTGCGACATCGAGGATAGCACCGACCAAGCTTATGGAGTCCGTGTGGAGAGGCAGAACGTAGATCACTCCGGGCACCTCACGTGCCATTAATGGTTTGGCCGTATCTGCTGCTGTAGAACCTGGAGTAGGGTTCGTGGCTGATGCGGGGTTAGATGACTGAGGCTCAACAGGTGGTTGCATTCTTGAGGGATGAGGTGGTGACGGCGGCAGATTGTCTGCCGTGTAAACGTGGTGGTCAATTTCGCGCCCTTCTGCTTCAGCGGCGACGGTGAGCTCCTCACGCTGCGGCGTGCCATCGTCCGTGGGTTATGGCTCGTCACCGACCCGCGGATTTGCCTGTCCACCCTCAGCGTAGCATGTGTATGTGAGTGGTGAGTCAAGGTCTTCGTCGGGTGGGCTGTCAAGAGGTGGTGAATCCAGGATGGCCAACATTTAAGGCTGCTGAAGTAACCAAGTGGTGATGCTTTTGATGACGAGAGAGGGGGCAGCGAGGTGCAGCTGTAGGCTGAGAAGGAGCAGAATGCCGGGCAGCTGGCAGTGAGAGTGGCACCTGCAGGTTGCTATGGAACCGGGCCACCGAAGAGACGGTGACGAGAACCGGTTGGGGAAGCTATGATGCTATACTGCTGAGGAGTCAGCATCGATATGCACATGTGGGCCGTGAGCTCATTGCGACAGCAAGATTGCCATCCCGCGTGTCAGCTCCCGGTCCCGGATCGATGTAGGGCAGGGTGTTCCCCCTTGTTGCTCTGATACTAGTAGTTGCTAGGAAACAACCTAGCTGGATATGCAAACAATGTGGCGTGAGCTAGATAGCGTCAGATGCCATGGATGGTGAACTCTTGACTTGCAAAGTTAAGTCATCAGAGAGACAAGAGACTAGGGGGCGGAGGGCGAGAGTATTAAGCCGGTGAATGCACGCCGGCACCGAGCAAACGCTCAAGTTGACGTACACCGCCACCCAGGGGTCAAGCCCGCCCGCTCGGATTTAATCCTAGGGTGGCTTCTCACCAGTGTATAGCCAACGGCTGACACGGTGGCCCCCTAAGGATCAGCACCCGGGAAAATCATGCAGCTCCCCCAAACACCCATAAGGAAGTCACAAGGATGCATGGAACGGCAGTCAGAGTGTACGGACTCTAGAATCAACCACGTCAAGGAAAAATGATCAAATGATGGCCATGCATGTGCCAGATGGCACTTCTGGGTAGATCGGCTGCTTCATGGAGTGAGGGCCAGCAGTCCAGGCGCGCTCGTGTGGCGTCCTCCCAGGTAAGGCCATGGTCATTTAATCTTTACAGGTGTGTGCCATGTGGAGTGAGACAAGAGGGCATAGAGATGTGATTGGCCAAGAAAACTTCAACAGTCAAGTCCTCCAATGGAAATGAAGAACTTGCATAGGTGGTTCAACCAACGAGCACAACGATGAACACCATGGGTGAACCACAGTCTGTTGTGCATCACGAACTTTGTTGTAACAAGTTGTACCCCGGACCTCAATTTGCACCCAATTTGTACGCCACTACTGCTGCTACAGTTAACGCATTGGCAGATGCTATGACAGGTACTCCTACAATTGCTTACCCTAATGGAGCTGCTGCTGCGTGAAACTACTCTTTTGGCCTCCGTTGCAAATGCGGCAATAATTACCGCTATTGTTGCGGCTACTACTCTTTGTGCTGCAGTAGCAGTGGTTGCTACTCCATAGTTGCAACCACTATATCGGCCATTCCTCATGCACCTCCAGTGCCCTTGCACTTGTGCCCATGCAAGATGAAGATGGAACTATGAAAGTATCTGTTGACCCCCGTAGGGAGCCTGCAAGTGACTGGCGTCCAGTCCACAGGTAGCCAGGACTGACAGAACAGCACCAACTCCCCCATGGTGGTGTGATGTGAGTCATTCCCGTCTGTACATACAATTGACTGTGACCACTCAGACGTGTCCATGCACATGAAGATCCCTGATGCGGACCCAACTTGTGGCGGAGCATCATCAGGTGGTGATTCACCCATTAGAAGCTGCATGACAGTTGGCACAGCGTCTCGGAGACTTGCTGTGGCAATTTGCCCTTTTTCTACAGCGTCTAGAGTTTTCTTAGCAGACTGACCTTGGGCCCAATTTGCATGTTTTTGCATTGTGTGTCCACTGGATGATGATGGACCCATGCATACAAGCGGTTGTAGCGCCCGGCACAAGACTCTACATCCATAGGTTTAGACGATTCTGCATATGAATGCCTCCATACTGAGATGCGGCCAAAACATTGGTTTTGGGCAGGTAAAGGGCAAACAGGGCCTGTCGCGTGCGTCATCCACCATCTTCCACGATATCTGTTTTCCCTGTTTTGACATTTATCGCTACGCATTGAAGCTATTGAAGCTTATGAGACTATGTGTTTCTGCCCTAGCCAAGCCTTTGCTGTTCTTGTAGCTGACTTGCATGCTAGTGCATGAGCTTACTAGACTGCATTGCCACGTCAGCAATAGCAAAGCAAGAAAACTTCTAGGCATTGTCTCATTGCATGAGAGCAGCACAGAACTTCTCACTGAGTTGCAAGGCAGTGAGAGTCATCGCTAAAGCCCTTGTCCTCAAAGGCCACACCACGTCACGGTGATTCTTTGAAGCAGACGGCACCAGCAAAGGCACCACCGCAACCTCAGAAGCAACTGCATCACCATGCCAACGCCACTAGTGGAGAGCAACACCCGCAGTGTGAGTTTCTGCAACAGCGACAGTAGCACGTAGCACCAGCGTGAGATCAGGGCTGCAGCAGCAGCAGCTCCAGCCCTACAGTAGTGCGGCAGCACTGGCGGCCATAGTAGCACACGAGTGCGGTTGCAGCAGTGGTAGCACAGCATCAGCAACAGCAGCAAGATTTCAGCATGATGACAGGCAAGTGGCAGCCCTAGCAGCGTGGCAGCGGTAGCATCGTGGCAGCGCCATAGCAGTAGCAACGGCTGAAGCAGCAGCAGTAGTTGCAACAACTGCGATGCAGTTGAGATGTAACATCGCAGCAGCAGCAGCACCAGCACCAGTAGCTGCAGCAGCACAGCAGCAACAGCAGTGCTGCACCAGTAGCAACTGTAGCAACAGTTGCGCAGCTATGCGGAAATGCAGCCCCACTCCGATGTTGCACAGGGCAGCCGTTTGAGCTGGATTGCTATCGTAAATGCGCGGCTCCTTAGCTACGCTGTTGCGTTGCGAAAACTGCAGCAGCCACAACTCGTAGCAGAAACAGCCACTGCTGCTACTGTGAGAGGGTGTGACAAGGTCCACCTCCCCCCCCCCCCCCTATCTACACCGCTCAAAGTTATGCGAGAGCCATTGGAGAAACAAATAGGGGAAACGGACATGAGACTCCTTCCAGAGGAGGGTGAGCAGGTTCCAACCCTACTGAAATCAGCATTCTGCGTACTTTCATAACAACAATCCTATTGATGTCAGCGGATTGACTGCTGACATTACCAATGCCTTTGCCAAATTCATGGCTGTGACATCAAAACCTGCCAGCATCTCAGCTCATGAAGAAACGTTAAATTGTTTTTGATTGGAAGACTTTGGAGCTCCAGCCCATACTGAGCAGTGCACATGGCACCACACGCTTACTAGGAAAAGGAGCCGGCGGACCCTTCCGCATCCTCTGCGTCAAGCACAATGACTCCAGGATCCTTGGCCGACTAGGCCAAAACCACGGTGCTTGAGGGTCTCTGAACCTCAAGCCATCCCGTCCAACCGCCCACAGGCCAGGGATCCCCGCTCAAACCACGTGGCGTTGGCCGCGCACTACACTCCTCCAGCAGAGGAGTGAGCCACCCTCGGCATCCGTATGCCGGACTCCAACCCTGGCACTCTGATACCAATATAGCAGATTGGACATGGCCACCATAAAACTCCTGTTATTGGCAATTCACTCTGTTATGGGGGCTGTTGTGGTTTGGGGGGGGTTGGTCTGTGTCACAAACATCCCTAGTTATTTGTTTGGTGGCCTGTTGTTACTGGATAGCGAATGTGGTTGAACCCGGGCTCAGTGCCCTTAGGACTCTTGTTGGCTCTTCTCGTACAATCTTAGTGGTTGTGTTTTTCATGTGTCGTCCCGGGCTCGATCCCGAAGGCATGATCCCCACAACTGAGTCTTCACTTGTAGGATGGAGGAGAGGGTGGATTAGCCACTCACTCTTACCTAGAATTACACGTCGTGTGCTCATTCTAGTTTCCACTTGGTTCTCATCTATTTTTCGTCCCATCGTTTGCTCCATGTACTCTCTCACATGCTCCTAGCCCACCCACCTGAGATTGGACAAACTAAGCTGTCATTTTTGTCTTCACATCGCAAGTGATCGATGACCTCAATGTGCAAAAAACGAGATGCACTGACAGCAGCAGGCATGTAGTAGCACATCTCAAGAGATCCAGGAGCTCTTGTGGGGGCACTCAGGGATTTCTCAACAGAGGCGGGGTGGAGCGGCTGGAGGCACACCACCACCAGCAGTCCGCCTCTCGTGATTCAGCACGACAGCAACCTCCCCTTGAGCAGGATGACACCGAGGATGCCAAGGAGACAGTTGCACATCCACATGCACGTGAGATTTGTGCGCTTGAGGAGAAGCATGATTAGTTGTGGTTTGGATCACAGCCTGGCACACCATTGCCACCAGTGCGTCAGTGCTCCTTGCAACAAACAACAGGGGTTACCTTCAGAAGTTTTTCCCTTGACGACAGTCTTCGTGTAATGCGTACTACCTTCACCAGAGCCTGAGGTCGTCCTCCCTATGGAGCGGCCGCCAAAGGGCTTTGAAGCTCCCCCCACCCCTGTACAAGAGCGAGTCGGGCTTCCACTGTTGGGCGGTGTTTTTTCAGGTGTGGGCTGACGCAAAGGGCGTTTGGCCCTACCACCACAGCAAGTACCAGACCGCTGACGCACGCCAGGTGCAGACAGCAACAAGAGCATTTTGCAGCCTACTCCACGCTGTCCCACAAGAGACACTTGTATATTTCCGTCCCTTCTTGGGCTCATAGGAACTGAGACCATGACAGATCCTCACTGAGGCTGAGAGTTGGCCCTCAAACTGGAGTTATGGTTCATCCGCTCACATTTTTCCCCCCAAAAAACGTATACTACTCCTCCAATACCTTAACATCCTACAAGTTTACTTATGTGTATGCAGTTATTACATCACTAGTTTCTTTGCTAACACATTTGATTTCATGTCAAGGGGGGTGTACAGAATTTTTGCTTTAATTATTGTTTCTTCATTTATTCTACATTCAGTAAAAAAAAATCAATTGCGTTATGCTAACATTGTTTTGTCCGCAAAACTCCCTTTGGGTTATACCTGTCAAACATAGTATTGTCTAGAAACGACGCGAAGCAACAAATACTGTTCTTACTAACACATAAGGTCATGCAGCTACTTTGTACATTGTTTGCAAGTGATGCAAATGTAGTTCGCTTGTAGTTGACTGGCCCCCGGTCCCCCTGAGAGTATCTCATGATTGTATCGGGTAGTACATTGCCAGGATCCGGGAATATATACACTAATGTATTCTCTGATCTCGCCTGTCCTCGCCCCCCCCCCCCTCCCCCTCCCCAACTAGTTGTGAGTGTATCGGGGAGTTGTCTCGGGGAGTTTACTGTGAACCACCACATAATTGAACACAAGTGCATTTGTACACTTGTGTATTAGATTTGGCCTCCTCCAGATACACTACCCAATACACCCCTGCAATACATTTTCAATTGCGGGGGGGAAGGGGAGGGGAGGGGGGACCCATCCCTCCCAAAAGTGAAAAGGGTATGTGATGATTGTATCGCTAAGTGTATCTGGTAGAAATCGCCACAAATACACATGTATATCTTTTTGGAAGCATATGAATATCGTTCAAGTACGTCTCTCAAGGGGGGGCGGGGAATCACTCATTCATTATGAACCATGGACACTATGCGAATGTAGAACAGCACCCCGTGTAGAGTTTTCACCCCCTCCCCAAAACACCTCCAGTGTATTGGGGGAGTGTATCGGGGATCGTATTGTCATCCGCTCAGAAATATACACGAGTGTTTTTATACACTTGTGCATTCATTCGGCCCTCCTCCAGATACACTACCCAATACACCTCCCCAATACACTTTGCCTTTTGGCGGGGGAGGGGGAGGGAGGGGGGGGATAAGCCCACACCCTCGCAAATTGAAAAGCGTGTCAGGGGAGTGTATTGGTAAGTGTATCTGGTAGACAGTTGTACGAATACATATGTGTATTTGCTGTAAAATGTGTAACAATTATTTGTGTCGTCCATCGGACTGAATCGATGGTTTTCAAGAAGCAAGGGCTAGCGCGGAAGCATTACATACNATCATGCAACCGCTGAATAACATACACAAGTGTATTTGTACACTTTTGTATTAAGATGGCCACTCTCTGGATACACTACCCAATACACCGACCAGATACACTTGGATAGTGGGGTTGGGGGCGTCCACAATTGTCCACTGGTGAGAAGTTCATCTTGTTAGGTACTGGCTACATTAGAACTGTAGACAGACAGAAAACAGACATCTGATCCTTTTAGATGGTAGGAACAGATTTATTGGGATCGTATGTAGTTGGCATCCAACGATTTCAAAGTAAGGGATTGAGGAAACATACGCAACCAAAAAATTCTACTCGCACCATGATGAGAGGTCCCTCCTCCCGCCCCCCCCCCTCCCAACACTGCAACTGTATTGGGGAAGTGTATCGGGGAGTGTATCGAGAACACATACCGAAATGTACATAAGTGCATTGACACACTACCCAATACACCAACGCAATACATGTGGGGGGAGAAGGGGGGGACGCTCAAGCGTTGACCAAACGTTGTTACTTTTGACCATGTGACATTTCGCACGAGGTTTGAGAAATCCCTAAAAACTGAAACAGTTCTGCATTGGATGTTGCAAGACACGGGTGGAATTCTACATCCAAAACATAAATACAAACATAATGTATTTTGTCCAAAAAACGAAAAGTAGGTCGCAATGTGAAAAGTTCTTTGTCTTAGTTTATTCGAACAAATGTTCTAGAGAACTGATTGTACATAAAGGCAACTGTGAACATGATTTTACGAAGTAATTAACAAGAAACATTAACAATTGTCTAGGCTTTTTTTCCTAGGAGGATCCTCACCATATGTTTCAATGTTGTAGAGATCCATGCAACAAGGGCAAACCGTCTTCGTGAGTTTCACTCTTTCTGTCAGGGATTGCCAAAGCTTGCACCTGATTATTGGAGGTGCAAGCTTCACACACACCTCGGGTCTCATGGCTGAACCCAGCTATAGACCCTTGACATCGTCATGCTGGGGGTGCATCTCGAGCACGCTAGCCTCTTCTTTGGCTTTGACGGTGTAGCGCTCTCTGAGATGGTGGACTTCGTTCAGCTTGTTCCTTGGGCCCACTGCTAACATCTTCAGGCAACATCGGCCATGAAGGTAGTCTGTACACACTAGGAGAGCCTGCTTGTTGTGGCGGTAATTGCCACCCCCTCCAACACTTCTACCCCCTTCATCTGAATTTCTGCCTCCACCATTCCCTCCTCCTCTCCGTCTCTTCCAACTGGTCAGGCTGAAGGTGTTGCTGAAACCACACAGGGGGAGAAGGGGAAGAAGGAGAAGAAGGGGCACGGCAAGGGGTAGAAGCAGCAAGGGCCGGCAATTAAAGGCACTGGGTGCTCTGTCTACTGCAACAACTGAAAGGGCGCTCACCGTTACACGGAGTGCCAACAACACTTTCAGTAGGATCACGCGCAGAATTCAGGCCCCACACGTGTAATGGACATCTTCCAGTGCTACGCAGGCGTCATGCTGATGTTGCAAAAGCAACAGAGACACCCAATTTTTCAGACCGCTCCATCACAGAGCTTCAACAGCTTCTGGCACTCCACAGAGGTCCGAGTGTGTTGTCACAGTCAAGTGGTCCACAGACAACTTGCCCTGTTGTATTTCTTACCCGTGATGACACTTGTGGGGGAGATTCATTAGAATGTGATGAGGATGGAGCTGAAAACACCGCTTGAATTGATCAGTCACAAATTCGTGCTTTCCATCTTTGTTCCAAGTGCTCCACTGACCATCGAGCAGAGGCAGAGTGTTCTGTAGCACAATCCTCAGTGTTGAAAACAGATTTTGAGGCAAGTGGTACCTATGTCATCGGCTTCGATGCCGTCACATGACCGGTCGTCGCGATGACTTCGTTGTTCTCAATCCAATTGCGTCTGTTCAGTCAGTTTGCATGGGATCTGGTCAGTCCTTTCCTGCCCAGGATGTCGGGGTTGTGCAGTTTTATGGCTCATATGGCCTCTTGTGCGTTTCCAACGTGTTTTTTGTCTTTGTACTTTCGCTCCGTTTACTCTCAGTTTGGGCATGTACTAAAATGGGTCTTTCTGTAGAGAACTATGCTGAATCTACCACTGTGATAACTTGCAATACATGTGCTATAGTGTTGCATTTCTCAGTTGTGGATGATATGTACTGTTTTTCTTGTTGTACTTACTTTGTCTCCCCTCCTTTTTTCCCCATGTACACGTGTGTTCATCACTGGTATTCTTTCCCTTGAGCATTAGCGATTGTTGCATCTCCAACTTTACAATGCAAAATTGGACATTGTGTCCAGGCACATGCAGACAAAGCCATCCCTCAGTCTTGATGCGGCTTCCTTTGAGAAGTTGCCTAAGACCGACTACCTTTTTTGCACTTAGGGAAAGATGCATCGCTGCAGTTACCCTGGATCCATCTCTAGAGCACTCTTCCCATTGGAGCTTGTCCACTCGGACCATCTCAACCCTCTTCCAATCCACTCTCTCCCAGACCGGGGTCGATACGTCCTTACCCTGGCTAACGACTTTACCCAGATGCTCTCACGGTGGTGCACCTTAAGCTCGTGATGACTGAGAATCACACACTCCACACATCCTGGTTGGATGTATGGTGGTGAGTTCCTCGTTGAGATGGATGCATTCTTTGCAAAGCACGATGTCTTTCACCAGCTCTCTGCCCCTACTACACCCTAGCAGAACAATGTGCTTGAGCGATCTAACCCCATCATGGAGGACGCAGTTCACGCCATGCGGTCTGGGTGCGGCCATCCTAAGTCAGCTGCCATTGATGGCTTCCCGTACGTGATGTGTGTTTGGAACCTCTTGCAACACATTTCCCTTCTTGACCATGTCACGTTGTACGAGGTGTGGTTTGGTAATCACAATGACCTTTGTCTCCCTCGCGTCAAGAGCTCCATGGCATGTGTTTGGTACACCAGGGACCAGCAGGAGTCCAAGATCTCATCTCGGGATGACATGTGTTCCATTTTTGGTATGTTCCTACAGTCAAAGGCCTGGCGGTTGTAGGAACCCGCTTGTCACCACATTGTGGAGTCTCAATACACTCTCCTCTTTGGGACTCTTACTTACCAAGACCTGTCCAGCATTCTGTCTCTGGCCGCCAACCAAGTTGCCACTTATGTGGCTCCTTGGAGGATGGGGGATTCTAGGCCTGTGGATGGGTCCTTGCGAGCCTCCTCACCTTAATTCTAGTCTCCTTCACTTTGTTAGTCCCCACTGGCACACTTGGTTGTGCGTCTACGTCATTCCCCACTTGCACACCCAACCTCGTGCTTGCGTCACTCCCACCAGCATGCGTGGCCCTGTGCCTATGTCACTCACCATGAGCACACCTGGCCCTGTGCCTCCATCACTCCTCACTGGTACATCTGAATCTTTGCATGCGTCAGTCACCATTGGCATACCTTGTCTTCAGGTATGCCAATGATACCCATGTTAGCTGTTATCCATCTTGCCTCACCTATGTCCGTGCATGTCGCCTCCTCTGAGCCTGTGGCCGTCATTGGCCACTAGCTTCTAGGGCTCGGCAAGTGTCAGATTCGGTGTCCAGACACCCTACTCAAAGTATTGAGAGTGGCCAGCCTGGCACGAAGTCCCTTGACCTTAGTGTCCATGCAGACTAAACTGAGGTGCACCCAGCATGCCTGAGCCGCCACAAGCTGATATCTCGTGAGTTCTTAGCCACTTCCAATGTCATAGCCAACCTTGTCGTGGTCAAATCCACACCAGATGTGTGTATCCTGGCCACCTAGAACTCCTCCTAAAGGACGCCTGCTCCAGGCACGTTTAAGGAGGTACTCCAAAAAGAGGTAGCAATGTTGTGGTACGCAACCTGTGAGGATTAACTCATAGCCATCCAAAAGCATGGTGTCTGCAAGCTTGTTGACCTACCGCTTGGACGAAAGGATTCATGAGCCAAGTGGGTCTTTCACAAGAACATGAAACCTGACAACTCACTAGATCCATACAACTACTTGACGGCAAGGGGTTTCTCAAAAGCTGAGGATGTTGAATTCACTGGCACCTTTACGCTCGTTGGCCATATAACTAAAGCTAATGATCTCTTCAGATTCACTTCTTATCATGAATGGGAGTTGCGCTGTATGGATATGAGCAACGTATTCCTCCATGTCACTCAAAAAGAGGTGATCTACATGATCTAGTCACCTTCCTTTGAGGTAGGTGACAATGTCTAGCTTTCACGTAGGACCTTGTATAGCCTCAAGGAGTCATCTAGATGCTAGAACCAGGAGATTTCCTGGCACAATGACTCTTTTCAACTATATTCAAACAAACACCATTCTTCCCCTATTCTTTCGACAAATAGTTGAGCACTTGATCATCATCCTGGTCTATGTTGACAATCCCATGATCACGTCTCCTTCAATGGAGGCCATGAAGGAGGCCAAGCCAGTCCTCCAGGCTACCAACGTGATGAAGGATCTTCCTCTTGCAGATGTATTCCTTGAGAGATTGTACGTGACCGCCAATGATGCACTAGGCACACGGCACCCATATCTTGGGAAGAGATTTGCTCACCTCCTTGGTAAATTTTCCACAGCCTCCATACCCATTGCACAAGATGGACAACATCCCCTAAAGGTGGGTGATTTGGCACAGCTAGGGGAGACAGTGGACGTGACCTTGTACTTGTGCATCGTTGGCTCTCTAATGTATTTGGCCACGACTACTTAGCCTGAAATTTCATTCTCTTTTAACCTCCTTGAACATTTCTCTTAGTGTCCTCAAGCCAGAGTCCTCATCTGATTGCGCAAATGGTGTATTATGTGGTCTCCATGTCATACCTCAAATCCTGCTTTCGTTAGTAGTTTTTGGTGGTACTTGAAAACAACGTTGACATTGACTAGGCCTAGAGCCCTAATGGGTGCAGTTAGATAGGCAACGCATTCCTGCTGGGTGGTACTGCTATGTTGTGGTGTGAATGACATGTTGGACTACGTCACACATAGCTTATCAGAGGTTGAGTATGTTGCTCTGGGGAATGGAGCTGCTGAGGGGGTGTGGATGCAGCAATTTTTTTGTGAGTCATGTCAGTTTTTTCCTTCAATTTTTTTTGTGTTGTGACAACCACAGTGTTGTTGACATTGTAGAGGACTCTGGTGCTTTGCATGCATGCACAAAGCATGATACTTCTGAGAATCAGTTTGTACACAACTTAGTGGATTGACAGGTGATATCCATCAACTGATTCCGCATGGAAGTGCAGCGAGCTAGCTTCCTAACCAAGGCACTGGCACATAGAGAGTTCATGGTGGCCATTTTCTATAGGGGGCTTTGCTCCTTGCATAGGTGGTTGGGAGTGGGATGTGTGTCTATCGAGTATTGAGCATCACGTTCTGCTCTCTTGTCAGGTCTGCAAGGGTATGGGCATGCAAACATCTGGTCATGAAGAAGCGGTGTGATGTGAGCCATTCTTTTCTTTACATACAGTTGACAGTGACCTCTCGGCCGTGTCCATACACATGCAGATTCCTGATGCAGACCCAGCTGGTGCCGGAGCACCGTCTGGTGGCAATCCACCCATCAGTAGCTGCTGAACAACTACCATGGTGTCTTGAAGACTTGTTTGGACACTCTGTCCTATTTTATCAACGTCCATGATTTTCTCTTTGGACTGGCCTTGGTCCTCATTCGCATGTTTTTCTATCGTGTACCCACTGGTTGATGTCAGATTCATGCATGCTGTGTCTGAATCAAGACTTTGCACCCGTGTGTTCAAACGGATCTACAGTCAGATGCCTACGCACTGAGATATAGTGCCATGTGCATCATCTTCCATGCAGCACGATAGCTTTGTATGCTGTCTGCTTTTCAGTTGGTGTTTATCTTTACACATTGAAGTGATTGAAGCTTATGATACGATGAGCGCCTGCCCTAACCAAACTGTTAGGGTTCTTGTACCTGCTTTGCATGCTAGTGCCTCAACTGACTGGACTACATTGCCATGTCAACAGTAGTAGAGCTCAAAAGTTCCCACGTCTTCTCACATGGCTCATAGACGCCACATGACGTAAGAACAGAAGGGGCACAAGTACAAGGCAACAAGGAGCCACAATAACAAGATATAGAGATCACGAAGGGATAAAGTTATGAGGGGCAGGCACTTATTGGCATGGATCACCATGGATTGATTGAATACCAATAGCATACACCCTGACTTTTGACTTGTCACTGCAACGCACGCTGTTGTCCTGTGTCATTCCCAAGCAAGCACACGTCACCACATGCAAATCCTTCAGGCAGGAAGTGATGCTCAGTGTTGATATGCTTTGTGCGAGTGTGATGCATGCTATCGTGCTCATGGATGCAGAGAGTGATTCCATTGTTTATGTGAATCGTAATGTAATGGAGGTTCTAGTAAAGCTGCTGCATAATCCGATAGATTCAGATACTCTCACCAACATTGACACCCAATGCGACAGATTTGGCCTCAATTGAGCTGTGTATGATACAACCTTGTTACCCGCTCTTCCAAGAGACGCTGGTACCGCTGATGAGGAAGATGTACTCCGATTGGTTAGGTGATTTGTGACCCTGGGCTTAATCACTATCCGTTTACCCATCAACCACAATAGGGGGTTGCACACAAAAGTGCATGCCCTAATAGAGAGTGGTTACGATGTAGAGTACGACATGCAATGTCGATATGCAATGCAGGCCACGTGGGTAATGGATGAACCAAGACAAAAAACTGACTGCAAACACAGTGCTTGCACACGATTTAGTGCTGAGGAACATAAAAAGACGCGATAATCTAGAGGTATGTCTTGACATCAACATCTCCCCCCCTCTCAAGCATGACACGGTTAGCTGTCTTCAAGATCCTCTGCCCTGCTAGCGTCATGAGCATGGAAGCATGGGGGATATTAGCATGCAAGTCGATGAAACACTCTCCCATTGTGCAAAATACCTTGCCTAATGCGCGTATAGCACCTGTCACTGATGGTCACGCTCAATCTCCATGCCCAAGAAGTCACAGGCAGGGACCATGAAAGATAGGACAAGCTCTTCTGGACCACTGTTGGTAGCCAGATTGGAATCTCATTGTTCTGAAGTATTGCATGCCATTTGAGCCATGTCTCCAGAACAAGGCTCCTAACAAAAGTCTGATGGAATCCAATGAAGAGACTCCATTGGATTTTGCTTGCATGGACTTCATTATTGATCTTCCACACACGGCCCACAACCATGATGAAATTCCGGTGGGTATAGATCTTTTGACGAAGATGGAATGTCTCATTCTAACAATCATAACTGTGAATGTAAAGGAGATGGTTTGTCTCTTCTTTGAGGATGATATGAAGTGTCACGGCTTACTATTGCATGTTACTATCAAACGAGACAAAAAACAATGGAAAAAAATAAAAACAACCTCTCAAAAAATATGAGCAAGTACTTTGGAGGTGGGTGTCTCATGTAGCCTGCATTCAACCCTCTCACCAGTGGAAAAAAAGATCATCTAAAATGCACTCTCGAACAGATGTTGTGTATATACATGGACCCCAAACTGGATGACCGGTGTGAAATTATAGTCCCAATAATGTTTGCGGTGAAAAATCCAGTGAACAATTCCATGCAGTTCACCCTCATTGTTCTTGATGAAGGCCAACATCCCTCTTCATCGTTGAAGAGTAGAAGCAAAGAGGGACATGAACCTTCTGCTAAAGCATTTGCCGTGCATGCATAATCTTCATTGCAAGAAGCAAAGGGTGATCTCTAAGTGCTATGGCAAAAACAAAAGGAATATGCCAACAAATGTTTTTGCCAAGACATATTTGAAATCGGTGACAAGGTACCTTTCAGCAGTAAAAACCTTCCATTGAATTCTCCAAGGGCAAAAAAAACTCTACCAGAGTGAATTGGACTTTTTCCCATGATATCAGACTACTGGTGTACCAATTGTTACTTCCAGTGAGTATGATGATACAATTTTTCTTTCATGTGAGCTTTTTGGCTCCATACACGTTTGAAGGGCCAGTTCAACTGCCACTCAAAATCCTTCCTATTGATAGCCAATATGAGTTTCTTTGTCTACTTCAACGCTGAGAGCGCACACTCTGGTTGCAAGTTCTTTAGAAACATCCCATTAATTGGGGTGATTGTGGACCCGAGCATAACTTGTGGGAGCCGGAATCTGGTTTTCCCATTGGAGTGGTCAACAAACATTGGAGTTAGTTGGTACCTTGCATGGATAGGCATGTGGCAGTCGGCACCACTTGAATGCGGACGTACTGAAAAACATTCTCAGGGTGCAATGTTCATGGAAAGACACTATTTCAAGTTGAGGCGACAACTTCCACACTGAATGGCATAACATCAACGGCCTCGGTGACCAACCTGGTGACGGACCCCTTGGGCTCAATGAACCCTTAGCCTCCGTCGTTCCCACTGGGAAAAAACCTGACACAATAGGAGGCACTTTCCAACACGCCCACATTTATGAAGGCATGTACTAGAAGCTGTCGGGACTCCAAAACCTCAATACCCATCTGCAAATCGCAGATTTTTGTGACGTATCAGTCTAGAGGACTTGCCTTACGAGCAATCACAAAGTTATCCTCGGAAGAGATCTCCAGTATTGGCATAATCCATAAGTAGACTGGAGCAACACAACAATCTGCGCCAGCCGTAATGGTAAGAAATGACACCTGCCTCTGATCAAGCAATCCTCAATGCAACGGCAGCTTTGGGAATCAATAGAGGTTGAAGCAGTAGTGGAAGTTACAAAAGCATTAAAACATCACACCTTGCCAATATTAGTGGACATGTCCAAATGGTATCTATGATGCGGAGCACAAGCCTGGCTTGTCCACATGGAGACAGAAGACGCAGAGGAGATCGTGGGAGCATACGCAACATCGACCTCGACACTTAACGATTTTGCAACCATTCTGAAGGGGTTTGCTCCCATTTCAAGGATTTTAAAGGCGTTTTTTCTCAATGAACTACCTTAAGAAGTACCTTTGTCTTGTAGTATCAATCACCAGATAGACCTGAAGCCGGTCAGCAGACCGATGATGAAGGGAACATATTGGATGAATGACCACGTACTATCCAAACTCAAGAAACAACTCAAGGAGATGCTCGGTGGAGGGTTCATTAGGCCATCAATGTGACACTGTGCACTTTTACGTTTTTTGAAAAATAGAACAAACAAGATGCGGATCTGCCTGGATTACCAAGGGGTGAACGACACCACCATCAAGAACCGCTCCCCCTTTCCGTGAACAAATGAATTTTTTGACCAAGTTTCCACAATGTGAGAATCATCACCAAAATTAACACACATAATGGCTATCATCAGATCTGTGTATCTGATAAGTATATCAAAAGGACAAAGTTGTGCACAATACGGGGACTTTGAGTTCACGGTCATGCCATTTGGACTCACAAATTTCCCCATGATATTCATGGTGGCGATCAACAATACTTTTTGACTATACCTCAACCATTTTGTCATTGTACATTTCAACCACATCCTGGTCTCCAGCCACACGCTAGAAGAGCACAATGGACATCTCCAAAATGAACTTGAGATTCTAAAAATGATGGAATTATATGGGAATTTCTCAAAGGAGGACTGTGGTCGCCATTCCATCAAGTTTATAGGCCATGTCATTAGCGACTGATGGATCATTCTGGACTCGAAGAACGTGATGGCGGTTGTTGATTGACTGACGCCGACCAACATTCAGGACATACGGGTGTTTTTGGAATTTTGAAGGTAGTATTTTCTATTTGTAAATGACTACACTCAGGTGTCAGTGCCTCTCTCCAATCTCACTCATAAAACTACCTAGTGGATTTGGGAGGACGGTGAACATGAAGCGTTCAACTAACTGAGAACACTCTGGCCTCGGTGCCAGCCATACAACTGACACATCGAATAGTGGATTCTTTCATGGCCACCGATGCACTCAATTGAGCAATTGCAATCGTTCTCCTCTAAGATAACAGTGGTAGAAAACAGTGTTGACCTCGGGGTCCGATGTGATGGGATCACATTGGCCGCGCCACTGCGGACCACCTCGATTGGGCATCAATGTGGTCCACGGATAAGTTTTCCGCAAATCCGCCATTTTGGCACTCAGCCTCACGCGGACCAGCCAGAGCGATGATTCCCGCGGCTGACCAATTAACTTGCGGGAGACATCCGGCTCAAACCTCGGCTAGTGCACTATCTCTCAGTAATATCTGTCCAACTCACATGATGCCTGCATTGGACCATGCATTTGACCTAGTGAGGTGGACACTTGGAGAGGGTAACATGACCAATGGGAGGAAAATAAACAGGACATCCACCCTGCCCTGTTTTTCTGTCCATCAAACTCCGCCGTGCTGGCAAATTTGCAGGTTTGAATAATGGATTCATGCAGCCCATCCAATTGTGCATTACTGGCAAAAGTATTCCTCGTACATTCAAACTGCACATGCGATTCCTCCCCCCCCCCCCCCCCATCGATGCCCTTGTCGGCTCAGTTGCGTGGCGACAGTCCACAACAGGTCGTCGCTCCTTCTTGCTCAGTCAGGAGCATCCAATGTCTTCGTTGGCGGGCCCCGGCACTTAGGCTCAGCGCCGCAAGGCCACCTTGGCCTTGCGGCACAGACTCACCTCCACCATGCCTCCTAGGAACTGGGCAGCGCTGCCTACATCCACCTCAAGCTCGGCCATGGGCACTGGGTTATCTGGAGGTGCCTCTTCCTCTCAGCTCCCGGTAGAACCAGAGTATTTGCCCGCTCCGGTGCGCCAGCTCCAAGGAGACTTTTTCACTCTTGCTCTCTCTCGCGACTGCCAACCAGTCCTGATATGCTCCAAGAAGCCAGGTTTCTACTGTGGCTCGTGTGGTGTGACCCTGAGCGGGACGTGTGACCGCATCCGCGGTCACTTTGGTGAGACCAACGGCAACATTCAGGTCTGTGAGCATTTGCGGCCTCTTGCACGGGATGCTCTCGGCCTTGAGCAAAAACCACGTCCACCCGCTGGTTGGAATCCGGCAGATGGCCGCCTGTACAATGGGCAGGGAAGCAGTTGGGGCACAAGCTCCAAGCCGGTGGCATGGGGCCAGCTTTTCGAGGAACGCCAGCAAGCAGCAGCTCTTGAGCAAGCCAGGCTGCCTCTAGATGATAATGATGACGACTTTGGACTCCCGGTACCTGCCATGGCAACCCCGCATGAGGCAGCAGAGCAGCAGCAGCAGCCACATATGCGTCCCGCTCTCCGTGTCACTCCAAGCACCAGCAACCTCATGCAGATCAGCGTGTGGCCTCATTGCGACACCGCTGCCAACGCAGCGTGCCAGATGGCTATCGTGAAGCTGTTGGCTGGTGGTGCTCTGCCGGTCAGTTTCTGTCGGATGAACCTGTTGAATGAGGTGGTGCGCACTGCTCCGCTCACTACACCTGCCTTCCGCCTTCCTACTCGGGGCACTGTCATGGGCGACATACTTCCACGGCTGGACTAGAAGCTGGAGGAGCTGGACGAAGCACTGAAGCAGACGTGGACCATCTACAACGTGACACTCGCGGTGGACGAGTGGGCGGATGTCCAGCAGAGGCCTATCTACAACTGCATGGCCGTGAACGCAAAGGGTGCATACCACGTCTTCAGCCGTGATGCAAGTGGCCTCACCCGCAACGCTGAGCATGTCGCCACAATGATTGAAGCGGGATTTGAGGCTGTTGGCGTGAGGAACGTCGTCAGCATCGTCTGTGACAACACAAGTGTTAACAAGAAGGCCTTCAATGAACTCAAAGGGAAGTACCCCTCTGTGTTGTGGCAGGGCTGCTGTGCCCATAATGTGGACTTGGTCATGAAGGATTTGTGCAAGTCAGAGTGGGGAGCGGGAATCATGGCACGTGCTGAGAAGGTGGTGAACTTTTTCAGGAACAATGACATTCCCCACAACTGGCTGAAGCAGATGTCTGGGGGGCGGGTGTTGCTGCCACAGTCTACCACGTGCTTTGCTTCTGCGCACATTGTGCTGCAAAGGCTGCTTGACATGCGACCTTTTCTGCTCAAGCTGGTGAACGCCAGCACATGGGCAGACATGGGTGCCCAGAGGGATGGGGCATTCAGGAACAGGAAGAAGCGCGTGCGCAAAATTGTCCGGCGCAGGGTTTTCTAACTCCAGGTCAGGCAGCTGCGTGACCTGCTCACTCCCCTTGTCACGGTGCTGTGCATTCCAGAATTTCCAGGCAGTGCTGCTGGGGAGATTTACGAGGGCTTGTAGGATTGCATGGAGGACCTCAAGGCGCTTGCAGTGGGTAGGGCATGCAAGCCAGCACGTGTGGCGGGGCAGCATGTGAAATTGGCCATGGAGCGTCTGTCCGCCCGTTTGACGAAGGATATGTCGTGCCCCTTGCATGCTGCCACACGGCGTTTGCACCCCACTCACTTTGGGAATGATCTCGGTGCTGATGTGTCCATGGTGCAAAGCTGGGCGCAGGTGGTCGAGGCACTGGTGCCGGAGCAGCACCATTCCGAGCTGGCCCAGGAGTTGGAGGCGTTCCAGCTGGGAAGGGTGACTGTGGAAGTCATTCCCATTGCCACGAAGCGGCTCTCGGACAAGGCAAGAGCTGCTGTTTCCAGGATGCTTGCCAAGACGCTGCAGCCCTATGAGTGGGCCTCTCTGCACCTCGTCCACCTGCCAAACCTCCGCGCACTTGCGATCAAGCTTCCCACCCAGCCGTGCTCCTCCTCGTATTGTGAGTGGTTCTTTTCCACCCACCAGTTGATCTACACAGCCCGCCGGAACAGGCTGCACGGGAGCTAGCTGGAGATGCTTGTTCAAGTCAACTTTCGGCTGCAAAAGCACTACAATGCAGATGGTGGTCAGCGCAGGAGCAAGCCCTCCTTCGAACAACCAGACGAGTTTGAGAGTGAAGATGATGGAGACATAGTTGAGGAGCTGCTGATGGGGAGGACGAGGAGGGGCAGAGGGGGGAGGAGAGTGAGGAGGATGAGTTGGAAGACGAGGAGGTCTTTGTGGAGGGAGAGGAGGACGAGGGTGCAGGGGAGCAGCAGCAGCAGACGCAGCAGCCCGCCATAGTCCATGCTCACCCGGAGGATGGGCCATTTTACTCCAGGAGCGTGCGTACAGGGGTGGAGGTTGAGGGGTTTGCAGTGGCAGGAGCAGCAGCATCAGGTGCCCAGCAGGACACAGGAGCAGTGACAGAGGGAGCAGAGGCCAACAATGAGGAAGGGGCGGAGGAGAATGAGGCTGAGGATGAGGATGGGGATGAGGAGGATGGGGCAGGGGATGGAGAGCCTGTGGACAATGGGGCAGGCAGGAGGGAAACTGGAAGTGCTGCAGGTGGAGGGACTAGGAAGAAGGGGGGCGGTCGTGGGAGTGCTAGGGGTGCTGGTGGGAATGCTGGGGTGGCTCCCAAGAAGGCAGCCAGGGTGGGGACTAGCACATGTGCCACTGAGAAAGCGAGTAAGCGCTCTAGGCGCTCTGATGGCTAGTGGGCTTAGACGCCCATTACTCTTCAACCATGAATAACAAAGTTTGATTTCTTTTCATTTCACCTCCCTTGCATGACCCCTGTGGTTCCCTTGACCATCGTGTGTGGAACAAAGAGCAATGCAAGTGTGACAATTTTCAGCACACACATTGTACGATGCAGTTCTGGAAACTGTACTATGTGTGAATGAAATGTGAGTCCCTCTCACACCTGACACATGCTTAGTGTAACATGTGTGCATAGCAACTCATGCTTTTGTGAGGCAGTCATAAAATGTCACACAATTCTGTGAAAGAATGCCTTAGCCTAAAAGAAAGTGGCAGGACGCTCTCATAGCTCCCCCCCCCCAACAGCCGGGGTTTTGAGGTGGCCGATGTGGCAGTGGATCACATCGATGTGTCGCTGTGCACATCGATGTACCGCTGTTCGAGGGGGCCAGGTCAACACTGGTAGAAAAATACCACTTGCGTCTATGTCGCAAACACCATGCGGATGTCAACCACGTTTTACTCAAGAAATAAACATTGGCAATCCTGCGCGGATTCTAGATGTGGCGGTGCTATCTCGAATGCCAACGTTGTGTCATCTGCATCAAGTACCACGTGCTCAAGTATCTGAATACTTTGCCAGATCTGAGCAGACGACAAACTTGATGGATGGAGTTCCTCGAGTCTAGCTTTGACAACTTCATTGAGCACCGACCTGGAAAAGAAAATCCAGTGGCAGTGATTGGGTTGCAAAACTCTCAACCACATAGTTTGTAGACAAATCCAACGGCATTGGTTGGGTTGCCAAACTGTCAACCAGAGAACTCATACGCAACTCAAAGACTTCCAGTGCAACGGATAAGATATCACTTAAAGTAGTTTACGGCAAACTTCCCGTCACACTGGCAGGACTCCAAAACCAAATCAATATTCCCATGGTCGATATCTACTGGTGGGACTTCTCTAACGTCTAGGAGGAAACACACTAGACTCTCCTGAAGATGCAAGCACCGATGAAGTGAGTAGCGGACAAGCATCGCAGTAACGATGTTTGCAACGCTAGTGAGCACATCTTACTTAGCTCAGCAAACATCAAGCTCTGTAAAAAAGACTTCATAAAGCTCAAACCCTGATGCTTTAGCCCGTTTGAGATCAAGAAAATACAAACACCGGTTGTCGCTCAACTTTACCTTCTAGAAGGCATGGCCATCCACATGGTCTTCCACAACAGGAAGCTCAAGGGCTACCGAGACCCCAGCAAGCGATTCCCAGACAATCATTTTGCTCCTCTACCTCCAATTCTAGTGGATAGGGATATGTAGTGTGTGATCAAGCACATCCTTGGACATCAAAGACGTGAAAAAATGACCAAGTGCCTTCTCAAGTGGCACAACCAAGATGTCATTCACAGAAACTGGGAGCCATATGACAATGTCCAAGTTATCGGTCATCTAGTTGAAGGTTATTACAGGCATCACCGGACAACATCTACTAAGGTACCCGGACGTCCTGGATAGATGGGGAAAGGTGTTACGTCGCAGCGGTAAATGTGTCCCAAAACTCAGCGAGTGTACATCACTGTCCTTACATTTTTTGTCCACCACATGGCGACCTCGAGATTTCTACACCGTTTGATGGAGTAGACTTTGGCCACCTTCCCCGAAATCTCATTTTTTCCTTTCCAGAAGGTTCTAACACATTTGAACACTTCCTGAAATGGTTGAAAAAAGTGTCGCGAACCATGTTGACATTTTGATACAGATCCAGCAACATCTCGATGGTGCTCAACTTTTACAAAGCCGTCTCTCAATCTTCTCAAAGCTCTTTGACTTATCCATGGCATTTCTCAAAGCGACCACTCACAACATAGCATTGCACACATTGTTCAAATCGAGTGCCCAAGATCCAACATATGCATCATTATGTTTCTCACTATTGTATACATGAACTCGACCTGTTTGACACTTGTCATCGAGTTTTACTTACTTCGAAAATGTATCCATTTTTCCCAATTCCTCGAATCCTCTTCTGCTCCACACCTTACCCTTGTGAATCACCCATGTTCCACTTGGCATAACACGTACCATGATAAATCTTTGTTACGTTAGGTACACCATCAAACATTCTTATGTTCAATGTATAAGAAAATTCAGTGAAATATTCATGAGACACAAAATAGATCTGGGGAAAGTTGTTACATCCATGACACATAGAAATCCCTCAACTATGCATGTGGGCATTCCTTTCCTTGCATTTGTGGCCCACCATGCGGCAACCTTAGGATTATTATGCCGCTCAGCTGAGGACATATTGGCCACGTGTCCCGACCTCTGGTGTTTGGGTCCCCAAGGTTCTGACACATTCGATGGGTGAATAGAGTATCACAAACCATATCGATGTTTCAATATGATTTGGTCGACTCCTTGACGGTGCTAGATTTTCATAAAACCGCACCTCAATATTCTCAAAATCCCCTGACTTCTCGGAAGCATTTCTTGAAGCGACCACTCATGATGCAGCCTTACACGCGATGTTCAACTTGACCGTCCAAGACCCTTCATCTGCCTCATTGTTTTTTTTGCTATTGTACATATGCACTCAAAATGTTTGACACTTCCTGCCAAATACAATTTATCCGGTTATCTCCATTTCTCAAGTTTTCTTCTGGTGCGTACCTCATCCTTGTGAACCATCCATGTTCTATTTGGCGTAATACTTGGTATCACAGTCAAACTACGGTGGCGGATCCATTTATGGTCAATCACCTTTGAAACGTACACTCTTCACACAGTGTGCATGTCAAATGTTAGTCTTTGGAAAATTCATGGTACCTTCGTGGAAGTTACATTACAATTTGATTTACTTTGTATGTTCATACATATTACCATGTATTTTTATGCCTTAACATGCAAAAGTTTTTGGAAGGCTGGTCATCAAAATGTAAAAACTCAACAAAAACCATTAATTCTTTTTCCACAACTCCATTTACAGTTCCCTAAAACAGACGTACATTTGTTTTTAGACCTTAAAAATGCTACTACTGTAAAGAATCAGAATGCCTATTCCTGGATGCGGAACTAGGCAGAGACACAATCAACACCGTGTTGCTTCTGGGGTTAAGGGTTTTGTTTTTTCTCTTTCCCGGGCTCCCATGTCACCCCCCTCCAAAAGGATGAAGTGTATCTGATGGACACGTGAAAATACACCAAGTGTATAGTACACTTAGTGTATTCAAGTAACGGTTGTGCAACACACAACCCAGCTACACAACCCCAATGAACTCGTCTCTTCTGGGGGAGGGGG
>SZWC01000497.1:155562-182303 GCA_023375785.1 Penium margaritaceum
GGGTGGGGGGGGGGGGGGGGGGGGGGGGGGGGGGGATCTCCGGCTCCCATGTTGCCCCTCCCCCTCCCCCCCAACAGGTAAAGTGCATCAGGAGAGTGTATATGATGTGTGTATCCAACGGACATGTGAAAAATACACTAAGTGTATAGTATACTTAGTGTATTCAAGTAACGGTTGTGCAATACACAACCCAGCTACACAATCCCAATACACTCGTCGCTTTACGGGAGAGGGGGGGGGGGAGATGCCGCTGACGAAAAAACACTGCAACACTTGCGGAAGTACGCTCGTTATGAAGCTTCTTTTATTTTTCATCCTACAGTTCTGAAATTAAACACCCACTTTACAAAGGTAACCAATCAGAAAGCATGAAGACATGTATACGTCTACTATTCATGAAGACCAGAATATCATTTTTCCCCTAGCTAAATAATTACATTAATTTCCCAAGGCACAAGTATCATACACATAGCTTTACAAGTGAACTGAATATGATTACCTCTCTAGAAAACTTGATGGAAATTTCCTTATAGTAGGTACCTAGTACGCTAAATGTGCCGTGTATAAAAAGTCCTCGATTAACCATACCTCGGCGGATCAAGCAAAGAATTAACTACAAACTAAAATCCTTGCACAATTCTTCACGGTATCACCCCAACTCAGAATCTCACAAACCTTGTGACAAAAATGCTGCATGGAGTGAGCACATCCAACGACAAACAAAAGTAACCGGCAAAGACTCCGGCAATGGAGGATCAATAATCGACGATGCTCTCCAGTCAAAAGAGGATGCAATGGAAACTTTTGCAGCAAATGGCACAACATCAACGACCCTGACGACCAACCCGATGGACCCCTCAAGCTCGGTGAATTCTTTGCATCTTTTGTTGCCCACCGGGCGAACACCTAGCACGATGGAAGGCACCTGCCAACAGGCTCACATTAATGAAGACCTAAACCAGAAGATGTCGGGACTCAACAACCTCAGCACCCATCTGCTCCAAAAACTCAGCATTGCAATGGAGGACCTTCAGAATGTGCACGCGTGACAAGCAGTATTCTCCAAGAGAAATCTTCAAATTTCAAACAAGCCCCAGGTTTGACTAGTACTCCTCAAGCTGTTTAATCCTGTGAACTGAAAAGGACCGACACTTTGGATGTGGCTGACGAGTTTGGAGATGTATTATACCATTGGCAGGGTCAACAACGATAAAAAGAAAACTCATCTCGCGGCCTTGCGTTTGTGTGACACAGGATTAAGTTGGTGGTCCGATCTAAAGACCATCCAACAGCAATAGGACACTAGTGGAGCTGGATTAGTGGCTCATGTAACTGCTCTCACATCGTCAACGGTAGGCGTTCTAGCCTTCAAATACATCAATCTGACGTGGCATGACTCGTGGACTAAACTCGAGAACAAGACGGACTTCGTGTGTGCAAAAATCACATGCTCAGGAAAAATGAATGAGAAGTCTGACGCAAAATACAAGCTTCTAGGTATGCTTCAGCATTACAGTGTCGTAGAGTATACGTGGTATTCTTGTAAAGTTTTCACCGACATTGACCTCACCCTCGATAACACCTGCTTCTACTACAACAACAACATCAAACGTGACATCAGGTAAAACAATACCATGTTTGGCATCCACGATGACCTTCTGCAAATAATCAATGTAGCTGATCGCATCACCAGTTTGGACAACAATAGCCAGAGATAGGAATCCGAGGCCTCAACCCATATCCTGGTGGCAAAAATCTTGTCTTTGATGGATATCGACACCATTGATCAGCATAATAAAAACATCGTGCTGGACTTGCAAGAAGCCAAAGAAAATCTCGTGTGACTGTCAAAAGTGAAAGCTACAAGCCAAAAAGGAGAGGAAGTCGTGGAGAAAAAATGAGGAGTCGGGAATCGACAGTTGCCGACAGCTCACATCACCACAAAAGAGGGTTCCTAGGCTAAAAACGTTTGACGAGGATGACCGATCCACAATACTGCTACGATTTCAACAGAGGGATTGTTTAAGTCGCATAATGGTACCGAGACTAGAGGATGAAGGAGCTTCTCACAGTCTTGTAAGCATCAATACAGTTCAAAATCTTGATTTTCAAACCAAACTATGAGTGTTTGAAGAAAAACGGTTGATGGAAAACTGCGGATCCGTGCAATTCGCAAACCACTTCGACAGCAAATCAGAGATCTGCACAATGTAATGGTTTGGAGGCCTTGCCAATTGAGACACCACAAAATCATCCTTGGTTGACATCTCCTGTATCGGCACAATCCGTAAGTAAACTGGAGCAGCGGAGCTGTCCATGTCAGCATTAATGGCCAAACAAAACGCCTACCTCTGATTGAGCGACCCATGCCATTGCAACGGTTAGGTGAATCATTAGAAGTGGAAGCAGCCGAGGAAGTTGCAACAGTCACCAAATGTTAGCCGATATTGCTAGACGTGGCCAAATGATGTCTGCAACGCGTGGCCCAAGCATGGCTCGTCCACATGGAGACCAGGGAAGCAGGCAAAATCACGACAGCAGACGCCACAACATCAGCCTCGATACCAGGCAAGTTCACAACAGTTTCAAAAGAGTTTATACTCCTTGTCAAAGCATTTTAAGGGGTTTTTCTTGACAAAAAACCTCAAGATTTTCCTCTGCAACACAGCCTCGGTCACAAGATAGACTTACAGCCGGAAAGCAGGCCAATGGTCAAGTGGAACTATCAGATGAGCAACCACAAGTTCACCAAAAACAAAACAAAAAAGACATGGATGACATGCTCAGCTATGGGTTCATCAAAACATCAATGCCAGACTACATGTCAACCTTGCTTTTGCGAAGATAAAGTTGGTAAAATGTGGATGTGTGTGAGTTACCAAGCATTGAGAAAAGCTACCATCAGTATCCGCTACCCCCTTTTGCAAGCACATTAACTTTTTTACCAACTCCACGGAGCAAGAATCTTCATTGAAAACAATCTACATTTTGGCTATCATCAAATCTGTATGTCTGATATGGACTTCAAGAAGAAGATATTCTGCACTAGATACGGGAACTTTGAGTTCAACGTTATGCCGTTTGGACTCACAAATACCCCTGCAACATGTATGGTAGGAAAAAAAAACATTTTTTTCTATACATTAACGAGATTGTCATCTTATATCTCAAACACATCCTGGTGTACAGCTGCATCGTGGAGGAGTATAATAGACATCTCCAAATAATCTGCGAGATTTTACAAAGAGAGAAATTCAATGGAAGAGTCTCAAAGTACGACTTTAGTCCTTGTTTTTGGACCATATCATCGGATGCGATTGGTGATTGGGTGACGCCGACCAACATTCAGTACAAATAAGTATTTTTGCAATTCAGCAACTACTATCGTCAATTTTTAAAGGACTAAGCCCGGATGTCAGCGTCTCTCTCTGATCTCACTCATAAAACTACCGAGCAAAGTTGGGGGGATAGCGAACAAGAAGCATTTAACTCTTTGAGAAATTCTTCACCTTGGCGCAATCCCTGCGATTAGTGGATCTAACGGTGGATCATGTCATGGCCATGGATTCATCCAACTGATTAATTGAAGCCGTTCTCCTCCAAGAAAATGGCAATGGAGAAAATTCAATCGCGTATACATCACAAAAAGTACTTGTGTCAGAATTCAACTATGAGGTGCACAAAAACAAAATGCTTACAGTTGTGCAAGCATTCAAGACATGGTGGTGTTATCTGGAATGTTGACAATGCATCATCCGTATCAACTACCACACGCTCAAACATTCAATGATTTTGCCAAATCCGAGCCATCGACAATCTATATGGATAGAATTCCTTTAGTCCAGATTTGACTACGAGATCGAGTACTGACCAGGAAAAAACCAGTCCAGCTGATGCTTGGAGTCGGTGACCAGACTTGATGAAAAGATCTTCAAACAAGAACCGTACCTCTCAAGGCTGATCGGGAAGTGCTACGAGGAGTTTGGCAGTATGAAAAGACCAAGTTCTGGCTTAACGACCCTCACTATCAACGATGATTCACTCGCCAAGTTTTCGTACCACCAATTGAAGGGTTGTGATAAATACTATCGGAGGAATACATAGAGGCCTGCCGAGGTGGAAATTTTGGCCAGGATAAGACAATGAAAAGTAGACAAAGTCCTAATCTTGGGATCTGATGCACACTGACATGGCAACATTTCATAAATCATGCAGTATCCATCAATGGCAATAATCTCATCACACAAGGCCACCGGGATTGCTCAAACTACTCCTTGTTCCAACGGAGCCCTTTTTCAAAATCAGCATGGACTTCATCACAGGACTGTCTATCACTCTAAAGGGATACTACGCCATCCTCATGGTGGTGGAAACATTCTAAAAAATGTCACAATTCATCTGACAATGACCTCTGTCACCACATAAGGGACAACGTAGATGTTCCTATACTAGATCGTGTGGCTACACGGCATGCCATGTACCGTCATTAGCGACAGAGACGACCGCTTCACTAGCCGTTTTTAAAAAATCCTCCACCACAATGGGTAAAGTTCTATTTGATGTGGTTAGTGCTAAACTACCCGCCACACTAGCTAAAATACAGGGCTAGAGGAACATTACTGCAGTTGATATCCACTGATGGGACTTCTTCAGTTTCTGGAAGAAGGAAGCCAGACCCTTGCAAAGACACAAGGAGCAATGAAGTTAGCAACATACTCCATATTGTAGCGACAAGTGTTCACTGTTGGCAATCGTGCCATGCTCAGCTCGACAAACATCAAGCTATGTGCTACTAGTAAGAACTTCTTGACTGAGATCTTGCTCTTCGCTCCTCCAGTCCAAGTGGATGGGAATACAAAGGACGTGATTGAGGACATTATTGGAAATTGATGCCTTGAGAAAACAATTGAGTATCCAGTTCACTAGCATGGCTAAAACACCATGCACAACAGTTGGGAGCCCTGCGAAAACTTATGAGACATCAATCATGTGATCGACGGTTACTACAGGCATCACCGGGCTATGTCTACCAACGCATAGGGATGTCAAGGCCAGAAGGAGGAGAAGTGTTGCGTCCCAGGCATATATTAGTCCCTAAAATCCAAGAGTGGGCATTCCTGTCTTTTCATTTGTGGCCCACTGTGCAATGACCTTAGAACTTTTACGTTGTTCAGCTGAGGGCATATTGGCGACCTATTCCAACCTCTAATGCTCTGCTTCTGAAGGTTTTCCTTCCATTGCCTATACACATTGAAATTGAATGCTTTCACGCATTCAACCACTTTCCCAAAGGGTCAACAGAACTATCACGAACCGTATTGATGTTTTGATACTCTTCCATTGACTTCTTCATGGCGCTGGACTTCCGTAACACCGCACCTTGATATTCTTGGATCCCAACATGACGTTTTGCCAAGCGGAATGTAGGTGCTTCAATTCACAGGGATGAGGTGCTTAGGAAAAGATTATTCAAGGAATGAGGACAGATGAATAAGTTGTCTTCACAAAGGATTGAACTTTGATGACAAGTATCAAGCACTTTCAATGTGTATAGGCAATGGCAAGAAACTCAATAAGGCATACAATGGGTCTTGGAAGCTCGAGCAGGATGACGAGTGCGACGCAGTGCCGTGAGTGGTCACTTCAAGAATATCCGCCGAGAAGCCAAGGAGTTTGATTACTTCCACTGATAACATTGAGGCACTTTTTTTTCAAGTCTAGCACTGCTAGGAAGTCAGCTTTTGCATCACTTCTGTCAATCCTTCTTGAAAGTGGTTGAATGTGTCAGGACCTTTGGAAGGAGAACACCAAAGTTTGGGGCAAGTGGCCAAAATTCCCTTGGCCAAACGGCGTAAGGATCCTGAGGTGGACGTGCGGTTGGCCAGAAATTTATGGCCAATAATTCCCACTCAAGGATTTTTGGTACTTGTGTATGTCTAGGGCGTAACACTTCTTCCCTTCTAGCCGTGACATCTCGGTGTGTTAGCAGACACAACCCGGTGACACCTGTACTAGTGGTCGATTTTGATGATCGATGTCTTGGAGGTTTTCATAGGGCTTGAAATCATTGTGTGTGGTGTCGGATCCTTGCCACTTGACTATGTACTCCATTGTTTTTCCACAACGTCGATGTCTGTGGATGTCTTGAACAATGTCCTTCGTATCCACGTCAACTTGGATTACAGGTAGAGGAACGACGTCTTTGCCAGAGAATGTCTTGCTGGGCTCCTGGTACTGCTTGAGCTTGATGATGTGGAATACAGGGTGGATCACCATGCTGTCGAGCAGGCAAAGTTGAGCAAAAACCGGAATTTACACTCGCCTGATCTCAAATGGGTGCAACCATCGGGATTTGAGCTTCAAGAAGTCTAGTCCATGGATCGTGGTATTCGGTGAGCTGAGTATGATGCAATCGGTAGCTCAGAACATATAGTGGCTACAATGTTGGTTTGCTTCTTGCTTCATGGCTGCTCTTGTCTTCGCAAGAGTATGGCGCGTTTCCTCCCAAGTATTTGAGATGTCCCGCCGGTGGTTGTAAACCACGAGAATGTTACTGTGGATCTGTAGCCCTGCCAGTGTGGTGGGAAGATTTTCATAAACCACCTCAAATGACAGTTAACGTGTTGTGGTAGAAGTTGTGGATTTGTATGCAAGTTTGACGGTCAGTAGTTTTGCTATTGAGTCAGTGCCACGCGGCTCGCATAATGTGCAGAGGATTTGTTGGAACGTCTTGCTAGTCAGTTCACCTACCAATTTAAGGATGGAACGCCATTGATAGCTCGATCTGAATTCCATAATGCATCATTAGTTCGTGCTAAAAGAGGCCAGTGAAGTGACCGTATCTGTCGTTAATGATGGTACATGGTATACCGAGGAGCCACACGATCTGATCTAGAAATGGTCGTATTGTTCTTTCCACAGTGGTGATAGTCAACAATGGTATAAAGTGTGACATCTTGGAAAATCTGTCCAACACCACAAGGATGGCATCATGTTTGTCCAGAGTGATAGGTAGCCCCGTCGCAAAGTCCATGCTGATGTCAGTCCACGGCTCCGTCAGAACAAGAAGTGGTTGGAGCAGTCTGTTGGCTTCCTGAGATGCGATTTTTGCTCCTGACAAGTGACGCATGATTTACATAATTTTACCATGGCGGTTCACCTCCGGTCCCACCAATTGTACTACGCCTGATTCCTGAGCGTCTTTTCCTAGCCAAAGTGTCCACCTGGACCAGTGTCATGGCATTCCCCCGATAGCATCAGTCGCAACACCTTATTCGGTGGTATGATAAATTGGCAAGTAAACTCTTGTTGTCAGTAGGGATCCTCGAACCAAAACTTGGTCTTGTCGCACCCGCCGAACTCCTCGTAGTCCTTCACAAGCAGAATATGGGTATTGTTTGACAAGAAACATGTCAGTTTTGACCACCAAGTCTGGCCGCCGAATAAGAGCATCGGCTGGATTTGTTTTTCCATGCTGGTGCTCGTTGTCATTGTCAAAGTTAGACTAGAGGATCTCCAGCCATTGAGGTTATTGATGGCTCGGATTTGGCCGAGTCTTGAGATGCTTGAGCGTGTGGTGGTCGGAGCGGACGATGCATTGCCAGCATTTCAAGTTATGTTACCACGTCTTGAACGTGTGCACGACTGCAAGCGTTCTTTTTCTTGCACTGTGCAGTTGATTTCTGGTTTGTGTAGCTTCCGCGGCACTGGTTCTTCTCCACCGCTGTTTTCTTGGAGATGAATGGCTCTAATTGCTCGATCGGACATGTCGGTGGCCATGACATAACCCACCATTGGATCCACCAACCATAGGGATGGCATGGAGATAAGAGCATTTCTCAAAGAGCTAAAGGCTTCTAATTCACTGTCTCCCCAACACCACTTGATTGTTCTATGAGTAACAGATGCACTGACAGCTGGGCATAATCCTTTAAGAATCAAGGATTTAGGTTGCACAATCCCACAAAGACCTGTACGTCCCAAGAATTGGTTTATGTCGGCCAATCAACGACTGCCTTTGCTTTCTTCAAGTCCATGGTGATTTGTCCGCTGGAAATGATGTGGCCCGAAAACTCAATCTAATAGTGATCAAGGTCGCACTTTGAAATACTTCATACATTTTCTCTCTTTGTAGAGTCTCAATGATTTTGTGGAGATGTCCGCTATCCTCCTCCCGGGTGGGACTATCAATTTGGATATCGCCAAAACACATTACAAAGTCGGCAAGTGACAGTAAAATGAATATTTGTTTTTGTCTCCACAAATGTTTTAGGAGCATTTGTGGTTCCAAAGATCATAACCATGAACTTTTAGTGCTCGTATGTGGTGCAAAACTCTCTCGACGTCCATATGAGATACACGGATCTGATGATATTTGTTGCGTACATGAATTTCGGTGAATCTTCCTTCCCTCAAGATTTGGTCAAACCTTCTTCTACTCACAAAATTTGACATCCCTTCTTCATGGTGATGTCATTAAACGCCCAAGAATCCATGCACATCATCATCTCACCTATTTTATTGTTATATATATGTAGGTACCGCATAGGGCAACGAGGATGGCCTGATGAACCCCTGCCCAAGCATCTCCTCCAGTTACCGTTTTGTTTCGGTCAGCTCGTGGTTTCTCATCTAATGGGTTTCCTTGACCATCAGTATGCTGCTTGGCTTCAGATCTATCTTGTGATCGACATCGCACTGAAGAGGTAAACTTTGAGGCAGTCTGTCAGAATAAATCCCTTGGACTCCTCAACGCTGTGTGCAAACTCCTCCACAAGTGTTGTGAATTTGTCAGGGCGAGGCCTATGTGGTTGCATCTATTGCTGTAATTTCTTTGGCTTCTCCTGACTCCACATGGACAAGCCATGCTTGTGCTCTGCATCGCAGATATCTTCTAGCGACGTCTAGCCATATCGGTCGGTGTTTTACAACTATTACAAATTCCTCTACTGCTTCCACCTCTACTACTTCTAGTAACCTCCGCAGCATTGTGGTTCACTTAACTTGAGGTAGATGTCTTTTTTTGCCATTATTGCTGACGTAGATTGCTTTTCTATTCTGGTTTGCTCTTGGATTGTGCCGGTATAGGAAATCTTGCCCACAAAAGATTTTGTGGTCGCTCAATGGCAAGTTCTCTAGTCCATTAAGTGCTGCGGATCTCTGATTTGCAGCAAAGGAGATTTGCAAAGTCGGCGGATTTGCAGTTTTCAATCGCCCGCTTTGTGTGCAAAAACCCACGGTTTGGTTTGCAAAGCAACCTTCCAAACCATGCCGTTACTTACGAATCTATGAGAAACCCCTCCACCCAGCTGTGCCGATGTCGTTATGCGAATTTTACAACCCCTTTGTTGTACTCAGAGGAGTATCACCGGTTGGCCATCTTTGTACACCTCGTCAAACTTTGCGATCTTACGAACCCTCGTTTGCGGCGATGTGATCTGCTTAGGTGGGCAATCGATCGACCACCTAATCCAATTTTTTTACCAGAGAAAATGTTTATCCTCAACTCTTGCCCTTTGCTGGTTCCCTGCTCACTTTTCCTTTGCAACTTCTTGACCTTCTTTCCCAATCTCTACCATTTTGACAGCCCCGCAAAATGTGACCCGACTTCTTGCAGGTCCAGCATGGGCGTTGGTGGCATTGATTGACGGGACTAATCTCCAGCAAAGATGATGTTTTTGTCAACTATGATTTATGACGACATGGATTGTAGCATTGGCTTTGCTAGCCGTTGGATTCCTGTATCAGAGTATTGTCGTTATTGTTATCAATGCAATCAGCCGCTACAACCATTCATGGGGGTCATCTTGCATGCCAAATAAGGCAAATGCTCACCTCATATCCTGCTTAAGGTTGTTATTGTAGTATGAACAGATTTCATCTCATGCGTGGTCATTTCCGGTAATGATATTACAAAAATACTGTGTACTCTGCCACACAAGACTACTGACACATGAGTTGAATCTTGTATCTGAGCAGATGCATGGAAGCTTCCTAGCAACACAGCTGCTGACTAGGCGTTAGTGCCTGGTCAGACGATGACGACAGTCACAAGTCTTACACACAATGGCAAGATTCTGGCTACGAGACACATGTCAAAGTATCAGAACGCTTCAATAGCATTTGCAGAGAGAGTTAACAAATGACAGGTCCACAGCATAAGTACCTGCCGCGGCGCACAGTGGGTGTCGCACGCGGAAGTGCAAGGTCTGTCCTAAAACCAGCCCAAAAACATTGTGTTGGCCGTAACTTTGCGCAGACAAGTCAGAACGCTACGCCGTCTGAACCTAAACGAGCAAGATCTCAAGCCGGACACTATGACTGGTCACATACATACATCTAGCATTAAACAGTGGACACAAAATGCAAAACATGCAAATCAGGCCCACAGCCAGTCCACCGATGAAATCCTACATGCGGTAGAAAAACTATAGAAGGTCCCAGACATCATCCAGGACTCCGGGGCAGTCGTCAGTCAGCTCCGAGCAGGTAGTCCATCAGCAGACAGCGTAGTAGTGCCACCTGGGTCCACATCAGGGATCTGCACGGGCATGGACACGGCCGAGTGATCATAGCAAACTGTACAGGTCGACAAGAACGTCACAAATCACAACACTCATCCATGACCCGAGGGTACGCATGTCCATATGCATGCACCACTAAAACGAATGCAACAACGAGTGAAGAAAAAGTCGTGATACAGAGACAGACACACCTCGCACTCAACCACTCTCAGGCAAGGGGCAAAGCCCAATAGAACAAATAGCCTCCATAAAATTCTTGTGAGCCAGTACCTTCGTCAAGAAATCAACACGCTACATGTCTGTGCCGATCCATATGACAGAGATCACGTGTCGCTCCATCAGATAACGCACGAAATGATGCTCAATCACAATGTGCTTTTTGCGAGCATGAAAAACACCAAAGTTCTCTTCAATAGCAAGAGCCCTCAGGTTGTCGTAGCAAAGAACAATTGCAGGAACTGACTGGCCCAACTCTAACAACATGCGCTGCAGCCATACTACCTCAGCAACCCCTGCACCCAGAGCAACATGCTTTGCCTCCGATGAGCTACGTGCAATGCAGCCCTGCTTCCCGCTGTGCCAGGACACAGCGGTACCACCGAGAAGGATCATGTAGTTGGTGCGACTCCGTCCATATGGACTCCAGGCCCAGACGTAGTTGTTGTAGCTGTCATGAACCACCAAACCCTGCTGGCAAATGCAAAGTCAGAGGTACGGTGTGGAGACCACGTATCGCGCCACTCGCATAGCCGCATGAAGGCTCTAGCACGTGGAGCCTATGAAAACTATGCAAGGAGGTTAACGACAAAAGCCATGTCAGGGCGTGTGGTAGTGGCCAGGTACATCACGGATCCGATGAGATGGAGATACAAGATCACATCCGTTGTCTCCCCAAACAATGTGGGATCGTCCACCTTTAGGGCATCCTGCCATTCAGGTGTGAGAGGTGTGGAGGCCATGGACAGTGCGTATCGGGCCTGATGCAGCACAAGTGTCTGACATCTGTGGTCTTGCACGATATCCATGCCAAGAAACACCGCTGCAGGACCAAGATCCTTCATCCTATAGGCAGTCTGGAGGACCGCCTTGGCCTCCTTCACGGCCTCCATGAAGGTAGAAGCGATCAGAAGGTCGTCCACATAGGCCAAGATGGTGATGAACCGCTAAGGAGAATGTCGGATAAAGAGAGAGAGAGAGAGAGAGAGAGAGAGAGAGAGAGAGAGAGAGAGAGAGAGAGAGAGAGAGAGAGAGAGAGAGAGAGAGAGATTTGCCTCGCTTTATACATATCCCGCATGAGTTAGAGTGCCTGTAATCTCCTAGTTCCAACAACAAGGAGACTGCTTGAGTTCGTACAAGGACTTGCACAAGCGCTAGACCTTGTCAGCGTCCCCAAAGTCTGGTGGCTGAGCCACATAAATCTCCTCATCCAGAGAGCTATGGAGGAACGCATTATTCACATCCATGTGGTGCAGTTCCCTTTCATGCTGAGCCACCACGCCGAGTAGACTGCCAGCTGAGGTTATGGCGCCAACAGGGGCAAAGGTGTCTATGTAATCTATGCCCACGATCTGGGTATACCCCTTGACGACCAAACGAGCCTTGTGGCGTTCTAATGAGCCATTCCGGCTTGAGTTTCTTGCAGAAAACCCACTTGACCTGAATAGCCTTCCTCCCAGGTGGAAGGTTGACTAGCTCGTAAACTCCGTGCTATCGGATGGCATGGAGTCCATCCTCGCAAGCAGCACACTAGATGTGTGCATCCTTTGATGAGAGATTTTCCCTCACTGTGCCCGGATCAGGCACCATCGAGGGAGAGCTTTGAGTGGCGAGTGCACTCGCCTTAGAGCTGGGCCAGACAACCACAAGATCTGCTACTGCATCACAAGCGATGCGAAAATCGCGAGTGACCAGATCGTGCCCTACAAGGAACGCTTTATGAACTTTTGTGTGATATGTACAGACACTCAGGCCTAGGGCCTTTGTGCCGGGATCACCACTCGCAACACTACGAGTGGAGCGCCTAGGTGCGTGACCGGACACTCGCTGGACTCCCGAGACCAGTGGTTAAAGACGACCACCGGACTCACGCGAGAAACCTGGGCTCGAGGAGCTCACCTCAGGCTCATCGTCACGCACGACTACATCTGGTGAGGACTGAGGCAAAGGGGCAGGTGATGCAGTCTGAGGAGATGATGGTGGAATGTCGAGAGACACAAGGCAGGGTGTAGCAGCAAGAGCAGATGCAGAATCACGCACAGAGGCACGAGTACTTGTGGACATGGGTACATAATCATAGGTACGTGTGGGTTGCGATGGAACACGGGTAGAGACAGGCTGGGCTGGAGAGGTCTCTGGACCGACAACTAAGATAGCTCGGTCGTCAAGAGCCAAAGACCAAGAAATGGAGGGGGCGTGAACAGACACATCAGCCAGACGAGAGCTGCTCGTAGGCCCAGACTCCCCCACTCGTCGAGAAGCCTCACATGTAGCAACGTGCATGACAGACATCGACATGATAGAGATCAGGTCAAGATAGGTGAGAGACTCAAAGAAAAGCGTGTCGCGGGACTCAACGATGCGACAACGGGCAAGGTCCCAAAACGCCAGGCCTTCGACCGCGGGGAGATGCCTGTAATGGGACACAAGCGACCCCGCGGGGAGACCTTGGACCCCTACTAGTCCTTGGTGCGGATCCAGTGCTCAGAGACACCGTTCTACTGAGGAGTAGCAGGATGGAAACCCTGGTGAAAAACCCTGTGCTCGGCAAGGAAACTGTTTATCTCGCCAAAAAACTCGCCGCTGTGATCCGAGCAGAATGTATGCAGCGTATGGCGGTACTAACGCTCTGCCATCACTAGCCAAATGCGAACTGCGAGAGCGATGTTGCCCTTTTGGCGCAGGCTATAGAATCATAGCATCCGGGTGAAGACATCAGTCAGGGTCAGGACATATCGGCCCCGATCGGACAAAGACTCAATAGGGAGAGGACCGGAAGGTCTGAAAGGACCAACTTGAGAGGGCGAAGAGCTCGACAACGGGAGTCAGGATAGATGCAACGATGCATCTTACCCTGAGCGCATAACGAAAAATCGGTCTTGGGAAGCTTCTCGAAACAGGCCGCGTCAAGACCAAGTGTGAGCTATGTCCGAATGAGCTTCAACACAGTGTCTGAGCCCACATGACACAGGCGACGATGTAGTAGTCGCTAGTGCTTAGCAAGGAGAACACCATTGACAAACACACGAGCGGGAGGGGAAGGGAGCAAGGAGAAGAAGAGAGCCGAGGGACACGATATAGATCATCCACAACGGAGGCATGAAGAACAATGGTACAAGTATCAACAGCTATCACAGTTGTGGAGTCTGTAGTGTGCTCCACAGAGAGTCCCATCAGTGTGCAGGCAGGCATAAAAAGCAAGTTGAGCTCAAGGTCAGGCACGAAAAGTACCTCAGAAAGATACAGGGGGCCAGACGGACCATCAAAGCACACAACCCTAAGACCCTAGACCGGCAATGACCAACAGAGCCTGTGAGAACAGAGCGAATAAACGCAACAGGACCTATGACAATGAAGTCACTATGACGACAGGTCATGTGGTGAGTAGCACCTTAATCGATGATCTAGGTGCCACCAGGATCACGACCAGAGGACGTTACTGTGCAACGGGCAATGGAACAATCGGCCTCAGACGGGTGCGGGACAACAAGTGAGGAGGAACAACGAAGGGCACAAAGATGTGACTCATGAATTCGACCAATACTGTCACGCCCATCATCATCACATGCCAGCTGTGCCCCCCCCCCACATGAGTCATCACAAGCTACAAGAACATACAAACAAATAGTCTGTGAACCACCCGGCTGTGACAACACACTCGCACCTCCATGAGAACGAAGCGCCAGAAGGTGACGGGGCTCGACGATGGTGCGTTCATATGGGTGTGGGTCGCCACTACTCGGGAACTGCTACGGTTGTGGTCACCGCACGACTAGGAGTTGTGCTACTCGATTCACACCTTTGTACCTGTGCAACCTCAAGACCGCAAGTGATCCGCGCCTAGTCGAGTGGCTGGTGGCACTCGATGTATCAATAAGCACCTCCTCAATTGTAGGAGTGAACAGTACGTTCACTGCTACCGTCGGGTGACTGCTGCTGCTGCGACTGCTGACCCAAACCGCGTCTCTTTTTCCCCTTCTTCCCCTTTGCCGCTGCAGCCACACCCTGCGTCTGAGTTGCGGTAATCGGGATGGAAGGGAAAGAGGAAGATGTGCCAGAGGATGGTGGAGCGGACTGCAAGAAGGGCATCGGTGGCGACGGGATGACCGCTGTAGCAAGGGGGCTCTTCTGATGGGCCACGGCTACATTACGCGTGGAAGCCACCTAGAGGAAAAGCTAATGCGCCGAAGGAAGAAGCTGAAGGGAGGTGGAGAAGGGCTTGAGCACATCATCGCTCTACCCCGAGAAGATGTATGCAAGATCAAGACGAACTCCGAGCATGAACGTGCGGAGCGTCCACAACTGTGTACCTCCTGAGGTCCGAAGGCGCGTGTAGATGGGCATGGCCCATTGCCAGTAATCGTCTGCGGGCTCGGCAGTAGCCTAACAAAGGGAGTGAAAGGCACGAATGTGAGCCGCGCGGGTGGTGTGCGTCTCTGCAGCTAGCAGGGAAGATGAAAGGTCCCAGACCCAACGTGGATCAGCACCCGTGCTTGTGCCGGCCTCTCCAAGGAACGAGCAAAAGTCCATGATGGTCTCGCACGACATGGCGTGAAGGAGTCCACGCATCGCCCTGGCCGCTGTCAGCACTTGTGCGCGATCCCTAACCTGGTACGGACTGTGATAACAGGGTCATACCCCCTCTGCAGTAGCCTAGACCTGGAAAAGAATCTCCCAATAGTCAAAGCCGTCCTTGCTGATGTATCGTAGGGGCGATGCCTTGGAGTCCTTGGGTTGCTGCTTTGTAGGGAGAGCAACCACAGGCTGAGAAGGACGAGGGATGGGGAAGACACCGGGACAAGGAAAGTGGCTGGGGTAGGGATCGGGCGAGGATCGGGTCTTCGAGGAAAGGGAGCCAGATGTCTGTGGGGGCCGAGAACTCGTCTCAAGGTGGCGAAGACACTCCTGAAGCACACAAATCTTGCTCTCATGGGTGCCATCATCCATGCTTAACATGTCATGGTCCTCATCCCAAGGATCAAGAGGTGGCGGGTCACGTCCTGCTCCTGTCATTGGTGTAGATGCTGAACAGTGTGCAGAGGGTATGACACCACTGACTCCCTCGGAGGTCTGCCGTGGGGCGTTGGATTGACCTCGAAGAAGCTCAGTGAGCGTACGGATGGCGTCACCCCGCTGCTACTACAGACGTCGCATCTCATCCTCCTGGCTTCGCATGTCCTCAATAACCTGTAAGCATGGGCTCATGATCCCAAAAGAGGAGGAAGAGGGATCTAGTGGTCTTTTGCCCTTGTCACCGGCCGAAGCCATGTTAGCACTCAGCATGGGCCGGGATGTCAAACTGGTCGGAATGCAAAACCTTTAGTGTTTCTTGAGAAGTTGAAACGTTGGAAAGTTTTGACTTTACAACCCAAAAACTTGACTAAGGTTATTGCTAACGTCAACGAGGGTTTGTTGATGTCAGCACGGACCTGATGGCGTCAGCAAGGAAAACGCTGGCGACGACATAGTTTTCTTTTTGACAACCCTCACGGCTGTTGCCCCACTACGCAGGAGACGGCTACTCCACGTAGCCGCACGAAAGCTCTATAGTAGCTTCCGCTCAAGTGTTGATATTGTTGCGCCAGTGCCTATGACAACAGCCGCGCAACTGCTTGTGCAGATGTGGAAGCAGCAACGCGTTGTTACTGTGCTACGACGCTGCTGCTGCTATGCAGTTGCTGTGCTACGCTGCTGTTGTAATTGCAGCTGATGCTTGCTACTATTGCTTCTCCTCAATGCTATAGCTGTTATGCGCTAGTGCTTGCTCCTGCTGCTGGCTGCTCGCTACTCACAACTTGCCGCTCTTCGCTCGCTTCTCGCTACTTGCCGCTACTTCTGCTGTCCGCTACCACCTAGTACAACTACCGCCCGCTACAGCTGCTGCTAGCGCCGATGCCAGTAGCTGGCGGTTGCCGCCTGCTATAGTTGCGGCCTGATACTGCTACTGCTAGCCACTGCTGCCGGTGCACTCTCACGTGCTGAAGGCGGGTGACGTCGGTGGTACTCGGGTACCGTCAACAGGTCCCAATGAATCTGCTGCATCTGTGACGCTCACTGTTGTTGCTCTTCTCCATCTCAGCAGCACATCTTGGCAAGAACTGCCTCGCCACTCTAATACCATGAAAAGATGCGTGGAAGGCTCCTAGCAACACAGCCGCTAACTAGGCGTCAGTGTCTGGTCAAGCAGTGACGACAGTCACAGATCCTACACACAACTGCAAGAGTCTGGCTAGGAGACACAAGTCGAAGTGTCTTAACGCTTCAATAGCATTTGCAGAGAGAGTTAACAAATGGCAGGTCCACAACATGAATACCTGCCGCGGCGCACGGCGGGTTTCGCACGCGATAGTGCAAGGTCTTTCCTTAAACCGGCCCAAAAACATTGTTTTGGCCGTAACTCTACGCAGACAAGTCAGATTGCTACGCCGTCTGAACCTAAACATGCAAGATCTCAAGCCGGACGCTATGACTTGTCACATGCATGCATCCATCATCAATGTTGGACATACAATGCAAAACATGCAAATGGGGCCCACGGCCAATCCACCGATAAAATCCTACAGGCTGCACAAAAACAGCAGAAGGTCCCGGACAGCATCCACGACTCTGGGGCGGCCGTCGGTCAGCTCCAAGCAAGTGGTCCATCACTAGACAACGCAGCGGCGCCACCTAGGTGTGCATAAAGGATCTGCACTAGCATGGACACGGTCCAGTGATCACATTAAAGTGTACAGGTTGACACAAACGTCACAAATCACAACAGTATCGTGCGCCAGACTTCTTTTTCATTTTTCCACAGCATACGAGTATTGGCAAATGAAGCCTATCCAAGTCTTCAGTGGAGTCAACCAGCCGTGCCATGTTGAATTGATGTGCTCAAGAAGATGAATGGCTGTAGTCGGAAATGTGAGATTGGTTGTGTGAGTCCTTGATCAAGCTTCGCCAACCTGCAAGTATCGTGGGATGGTCTTCAGAGTGGACAATTACCTTTAAGGCGTGCCACGTAGAAGCAAGGTCGCGAGGTCAACTTTCTTGTTCTTGAACCGATAGCGGTGAAGTACACCTCCAAACTTATGAGCCACATCCGCCTTGTCGATCCTTTGGAGTTCACAAGATCAAACGGCTTGGGAAGTTGTAGTCGAAAACGGGGCTCGCTCAAGAGTTGGGGAATTCTCTCGGTGACTACTGCTTCCCACATGCGCGCATTTGAAGCTCTTCCATTGCAACATCGAGTTGTTGAGAATATGGGTGTTGAACTTCTTGAGTGCGACAATTTGAGGTATTGGTCTTGGTTCATGTAGGTTTGTCGGTCGGTACATCCTATTGTGTAAGGTGTTGCCTCGGTGCACAATGGTGGAGGCAAAGGGTTTTCCAAACCTAAGGGGTTCGTTACCAAGTTAGCTTTTGGGGTCATCGGTGCTGCGTCATTCGCCACGGAAGTTGGCGGTGCTACTTCGTTTGTGTCGAGAGCGCTCTTGACTACGTGTTGTTGATCCTCCATCGCAGGTGCCTTTGCCAATTACTAATGCTCGTCACTTGGTGCCCTTGCTATGTTCGCCTTTGTCGTTGTGAGATGAGCAAACTTATGAATAATGGAGATGTGTTGAAGACTAGTGTGAGGTTGTCCCCTTGTACTTGGTGTGTCTGATGTCTCTCTGGCATAGTTGCGCTCTGATACCAAGTGTTGTAGGTGGTTTATTGGGATGAGGTGCGGAGCTTTTGGAGGAATTGGGACAGCTGAATAGTTTGTATCTACTAGTAAATGTACATCTATGACAAGCGTTGAGCAAGTGCAGTGCATGTTTACAATGGCGATAAATTCAATGAGGAATATGTTGTGACTTGGGCGCTTTGGCTAAGCAATGCGTGCAATGCTGCGCTCTGAGTGGTTGCTTTGAGAAAATCCATCGAGAACTTCTGTACGTCTTCGATGTAATGTAAAATGCGGTGTCACAAAAGTCATTTGACTGGAGCGCTTAAGATAAAAAATGTGCCTTATTGTGTATCTTGGAATTATGTATGAAAGCTCGACATGTTCGACACTTGTGAATGAAGTACACTAAATGTTGAAAACAAAATTTCCAAATTTTCAGACTTAATGAATTGTGATGTGATCTGCACTGAATCCCTGTAAAACAACCACGTTCTGTTCTGAAAAAAAAATCCTTTTGATTGCTGGAAAGTTCTCATTCAAAACAAATCACTTGCTTTAAGATACCGGGAAAAGAGAAAGGTAGTACCATTGGTCCCGGTTAAGGAATGACTGTGCTTTTATGGGTTTCCTGTGGATTTTTGTGTTCAACAATGCTGCTCGCATCGTCGCCTGAGGCCTGGCGCCTGGGCGGGCATGGCCGCGACTCCACGTTCGTATCTGACAGGAAGAGCAACGACGGCGGTATGGCGGTGTTCAATTTGGAGGTCGTCGAGCGCCTCAGGTGACCCATTATTTGAGAGCACCAGATCAAAATCACTGGTGTTAGATGAGGGATACAGACACGTATTTATCTAAATCGTAGGCCTCAATACAAGTGCCTCATCGAGGCTTCAAACAACTCAGGTTCATTGATGCGTTCAATCAACACCTAAGTCGAGCAATTGAGCATTCAAAATAGATGGAAAACAATTTTATCAAAGAAAATTGTAACAACCATGAGCTCTTGGACTCGAGTTCGTTGATAAATAATTTTGCGTTCATTAAAGGCAAGTTCGGATCACTCAACATTAGGCCTCACAATCTCTTTTTTTTGCGACTTTAATGCTAAATGACGCCCTTTTCCACCATTTGCTCAACCGTTACTTGAAGGAACGCGATCCACTAGACCGACTGTCAATGCGACTTCTAGTTTATGTAGTGAGACTCTTGCACTTGCTCATAATTAAAGCATTCGTACAAAGACAACAACATGAACCAGACTTCGACATTCCTTTTTGTAATGGTCTGCAACCGCAAGAGCCTATGCTTACTAATCCAAACTTACCTTAAATAGCCATAGCTTTGATGTGAATTATAAGGTTAATTGTAGTTATTAATGAAATTCTAGAAAACACAAATAATTATAATGTTTTTTTGTGAATTTATGAATTCATTGACCACATAAAAAGGAAATGCGTTTAAGATGTGGAAAACATGTTCATCATATTTTGGAATTCAAGAATTTTACATTTTATGCAAATTGATTTTGTAATAAAATTGACAATGTTTCATGATGTCATTTTTTTCATTCTCATAATTTTTTTGTTCATATTATATGATAAGTTTCATGTAAAGTAACATTCTTGTAATGGAAGTACAGTGCTCGAAAATGCTTTTTTATATTTTAATTTCCTATTAAGATTTGGGGATTAATTTTATTCCACCATACATGAGTTAAAACCTTAAATTATATGTATATAAGAATGATGATTTTTTTCTGTTTATGCAGAATATAATTAATAAGTTCCTACACAATTCATAATATTTCTTATTTCATTATGATAAATTTACCCGAAATTATTTATAAAACATTTATTAATTTTATTTATTTTTTCTGGAACTGGAAATGAGGATGTAAGAATTGGCAAATATGTCTTTCATTGAATTTTTGTGAATTAAAACGACTAAAAAAACAACATTTTAATGTTTAATGTTAGAAATTTATATTTACCATAGTAATTATTCTGATAATTAATTTCTTAGCACGCTGTAATCTTCAAATCAGCTGTCCTTGAGTTTTGACAACACTAGATGTCGACAGTGTATAGTATGATGTGATATAGGTATCTTTAGCACAAACGACATTAGCCCATCCGCGCAAGGGTTCTCGCCGACTCCCGCCCCTATCATTGGTACCCGTGAGATGCGGTTGAAAGGACGCATGCCGAAAGTGCGACTTTACCGGGCGGCAGATAAATGACGCTGACATTCCCCGAAATCGAAGACAATTATCGTCAATGAAGCGAGCTTACTGATGCGAACTTCGGAGAAAACTTCAAGAGTTTTCAACTTAACTGGTCTAGCGGTTCCAGGTAGCTTGAAAACCGCGATATGTGGAAGTCTTGCCATAACAGAAATCCCAGAGCCCTTTGAAATGAAGAAGACTGTGCATACGTATGCCTACAACTTAACAAGAAAAAAGGGATAAGAACCCAACAACTATGCTAACTAGCAGAACAACAAATCCATGGAATCTGCTCATCCTTTCCTTACAAAAGAGCCTTTCTTGTGAATAAGTCATTCCATCCCACATAAGCCAATTCGGATTTGGCATTTCAAATAAACAACCCATCATTACCATGATAATGGTGCCAAAGCAAGAATTAAATGCCACATTGGAAAATACTGAAGACATTTGTCCCCTTCACGTGTGGAAGGGCAGCATCATTAACATAATAAAAAAATTCAAACACAACATCCACGAGCAAAATCTGAAGAATTGAATGCACCAACCCTACATATGTTTTGTATCAACACAATAAGTGACTAAAAATTGTATAACAAAACAAAGGGTTACCATCTTAATTAAAATACCATACCCGACGAAAGTTTAGTAAACCAACCTTGAAACGGTCATATTTATCAAGGAAGAAAACAAATTCACATAAGTTGAAAACACATGTAATGATTGGGACGTTGACTCGATGATTCAACCGTATGATATAAATGTTTTTACAACTTCACTAAAAATTAGGGTGAAATAGTTCATTTTGAAAAGAATTATTAACAAAATAGGAAAAATAATGATCCATGTGAAAATTTTGATCTCTTCTTCTTCAAGATTTTCTTTTAGGTCAATTACTTTCATACACGTGACAACCTCTTCTCACATGATGAACTTAATGCATTGCTAAGTGAAGGAAGTTAATTCATGGTATCATTCTGAAAAATGATTCAACCATGGGACAAAGGATTTTATTTTCCTTTAAACAAATGCTTATTACAATCTAGCATGCCATTTTCCCCTTAAAGTGCTATGATATCTCTCCTTTTATAAAATAATGAACCACGTGTCCTCTAATGGTGCATGAACCTCAAAATCAAGAGATAAAGTCTTAAAAAAATAATCTATTTCAAAGAAAGAGGAATAAAAATAATCTATTTCCTAGAAAGAGGAAAACAATTAATGTATTTCTTATAAATAGGAACGTAAACAATCCATGTCATATAAATCCAAGGTCACCTCAAATTTCGAATCAAAATGTAAATTCTTCAACTAGGGACGCTTGGTTTTCCAAAATCACACTTCAGTTTCCCTTCCTCAACTGGATGCTTCAACTTAAACCCTCATTCCTATATCTTAACCAACACCTTCAATCCTAAGGAAAAGGGAGGCATTTGTTTTTCTTCATCATTTAATGATGTATCTTCAACTTGTATAACTTCTTCATTCTTACATTGAATTCTTCTAGAGATGCAAAAAACAAAACCTAATTTAGTAAGAATGCAAGAAGGAGAAGAGATGCCTAATGGTGATGACCGCAAAAATTCTTGAGAAATCATTACGAGTAATGAAACAAAGGAAAAAGTTCTTGCCATATGATAAAAAAGGGATTCATATTACCATTACTTAATCCGAAAGATGGGGAATGATATAACACCTAAAAAAATCTTGTGCTATACTATAACGATGACTATGTCACATTTCACCAAAAACGTTATGAATATTTTCCTCCAATGATGCAACAATGGTGGTGGTCTACAAATGCATGACATGTGAAGTAGTCATGTCGAAAATGATATGAAATAAGACCATTAATTTGTGGTAGATGGTATGAGGCTGCTTATGCTTTGGGACAAGAACACATAAACATGCATGTTATAACAAGAATTTTGTGCTCGAAGTTTGTGGCTGGACATGTGGGGGATATTTTCAAAGATACATTTTATGTTAAGAAAGGGAGTGAGTATAAGTGTAAACATTATGTAGAGAACATAACAGATGAAGCTCCTAAAACAAACAACAAGTAGGATTGCACATCGAAGAAGTGCTATGGGATTTTTGTTTCATCACCTTTTCTTGTTTACAAGATCAGACATGGTGGTTAGTCTAATTTTATGGTAAACAATCGTTTTGAAGCTAATGGGCTTCGACAAAAAGAATGTATGAGCGCCACGCTCAACACAGGACTCACATTTAAAGTGAAAATATCCTTACGTGCATTATGAAATGAAGAATACAAATAGAATTGGGGAAGAAAATGGTAGGGAAAGGTTTGTGTTGCTAAGAATAGGGTTTTGATCATGAAAGGAAAGACAAGCCTAAATTCCTGAAAGAGAGGAATGTCAAGCTCTGTAATCAGAAAGGAATGAATCAAGCGTGGAACCTTGTTGAAGGATAAGAAAAAATTGTAACACATCAAGACCTTATTTATGGTTTTTTCTAAGCAAAGCATAAAATAATAAAAACACGTTTTTCAAGGAAATGATTAAAATGGGACTTCTATCCGAGCTGGATGCACTAGGTGTTTTCAAATGCATAAGAATTCTGTAGTATAATTTGAAACACAAGCTAGAAAACCATTACATGAGTGAGATTTACGACATTTCAATACCTCCTAGGTATTTCCAACTGATTTTGCCTTTCCTTAATGAAGAATAGTGAATTTGTATAAGTGTGATTGGCTTGGAAAAATAGGGGAGCAATAAGAAAGAACTCATCTCACCAAATAAAGCATGGAGTTTCAATTGAGTTTTGTCCCAACTGGCATTCCCAACAATAGTCTCACCTAGCGTTTGAAAGACAATCACCAAATAGAGCTACAAATGGTTGGCAGACATTGTAAACTTGAACATTAATAGAAATAGGTGTGATGATGCAGAAACCGTGGGGAAATGTTTACAAAGAAATCCACAATAAATCGCAAGAGCATTGATGTGATAGGAAATTTGACTGATAAATGTAATTTGTAGTGTCAATGAGAAGTCCTAATAAATTTAGACTTGCAAGAGATCCAAACTTTGAGAGAAAGCAAAATGAAGGCATTGAGTAAATACAAAGAGAAGAGAAACGACCCACAATACTCTGATATACTTTTACATGACCATGAAGTATTTTGTGTTGAGAAAAAATGAGAATTGATAAGAATTTCTTTCATTTTCATTGTAAATAGGTGGAATATAGACGATCATGTCTTCTTAGAGTTGTAATAAATGGTTTGAAAAGACACCTTATTGCATGAAGGTACCACATGCCCTTCAAATTGGATTTCGACACAATGAAACATAGGAGATTATGTGAAAAGGGCTTTCTCATGAGCTGATTGGGAGTCTGTTATTGTAGAAGAGGAGTGCATATGACCACATGCCATAAATAAGGTACTGAACCTTTGATATGCATGGGATGACTTGATGTGAGTTTAAAGTGGATCATGATGAAGTGCCTTGAATGAAGACTTGGAGCATTAATGATTTTGAGGTGAAGTGTTTTATATAAATTTTACTGGTTTTGAAGCTTCTTATGAAGATGTTTTGAATCTTACTTGTAGAAGAAGCTTCTAATTAATGTGATAAATGTACAAGTTATTCTTCATATCTGATGGAAGCATCTCATAGAAGGAAGCTTTGTTTGAGAATGGAAAGGAGGAAAAAATAGTTTATGTTATAAAGGAAAATCCTCATCTTGTTGGTTAATCTTTTGAAACCCACTTTTGAAGGCAAAAATGTGTCAATTTTGAATCTTCTCATCATTGTGTAGTCATTTTGGTTTGAGTTTACCTTAGGTTCTTTATTTCCTCATCAATGCCTTGTTGAAGATCCGTTTTAGACCCTTTCTTTCTTAGAAATGCGTGCTTTATTTGGTGTAAGTCTCATTTGAGGAAAAACTACTTGTATGATGTGATTGTGTTATGCAATGATAACCTTATGGGCGTAAAGAGAGCTTGTCCTTTTGCTTGTTAAGGGATTTGCTTAAATGTTTTGCTTAAGTCTCCCATTTAATGCACTCTTTCTTTGCATTAAGAAATTTTCTTTACATTGCATGTATTCATACCCTTTTATCTATGTTAATGTTAATTACGTTTTAAAATTGCGCATACATGGTATGAATGAGTGTCTTGACACTTGTTTCTTTATGAGAAACACTTCAAGGATCCAAAAAATTTATCTGTTTATTTTTAACCTTGTTTTTACCTTGGCGAACCTTCGGAGGTGGGAAAATCTTGTGGCTAGATAATTGTTAGGTGGTTAAGTACATGTTAGACATAAATTCATAGGATGTTGTAAGAGACAAAATCTCGTTTAGAGTGGTTATTTGTTTACTAGTTAAAGATGAGAGTATCAAATTTTAGCATCACAAGTTTATTTCCCTGGAAGGAATTGCTAAAAAAGTCCAGTATTCTTTTTTATATTTCCTTATGGCCTTCCATTTAGTCGAATACATGGTTTGCTTGGAATCTGTTGAAAGGCATGTAGGTGGATAGCCCCATGGTTGCATAAGAAAAAAATGGTGAAATATTTTCATATTTGTTTTCATGTTTTACTTCTGCATGTTATTGAAATTGCATTGAAAAAAATTGGAATTTCATTTTTCTCATTCGAAGATGGAGGTGCCATGAGCGTTATGTCATCATTCTTTGTGTATACCATGGTTTGTCTGTTTTAATTATGTTTATTTAAAAAATATTCTGAACTGATTTTCTTAATTTTTGAAACATGTGTGCTTATTTTTGTGTTGCGTATCACTTAAGCATTTTGTGCATCCGAACAACTTGTTTTGCTTAAATACATCATGAGGAAAGAATCAATTCGTGCTCTCTTTTCAAGTTTCTAATGTGCATCTGTTTGAAGATTAGGTTTGATATTCATAATGCTAGATTTAGTGAGTTCTACGAGATTCCTTGGAAGCATTGGCTTCTCCACCTTCTCCACCTTACCTTCGTCGTGGTTGAACTGTATTTCACTGATAGTGGGAGATGAATGAATCAAATATCGGAATGTTGGATAATAAGCTATTTCCTTCACCTCCTGTTGTACCTGTTGATTCGTCGACGCGTCCAAATAGAACTTCCCACCAAAGCAATGCTTTCCATATTGGAACGCTACCTTTTTTGTCGGCGTCGCGGATCGTCTGTCCTTGCTGCAGCCGTTTCATTCGAGGGCATTACGTCTGCTTGGGGCAACAGTTTCGGCCGGGCCGAAGAAGCAACTGGAGTATTGTCTCGTCGTGTCATCTCAATGCTGCCCCTTAGCCCTCTTGCCGCTCGTCGATCGCCCATGCATCGTCGCGAAATGTGAATCGTGCTTTTGTCTCCCGTCCCGTTGCCGTCGCCAACTCCGCCGCTCCCGTCAGTCATTCGTCCACCCTGTGACGGGCGCATAGTCATGGCTTAGCCAATGCGCTGAAGAGGCAACCACCGCGGTAGGCACACAAGTCCGGGCACAGCCAGAGGCATGTTCTGCCTTCTCCTCTCCACCATCCACAAGCTGCGCAACAGGCATGTGTAGCATACAAGCAGTGACGGACTGTTTTCTGCTCTCCACCCCTCCTCCGGCTTCCGGACCCCGCGGGTTGTCGAAACCGTCCTTCGTTCCTCTCCTATCCGCGGCCAACTCCCCACGTCCCCTCCTCCATTTGCCCGCCAACTCTCCACCGCACTACGCTCCACACCTTCCCACAACAAGCGAGCCATCATGGTGATGATATCCGGCGTAGATGTGCCAATAGCGGCGATCATCGGCGTGGCCGCTGGCGTTCTTGTGGCCGTCTTCCTGTGCGTCGTGCTGTGCATCGCCTGGTGCGTCTGCGGGCCGCGGTCCAGGCGACGAGCCGAGCTGAGGGAGAGCGGCAGCTCCAAGGACGACCCCCGCAGGCAGCAGCAGCAGCAGTACAACCGAGACCGGCAGGGGCACCCCCAGTTCGCTCCCGGTAATGGGGCTGGCGCTGGAGCAGCCAAGCAGCAGCTACAGCGGCCGGCGCAGCAACAACAGTTGATGCTGCAGCAACAGCAGCAGCAGCTGGCCGGGCAAAGGGGGCCGCCGGGGAGAGTAATGCCGGCCAAGTCCGCCGAATCCGGAGCCTCGGGGGGCTC
>SZWC01000497.1:182381-196600 GCA_023375785.1 Penium margaritaceum
CTCGTGCGCCTGCTGGGCTACTGCAACGAGGGCGGCGAGCACATCCTGGTGTACGAGTTTGCGGAGCGGGGGAGCCTGGGTTCGGCCCTGTCGACGAACAAGCCTGCGCTGTCGTTCTCGCAGCGGCTGGACGTGGCGGTGGGGACGGCGGAGGCTCTGAACTACCTGCACAGCGCGGCGGCGCAGCCGATCGTGCACCGCGACGTTAAGCCCGACAACATCTTCCTCGACCACAACCTCAAGGCGAAGGTGGGCGACTTTGGCCTACTCAAGAACCTCGTGGAGGTGTCGCACGAGATCGTGCGGTCGGGCGAGGGCGCTGCTGCTGGGGGCAGCAGTGGCGGCGGCGGGCGGCAGGACGAGGGGAGCTCCCTGTTCAAGTCGGCGTACACGCGCATTGCGGGCACGCCGGGGTACCTGGACCCGGACTACCACCTCACGTCGAAGGTGACGACGAAGGGCGACGTGTACAGCTTCGGCGTGGTGCTGCTGCAGCTGTGCACGGGCCAGCGCGCGATCCTCATGAAGGACCCGAACCAGGCCTCGGACAACGGCGATGCGGAGGGCGGTGGCGGCGCGGGGCCGCAGTTGGTGGCGGGGGTGGTTCCGGTGCGGGTGTCGACGGACCCCATCCACATATCGCAGTGGGTGGCGCCGTACGTGGAGGCGAAGGTGGTGGAGCCGGTGGCCGATGCGCGGTTTGGCAACGACTACAACAAGCCTGCCCTTTTCCGCATGCTCGAGATCGGGCTGCTGTGCGTGCGTTCGTCGGCGCGCAAACGGCCCGCCATGGGTACCGTCGTGCGCTGGCTGCACGACGTGAGGGAGCAGATGGAGATGGAGCAACGGGGGCAGGCCGGCGTGGGGGAGGATGGGGAGGAGGAGGAGGGGGAGGGCCACTACAGCCTCAAGTTCAGCCTGGAGAAGCTGATGGAGGCCTCGGACACGGACGTCGACTACCCGGACAGGGGGATGATGTTTTCGGGGTCGGAGGCCACAGGGTCGGCGGCGGGCTCGATGGTGAGCGCTGGCGGCGGCAGTGCTGTGGCGGCTGCTGCGGTGATGGGGATTGGGGCTGGAGGGATGGCCAGCGGGGTTTCTGCAGGTTCTGCTGGCGTGGCAGGGGGGTCGGGTTTCACTGAGGCGTCGACTTCGTCATCGGCTGCGGACACGCGGCAGCCACTGGCGTATCCTCCCTTGTCGCCCCCTCCCCTCAGACCATCGCCCCCCCCGCTGGCGGATTCGCCGCTTCTGTCTGGGGCGGAGTCGGAGAGGGAGACGGCGGTCACGGTGGTGGAGTCGCGTGTGGAGAGCGCGAGCGACCGTGACTACGAGAGCGGCATCAGCAGCGTAGTCTCTCATACGACAGGAGCTGATGCGGTCTGATGTGGGGGGGTTGTCGACGGCCAACTGGATGGAGGTTGGTTGCAAGGGCCTTAGAGTAGGACAGTCAGGATGGAAGTGGACAGGAGCAGACATTGACAGTCTTCGCCAAACTGAATCTCTCAGTGATGTATTTCCTAGCTTTGGCTACGGCCAGCAGCAGCAGCGGCAGCAGCACCAGTAGCACCAGCAGCAGCATCAGCAGAAGCAGCAGCAGCAGCAGCAGCAGCAGCAGCACCTGCTGCTGCTGCTGCTGCTGCTGCTGCTGGCAGTGGCAGGAATGAGGTTCTGTGGACAGTGACAACAGAGCCCGGTGATGAGTTGTGTCGCTGCTGGTGGCGGTGCTGCTGCTTGGTTGGTCGGGTGGTCAAGGTTGTGGTCATGTTGGTGCCTTGCTGGCACTGCTGTTCCAGCACACGTTGATCATCCCGCCTACAACTCATGCCCCTGCTGCCGCTACCACCGTTGCTGCTTCTGCTGCCACCACCGCCGCTGCCGCCGCCGCCGTCGCTGCTGCTGCTGCTGCTCCTGCCTTGTCGCGGTGTGGAAGGTTGGGCCTGGCCTGGCTGCTCTCCTCCAGGTGGGCAGGAGAGCACGGTTGGAGGCGTAGTGCAATGGAGATGCCTCTGTTGCTGACGCGGGCGGCTCGCGCTTGGGCTCAAGGAAGGAAATTGAATGGAGACAAGGACAGGCGGAGCTTGTGGAGACGGTGCGGCGACAGGAAGGAGGACAGCAAGGGACGGGCATGATCAGAGTCACAGATTTGTAATTAACCATCGCGCTGGAGGAGCTCGCACCGGTTGGTGCTCTGTTCGTCGCAGCTTGTCCAAGGACTGCGCTGGAACAACGCGAGGAGTGCCTGCGCACAGTTAACGGTGTTGCCAGAGTCAAGGAGTGAGGTGTGAGCCGCTGCTTGCCAATGGCGCTGTGGCAAGAGCAGCGGTGTGGCCGTGGCATGCTTAGTTGCTGTGCGTCTGGTGCCTCCTGTGCCAGGGCCTCTGCACAGGGCAGCAACCCTACCCACTGGCCAAGACTGGGGATGCGGCGTTGAGGAAGGCAGGAGGTGGGACGAGGACAGCCTGGTACCATGTGGTTGAGAAGGGGGGGGACAGGGATGGGCTAGCACGGGGCATCTGCGGTTGCAGTTGCTGTGTGCAGGCCGGAGCAGAGGCAGGCGACTGAAGGGGGCGGTGAGGATGCGTTTGAAAGCGGAGTGATGAGGGAAAAACCCATTTCACACTGGCTTGCCCGCACATTTGGTATGGAGCAGTGAAAGGACTTACTGATGCCCATGCTTGCTGCTTCTGCTGACTTGAAGTCGTGTGTTGTCACAAACAACCGGTGCTGGCAACTACCGTCGTCGCTGTCTGTTGAACTTTGCAAAAGTCAAGCTCATTTATGTTTACATGGGCTAATCTGAACTGGTTTTGGGCTTGGGGGATGTGTTTTCCCACTGATGCTGTTGTTACGGCTGCTGCTGTCGCTGCTGCCTCTGCTGCTGCTGCTGCTGCTGCTGCTGCAGCTGCAGTGCTGCTGCTACGACAGCAGCTGCTGCCTCTGCTTCATGTTGGGCCCAGCTCTGTTGAGGCTGCCGAGGATCCCACAGAAAACATGTGCAGTCCTGCTTGCCTGCCTGCAGCTTGTCGGAGCTTCTTACTCCATATGTGGCGAGGCCATGGCATGGACACACCATGTATGGACTTCATGCATGTGCATGTGGTTGGGGGGGGGGGGGGGGGGGGGGGGGGGAGGGGTGTGTATAAGAAGAGAGGCAAGGCTATGGATGAGGGTATCTTCCACAGTCGAGCTGTGAGAGGCAAAAAGCAAGAGTAACACAGAGGTGTTAACAGCGGGGGAAGTGAGTGGGCGAACGACGAGCTTTGCTCTAGCTCCCTATCTAGTTAGAATTCCTACAAAGTGAGTTGGGGCAGCAGCATTGTTGATGTGGCGCGTAGGCATCCGCGCTCCTCCCTTAGCGAGTTTCCCCCTCAATTTGCTGCTCTAGAGTCTAAGTCTGGGTGCTCTGGGTTTGTTACTCAGAGATGTGTGCGCTAGTGTCAACGCCAGAAAGCAACTGAGGGTTGGAAGTAACTGAATAACGATAACAGAAGACCCCTCCAAGAACTGGCCTCCCCTAGCTCTGTAGGACTTGTTACGTAGTTCACCTGCAAATCACAAAATAGCTCTATTTTCAGGCTGGCAGGTGTTCTTGGCGAGCCCTGCCAGACGACCGACAGCCCAAAACCCGGGCGTCGTCCATTTTGCCTCAGAACTGGACCGTACCATGATACAAACACTGTGAATGCAGCCGTGCGGCCAGAATCAGCTAGAAACACAGAAGCGAGGAGTAATGGCTGCCCAAACCCAGGAAGCGTCGACACTAGTCCCTTGTGACAACAGTGCCATGCTAGCATGAGATTTGGACCCTAAGCAGAGCAAGATGCTGCAGACGCAATGGTACAGTGAGATTCAACACTGGACGCATGCAAACAGCATCATCGTAGTGGTAGTGATTGCTAAAATGAGTCTAGGGCATGCAGGCCCATGTTGAATGAGACATGAGCTCTGGGTGTGAGTGGGAGAAGTGCAGCGCCAAGATTTGGCTAAGTCTGGAACGAATGAATTAAGAATCAAGGAGAGCGTACAATGAGCCCTACACTGAGCTTTTGTACTGGGGACTGGCGGCTAGCCCACCAGGCCCCGTCATCCCCGCCGTACCAAAAGGCACGAACGGGGAGTACACATGTCCCAGAACATGAAACCACAAACTAGAGGTCTCCCAAGGCACCGGAACAGGCAACCGTGTGCCTAGGTCTCGACCGATAGGAAAATATCAAGTATATCCCAAACACAACCAGATATACGGTGACACACTAGCATCACGGTCTAGCCAAACTAGGCAAGTTTGAGGCCTCCCGAGACGCCGGAACACGTAACCGGACGTCCGGGTCTCAGCCACACGCAGACTACACATGTTTGTCAAAAGGTCCCTAAGACTAGACCAATCAGTGCAGGGTCTCCCGAGGTATCGGCACAAACCACCCTGTACCCGGGTCTCGACCACAGAGAAAACTCTGCTAGAACATATGGGAAACTGAACTGCTAGAGTGCACCATTCATGTCACAGAAGGAGTAATGTAGCCACCGGAGATCCATCAGCTCAAACTAGGAGACTCTCCCTAAGCAAGGCTACATGACAGCTCAAAGCCCATACACCAACACTCCCCCTGGGCTGCAAGAGCTGTCGACAAGGTACCAGCTGAGAAGATACAGACGCTCCCCCGTGATGAGAGAGTCCTGAGAACATGAACGCCAACACCAATGTGATAGGATGCATCTGCTCCCCCTGCATGCAGAAAGCTGTGAACCTATCCCCTGAAGATAACACTGCATCTCCTCCTGGCTCAAACGATCCTGGGAAGAACAATCCAACAATGGACACACCTGACAGTAGCTGGAGATGTGAGTACGTCATCAGAGAGATGAGGATGATGCTACAATGACTAACATGTGCACAACTCTCTCACGCACTCTCTCAATCCTGGGAAGAACAATAATTGGAAATGATTTTAGGGCATGCAGGCCCATGCAAGAACGAACATGAGCTCTGTGTGTGAGTGCGATGCAAGACGGCAAGAATTTGGCTAAGTCTGGAACGCTGAATATAAAGAACAAGGAGGGTTTAGAAATGAGCCCCTAGCGGGCTTATATAGGGGCGCCGGCAGCTAATCGCACCGGGCCCCGTCACCCCTACTGAACCGAAATGACTCAACAGGGAGAACACACTGCATACACCACGAGAGCAACAAAGGTGGTCTCCTCAAGGCAACGGAACAGCTCGCCGAGTGCCCGGGTCTCGACCACCGAGAAAACATGAGCAGTGTCAAAACATCTCAGAATCAACGTCCAGACATCACAGACGGCTTTCCGAACGTCGGAAGCCCCACAACAGCCATCGGGTCTCCTCGTCGCACCGGTACAGTCAACCGGGTGCGCGGGTCTCAACCCACCGAGAAAACTCTCCTGCCTCTTGACAAGCCCACATGGCTGTCGGAACGCATCGACCGCGTCTCGCCAGCNCTGTCGTAGGTGCTGGAGAAGTCTCGGTGCAGTCCGGAGGCCCGTCGTGTCGTCACGCCCTCCTCTGCCATATACCCCGAATGTGCGTATATCGGTAAACTAGCAGTGTCGGTCGTGACGGGTGGAAGCCACACAAACCAACACTCCCCCTGGCTGACATAGCCGTCCACGCCAGAACGAATGAACGAAGGCATGGAACAACAGTGTATGGCAAGCCATACGATGCATGAGTCAACTCACACAGACACACACACACACACACTCATCTGCTATCCATCTAGGGTCTCCCTGGACACTGGCACAACCCACCAAGTGTCTGGGTCTCGACCATGAGAGGAGGGATGTACACGTGCACAAACCAGTGTAATGCCTATCACACACATGTCAAGCAACAAGATGGTCTCCTCGTGACACTGGCGGTACCAGGGCCCGGGTCTCGACCACTACGAGCAATCCATCACAATAGTATCATCATCCAAACACAGGATCATGGGAGGATCTCCTCGTAACACGGGTGCAATGCACCACGTGTCCAGGTCTCGACCAACAGCTCGCATGCACATGCCACACACACTATAGCCATGCACAAGACACACGATCACATGGTCTCCTCGTGACACTGGTACAACGCACCAAGTGTCCGGGTCTCGACCAACAGGGTGCTGCCATGTACATGCAGCTGTGCAGGCACGTAGCGTGAGGCACATGCGGGATGCTGTAAATGCTCAGAACAGAGCATGGACCTCGCCATGCATCTCCCATGGCGTCGCGTCAGGTCGAGGTCCACACAACACTCCCCCTAGGCAGATGAACCTGGCAGCAATGTCCTCGATGGAGATGCTGATGTCGTAGCTGAATAGATCCTGGGCGATGAGTCATGTAGTGTATCCATCATGTAGAGACAGCTCCCCCTGTCACCTGTGAGTCGACTCCCTCCCTCAAAGACGAAGTGGTGTCTCCGGCTACAACTCCTCACGTGAATCTGCATCGCGTAGGGTATGCCAGTCCTCGCGTGACTGCCAAGGGTCCCAACTCACAGTCTCTCCTGCCTCCGCACTGCCGCGATGCATCTGTGTACGCCAGATGAACGGGAATGGACGAGCAGCACGCGTGTGTGGATGAAGTGGCGGAGCTGGCCTCGGAGGCCATATAGAGCACCCTGAGGCAGAGGGGTGTACCGCCGGAGGAGGAGAGCTGGAACGGCGAACCGGATCACCACTCGCGGATGAAGATGAAGAAAGGGTAAGTGAGTCGGGTGGATGAAGGTGCGTGACGGCAGCAGAAGAAGAAGGAGCAATGATGGGGTCGACAGGAGCGAGGATGGCGGAAGCCGAAGGCATGCTCACCTCTCCTCTGACAGTGTCTCCAACGGACGTCATACTCGGAGCGCGTACAAGATGCTCCCCAAGCATAGGTGTGCCAGATGCTGCTGGCGCAGGGGTCGTGCCGATAGTACTGATGCTGCCATCCTCTGAGAATCGCTCACGCGCTGCCATCATCTCCCGCTACAGCATCACTACACGCTCCTACAGGTCGGCGTAATCTGCCTCGGACATGTCGAGGTGGCCGATGTCGACCTGGTGTAGAATAAACTCTGCCTCACTGGATGCTGCACATGCATACTGCACAACTCGTGAGTACAACGCCATCTGCATCTCTGATGCTGGAGACGATGGAACTGATGCTGCTACATCCTCCTGGGGGTCAACCAAGCTCGCAATGTGCCGAGACGCTGGAACATCGGATGCAGCTGCAGGTGTCACATCCACATCGCAGCTCGTGTCTGTCATGCGAGGAGTGAGCGGTCGCATGCCGAGAGAGAAGGAGAAGGAGGAGCCGTCAGAGTCCGTAGAGCATGTGGAAACGTTGTCCGTGCAGGTATTGCCACTCTCAGTATCCATGTGATCAGGAAGGTCACTAGCAGGTGAACACGAAGGTGCACAACTGAGCTCCTGCTGACGAGGTGACTCCATCTGCATGTAGGGATCTGCACCACTGTCGTCCACTGCCGCCGTAGTGGAAACAGGTGTGCAGGGCTCCGGCTCGACAATGCCCGTCAAGGCGACCAGCAAGCGCAGCTGGCGCTCACGCACTGTCTCGCCTGGAAGACTGGTCGCTGCCACCTGCTCGATGATAGAGTGAGGACCATCATCTGACTCCGGCATGTATGTCGTTGCTCCGTGTGTACGGGAACCCGGAGGCTGTGGGAACCTGAACGACACCTCACGCTGAAGCTGGTCCACAAGTAGCGCAGATGAGGCGGTGGAGCCTGCTGTGTCTGCTGCAGCATATGACCCGGCGACATCTCTGAGAACTGCTGCTCTCAAGAACGCCTCAACCTCCAACAGATCAGCCGATCGACTCTGCTCGTGTACTGCGACCACTGTCGGGCAAGTATGAGTCCCGTGCGCCAATGCCCCCAAAAATCCATGTGGGGTATCCCGATCCGCGTGGGACTCATGTGCCACCGCCAGGCCGCTATCGGTCGGAGTCGCAAGTGGCACCACCAAGGCACATGATACCTGCACTCCTCGTGATGCAACCTGCTGCTGCAGAACGTCCGGCTCCTGTCCCAGCATGGATGTCGACCTCGATGACACGCATATCTCCTACACTGGAACCTCCGCTAGACTCGTGTGAGCCTGCTGTACAAACTCCGCCAAAACTCCCAAAGATGCATCCTGATCCATACCGGACCCATGTGTCACTGCCGGGCCGCCACCGGTAGGAGCCGCGAGTGGCACCGCCCAGGGACGCCGGGCCTGGACACCTCCTGACGCAAGCTGCTGCTGTAGAAGATCTGGATCCAGCGCGGACGTGGAAGTCGAGCTCGATGATACGCAAGTCTGCACCATGACCTCCATGTCGGGATCAGACTCACTCCCCCTCGACCCAACTGCGGATCCTGTCGCTACTGTCGCATCACGCAATGCGCGGTAACCACACTCCCCCTCGACNGTATCAACACCGGCGTGAGCACGCCGTGCAGAGCGCTGACGACGACGTCGTAGAGTCACTCGACTGGAACGACTGCTGGAAGACAAGTCATCGCGGGGTGGCGGCGTGGTCACAGCAGAGTGGAGGATCGAAAAGATGGTGTCAGCCTGGGACTGGCTGGCAGGTGAAGCTGAAGGGACACCATCGGATGAAGAAGGAGGAGGTGATGGAGATGTGGTCGAAGAGGCCGTCGACGAACGAGTAGCAGAAGCACGCTCAGTGACAACGAGGTCACAAAGCCGCTGCACCGTCTGCCGTAGGCCACGGATCTCGGCGAACATGCTCGCCAAAAGTCCAGCTAGGGGATCTACCAACATCGGCAGATCCGTATGCTGTGGAGGACGCAGGCTCGGACGAGGCTGTAGCCAAGGTGGATGCCAGCCGGGAGGGCGCGTCCAACAGCGACGCCAACCATGACGTCCATCACCACAGTAGTAGCAGGCGAATGCGCAAGGCGCCTGCTCACACGTCCGCACACTCATCTCGTGCGCTGGACGATGGATAGGTGCCGAGGGCACCTACTCCCGGTGGTAAACACCAAGCCACGGGAGAGAACGGGGCCAGTAGGTACTGTCACTCCTGGAGGTCACGGCGTCCGGGTCAGCAAACGTGACCAGACGGGAAGAGCTACACTACCACAGCATGCCCGGAGACGACAGTCCGACTAACTGCGGCCACTAATGCTGCTGCCACTAATGGAGCGAAGACTGCTCCAAGACGAGAAGGGGTGGCGGCTGCAAGTGTGGCTGCTGCTCCAAGCGGTAGACGACCCAGCCCTCGGAGCTGGTAGGACTCGAATCCGCCGTCGATCCTACGGGGTGAAGTGCGCGCACCAATCCACGGGCCCCAGAAAGACGCCGGTCGAGGACGCGTCTAGAAGCGGAGATCGTTGCCGACGACCGTCCGTAGTCGGCTGAGAAGACGAAAGCGGAAGCTATCGCGCAGCCGCCGCACGATGTAGTCGTCGACACTTGACCGCCTGATGCTGCTATTGCAGCTATGAAAGCTGCAGCGACTATTGCGGTGGTAGTTGGAAGATTATCCTTTTTTTTGTTTTGCCTTAATTTTTTTTTTCTCTTGCCCATGGCCACCCCCTCCTTTTCTTTTGTTTACCCTCACCCTCCACCCCCTTTTTTGTATAGGGCTCTCCTCTGCTCGCCTTAGGCCCTCCCTTTTTTTTGTTGCTTTTTCTCTTTTCCACTCGTGGAAAGGTGTACCCCTTTCCGTGTTTTTATTACTCGGCCCCCCCCCTTTTTCTCGATTGCCCAGAGGATGGGCGAATGGAGAAAATGAGGGGGGGAGAGGGGGGGGGTGTCCGGCTTGTCCGGCCCTCCCTCCTGTGCACGCTCCTTCGCTCGCTCGCTGAGCGAGCGAGTGAGCGAGAGCGTGTGGGGGGGAGGAGGGAGCGAGGGGGGGGGTCCTGGCCGCCCCTNGGGGGGGGGGGGGTCCAGGCTGCCCCTGTGACCCGGCCCCTCCGTCGGTCGGCCGACGGGGCCGACGGGGCCGAGGGGGCCGAGGGGGCCCGCGAGGCCGACGGGCCCCCTCCGAAGGGCCCCTCGGAGGGGCTCAGCAGGGCCCTCCGAGGGCTCCCTTTGAGAAGGGGAGAAAGGAGGGAGAGGGGGGGGGGTGGCGAACGGGGTTGACAGGCCCCCTCAGAGGCCCCCCCCCTTCAGAGGAGGGCTGCGAGGCCCTCCTCGCAGCGGCAGCACCAGCTGCAGCGGCAGGTGCAGCTGCTGCGGATGCTGCTGCTGCTGCTGCTTCAGCTGCTGCTGCTGCTGCTGCTACTGCTGCTACTAGTGCTGCTGATGCTGCTGCTCTGCGCAGCAGCTGCTGCTGCTGCTTGCTGCTGCTGATCTGCTGTTGCCCTCCTTTTTTTTTTTTTTGCTTTCGCTCTGCACGCTGTTGCACGCTTCTGCTACTACTACAGCTGCTGCCGCCGCCACTGCTGCTGCTGCTGCTGCTGCTGCGGCTGCTACTGTTGCTGCGGCTGCTGCTGCGTAGCTGGTTGATGCTCGTTGCTGCCACTATTGCAAGCTGCTGCTGCGTCGCTGCCGCTCGTGCACGCTGCTCATGCCAACGCGTGCTACTGCCGCTAATGGTGTTGCCGCCGCAGTCGCTAGTGCTGCTCTGCTCGGCTCACCGCCCCTGTGGCGTTCACGTGCAGTCGTTTCACGCTCCCTCACGCTGCTGCCGGCGTGGCGCCACGTGGCGCGTTCTCTTTACGTTCCGTCCACTGTTGCTGCTTCTGCTGCTCACACACCCCCCTGTGCTCTGATACCAAATTGGAAATAATTTTAGGGCATGCAGGCCCATGCAAGAACGAACATGAGCTCTGTGTGTGAGTGCGATGCAAGACGGCAAGAATTTGGCTAAGTCTGGAACGCTGAATATAAAGAACAAGGAGGGTTTACAAATGAGTCCCTAGCGGGCTTATATAGGGGTGCCGGCAGCTAATCGCACCGGGCCCCGTCACCCCTGCTGAACCGAAATGACTCAACAGGGAGAACACACTGCATACACCACGAGAGCAACAAAGGTGGTCTCCTCGAGGCAACGGAATAGCTCGCCGAGTGCCCGGGTCTCGACCACCGAGAAAACATGAGCAGTGTCAAAACATCTCAGAATCAATGTCCAGACATCAGAGACGGCTTTCCGAACGTCGGAAGCCCCACAACAGCCATCGGGTCTCCTCGTCGCACTAGTACAGTCAACCTGGTGCGCGGGTCTCAACCCACCGAGAAAACTCTCCTGCCTCTTGACAAGCCCACATGGCTGTCGGAACGCATTGACCGCGTCTCGCCAGCGCTGTCGTAGGTGCTGGAGAAGTCTCGGTGCAGTCCGGAGGCCCGTCGTGTCGTCACGCCCTCCTCTGCCATATACCCCGAATGTGGGTATATCGGTAAACTAGCAGTGTCGGTCGTGACGGGTGGAAGCCACACAAACCAACAAAGATACAGACGCTCCCCCGTGATGAGAGAGTCCTGAGAACATGAACGCCAACACCAATGTGATTGGATGCATCTGCTCCCCCTGCATGCAGAAAGCTGTGAACCTATCCCCTGAAGATAACACTGCATCTCCTCCTGGCTCAAACGATCCTGGGAAGAACAATCCAACAATGGACACACCTGACAGTAGCTGGAGATGTGAGTACGTCATGAGAGAGATGAGGATGATGCTACAATGACTAACATGTGCACAACTCTCTCACGCACTCTCTAAGGCCTGTCACTCACCAGAGGGAAGCTGCCAGAGATCCCAACTAGCAGGATCGTGGGTGTCACTCTCATCAGACTCAGAGGTTGTAGGAGTGGAGAAGACGCTGCCGAATGCTCCATGGCAGAGCGAGGAGAGAGAGGCTGATCCCCCCACATCAGGGAGGTGCCAGAGGTCCAAACTAGCAGACTCCAAAGTAGTATAGGTGGAGAGGATGGTGGTGGAAGATCCTGGAGTGGAGATTGAAGACGGAGCTGGAGCTGTGTATGGGAAACTCACTCCTGCAGTCGGTACAGCAACTGCACACTCCAATGTGCGTAGATGCTCCTGTGCTACAACCAACTCACCCTGGAGAAGAGAGGCGCGCTCACGCATCTCAGCATGATCCTCCCGAGTCACTATGCGAAGCTCGAACTCAACATCCTCGAGCACTGCCATCATCTCACTATACGTGGTGGACAAGGAGTCAACCACTCTCCGGAGTATCATCACCTCCATCTCTGCCGCTCGAAGCTGTGTGGCTGCAGGTGGTGTGCCTCCTGAAGCAAAATGTCTCAAGGTGTCCAAGGACTGAGACAAAGGGTCAGCTGAAGGACGTGGATGCTGGACAACCTGTGAGGTAGGAGGCGTGCATGACTCAGAGGTAGAGAGAGATGGTCCAAGTGTAAAGGAGAAGGATGTGGGTGAGCTGAAGGGTGTCGCAAGGCTGTCTGATGTGTCGTCACTGCTCACTGCATCAGGATCCCCATCCTGTGAGGTGCTGTCTGAGGGTGCTACGGAACTGGACTCGGAACCATCTGGGTTGTGTCCGCTACAACCCTCAGCAAGTATCTCGGCTAGCGTATCCTGTAGTGCACGCAACCACCCCTCTGCATCCCTCAGCTCGCACTCTCTAGACATCTAGATGTGATCGCTCCTCTCCATGTCTCCAATGAAGGTGTAACCTGGAAAATCCTCCGGTGGAGGGATGTCGCCGGACAATATCGCTCGAACGGTAGCGACGTACGTCTCCTGCTCACTGATCTGGGAACGAATATCATCTTCCTCAGCTCGGCATCTCAGACAGGAATGACTGGGTGCTGCCGACCTGGTGCAGGGCACTAACTCTGTAGTCACCACCATAGGTGGGCAAGACTCCGACGACCCCCCCAAGATGTCTCTATCAGCCGCTGCACGATCACTGACCAATGAGGGAGAAACCAACACGGCTGATGCGATCAATGTAGCTGAGGCTGCCGATGTGGCTGCTGCTGATGATGTAGCTGATGGTATCGATGCAGCTGATGCTGACAGTGGAGATGATGCTGCAGATGCACCTGATACTACAGATGATGCCGGTGCTGCCGATGCTGCTAATGCAGCAGATGCTGCCGGTGAAGATGGTGGTGCTGATGTAGCTGGTGCTGATGATACGGCTGGTGCTGCTGATGAAGCTGGTGCTGCTGAGGAAGGTGCTGCTGCTGATGTAGTGGATGGAACTGGTGCTGGAGGTGCTGTAGATGATGTCGATATGGTAGATGTAGCTGATGTCCCAACAGGTGATGCTGAAGAGGATGTAGGTGGTATCGCTGAGACAGAAGCTGAAGCAGATGCAACAGCCGGAGCTGATGATGATCCTGATGAAGACGTGAATCCAAATGATAGAGCTGGTGCATCTGGTGGAGACGATGTGGTCAGTGCAACCAACGTGGCTAGCAAGGCTGGTGTGGAAGATGAAAGTGCTGCAGAGGCAACAGGTACAGCTGGTGCTGTCGGCACTGGGGATGCAACAGATGCTGCTGTCGCTAACACTGGTGAAGTACCTGACACTGACAAAGGTGTCGACGCAACTGGTGCCGCTGGTGCCGCTGGAGCAGCCGTCATCGCTGAGGCAGCTGGTGCTGTAAGCGAAGGAGATGCTGATGAAACTATGGATGCAGTAGATGACGCCGATGCGGCTGCTAATCCTGGCAAAGATGTAGACGCTACAGGGGACGCGCCTGCTGGCGGTGCAGCAGGTGGGATAGCTGGTGGAGCAAGTGGAGCTGTACCAGCGTATGAAGCTGGTGCTGTAGAGGGTGCGGAAGGCGTGGATGTAGACATGTCTGATGCTGCTACTGCTCCTAAAGCTGTAGAGGCTGCAGGGGACACTGCTGCAGGCGATGCAACAGGTGTAGTGCTAGGTGCTCCTGCTCCATCCTCGGTGCTCACTGACATAGTCGATGTCGAAGTGGACGGATGCACACACCCCCCTCAACCGGTGAAACGACAGAAGCCGGTGGAGATGAAGACGTGCGGGAGACAAGACAAACAGGACGCGCTGGACGACGACGACGTCATCGAGAAGTAGGCGGACTGGGAGGGGGCATGACACCAGTGGAGCGGAGGATGGAGAGAATGGCTGCAGACTGAGACGGAAGGTCCAGGGCAGCCAAAGGAGGTCCCTCAGAAGAGGAGGAGGAGGAAGATGAGGACGATGGTGTGCAGGAAGAGTCAACCTGATGGGTGAAGAGGTGGTCCCTGATCTGCTGCATCATCTGCCGTAGACTCTGGAGCTCGGTGTA
>SZWC01000497.1:196941-207609 GCA_023375785.1 Penium margaritaceum
GTCGGAGTAGAAGCCGACCACAGTGGGAGCTGGCCTGCAGGCCCATGAAAAGATGACGCCAGAGGCCGGGTCAAAGTGCCGATGGGCTGGTAACACGACTGAGCGAGAGGAACGCTCTCTCCTGGTGGTGAAGGAACCGTCCACAGGGGAGAAGGGCAAGCACCACCGTGAGGTGGTGGCGTCGGCGGTGTGATCACTGTGCCAGAAGGCAACCCGTGATAGGAGTGAGCGTGGGAGGTACTGTGTCCTGGCGGTGTAAGAACTGACCACGGGGGTACATGGCCGGCATGATCACGTAGAGGTGGTCCCGGCGGCGGCCTCAGTGTGTCTGAGGGTCGCAGATGAAGAGTGTGAGGGTGCAGAACACTGTCAGTGGGCGAGGGAGAAAATCCTTGTGTAAGGTAGGGGCCAGGAGGTGGCCCCAGCCACGGCAGCATCGTGGCGAGAGGAGTGATGAGATGTGATGGGGTTGAGAGGAACTTTCCCCACCCCAATCCTACGGTAGACGTGCTTGAGCCAAAAAGGAGGAAAGGAAAAAGGGTAACGAAGAAGAATAACTGGAAGGAGAGGGAGAAAAATCTCCCTAGAGAGAGGAAAGGAAGATTTTGAATCTACAAAAGGTGATAGAAGATTTTCCTACGTCCTCGTGTGTTCAGAATGTTTTCTAGACTACACCCTTATTTTCTCGGGTTTCCCGGGTACGCCGGGTTCGTCGGCTGCCTCCATTTTTTGTCAGCTCCCCCTCACCCGGTTCGAATCTGGCCAAGAATTCCTGCAAGGGGCACCACCCACGTGAAAGAGTGGGTGTCGCCAGAGGACGTCGCCCCAAGTGAGATCCTCTGGCGAGCCTCGTCAACAGCCTCGATTCGAGGTTGTCGACGAGACGATTGCGACGAAGCCGGGCAGACGACGGTGACGTCAGCAGGACAACGAGAGCGAGAGCGAGCCCACGGGAGCGAGCGAGAGCCAGCAGGCGAGAGTGAGGGAGACGGTGAGGGAGAGCAAGAGAAGCGAGAGAGAGAGCGAGAGAGTAGCAGCGAAAGAGGAGTGCGGGAGCTGCTGCTATGGCGCTGAAGGTAGACGCGCACGCTACTGCTGCTACTGCCAAATATCGCGCAATCTTCCCAGCGCTGCAGCTCGCTGCTCGCGCTGGCGCTGCCACTCCGCACAAGGTGAAGTTTGCAGGCTGCTAGCGGCGGTTGCCACCGCTGTTGCTCCCTGCGCACTGCGCAATGCCATCGCCACTGCTAATGCTGCTGCTACTACTGCGCACTGCAATGCACGCTATCGCTGCTGCTCGCTGTGCGCGCTGGTGCACCCGCTGTTGCATATCTCACACCGCGCATTGCCACTGCCAGTGCTAGTGCTGCTCCTGCCGCCAGCGCAAGCTGCGCAACGCGGCTGTTGCTGTTTGCTGCTCGCGCGGGTGCTGTCACGCTGCGCAAGGCTGCTGCTGCTCATGGCGCATAATGCTGTTGCGGCGCGTTGCTGCCGCAGCAAGTGGCGGATAGTGGCTGCACTGTGCGACTGCTGATGCCCGCAATGGCTGCCTGCAATGGGCTCGGTGGCTGCCACGCTCCTTGCACGCGGCAGCTTGCCAGTGGGCTACCACGTTGTTTGCACGCTAGACAATGTTGTGGCTGCAGACTGCCATGCGGCTGGTTGCGGCTGCTGCCACTGCTGTTGCGCACAGCGCACTACTCAATGCCGCTGCTAATGCGAATACTGCTGCTGCTGCTGCGCTGCTTGCATGCGCAAGTACGCCACGTGCATGTGGCTGCCGCGCTGGACTTACACTTACACTTTTTTACCGTAAGGCCCTGTTGTTGTTTTTGCCGCTGCTACCGATGGTGCTGCTTCTGGCGCCCATGCAACAGCTTCAGTTGCACCCGATGGGCTCCTAGTGAACACTAAATCTAACTTAGGTGGAAGATGAAAGACGTCGTTGCTGTCGTAGACACGTTTGTCGCTCCTGGACACTGCTGTCTGCGTGGCGCCACGTGGCGCATCTCAGTTGCGTTTCAGACTCATTCTGCTGCTTTGTTGCTCACACGGCCCCTCTGTGCTCTGATACCATGCTAAAATGAGTCTAGGGCATGCTGGCCCATGTTGAATGAGACATGAGCTCTGGGTGTGAGTGGGAGAAGTGCAGCGCCAAGATTTGGCTAAGTCTGGAACGAATGAATTAAGAATCAAGGAGAGCGTACAATGAGCCCTACACTGAGCTTTTGTACTGGGGATTGGCGGCTAGCCCACCAGGCCCCGTCATCCCCGCCGTACCAAAAGGCACGAACGGGGAGTACACATGTCCCAGAACATGAAACCACAAACTGGAGGTCTCCCAAGGCACCGGAAAAGGCAGCCGTGTGCCTGGGTCTCGACCGATAGGAAAATATCAAATATATCCCAAACACAACCAGAATATACGGTGACACACTAGCATCACGGTCTAGCCAAACTAGGCAAGTTTGAGGCCTCCCGAGACGCCGGAACACGTAACCAGACGTCCGGGTCTCAGCCACACGCAGACTACACATGTTTGTCAAAAGGTCCCTAAGACTAGACCAATCAGTGCAGGGTCTCCCGAGGTATCGGCACAAACCACCCTGTACCCGGGTCTCGACCACAGAGAAAACTCTGCTAGAACATATGGGAAACTGAACTGCTAGAGTGCACCATTCATGTCACAGAAGGAGTAATGTAGCCACCGGAGATCCATCAGCTCAAACTAGGAGACTCTCCCTAAGCAAGGCTACATGATAGCTCAAAGCCCATACACCAATAGTGATTGCCGGCGGCCTGACCACCGAGGAGGCCTAAGGATGGAGCTAAGCACGTTGCCGGAGAGAGAAGGCTCCAGCGAGCTGTGTGTAGTCCTGAGCGTGCGTCGGCTCCACCGGAGGACAAGCGTCGAGTCTCGTCATCAGTCATCTGCACGCCAATGTACACAAGCCGGAAGGACACAACAAAGCACAATGAGAGATGTGAGAAAAAACCAACAAACGGTGAGCTTGCTCTAGCTGTTGTTGTGTGTGTCGTACAAAACTTACGGTGAACCCTCGGCTCATGTCCATTCACGTGCAGATCCCTGAGACTAGCTACAGCGGCAGCAGGCTGGCAGCCGGTGGCGACGGGCGCCCAAAAGACTTCCGTATTTTGTAGACTCGTGCTATGTCAGAGCACGTAGGCGTGCAGCCTATCAGGATGTAGAACGTTTTGACGTGGCCGTTCTGGTTCAAACGGCTCGTCGTTCTGACGTGTCTGCAGGGAATTGTGACCAAAACTGTGTTTTTGCCAGTGTTTTGTCCTGCTAGAAAAATAGCGCCGTTGTGCGCCGTGTGTGTGTGTGCATCCACTAGGTCCGTGGCACTATTTAGGTTGGCCAGACCTCAGTTGTTATTCTCTCTCTGCATATTTCAACATTTGCAGCTTCTGACACTTGTGTTTGTGTCCCTAGCCAACCCCTTGTTGTTCTCACCTCCACCTGTGTGTGCTAGTGAGTTAGCTAGCTGGCTTGTACAGCCACGCTAGCGACAGTAGTGCTAGGAGCTGTCTCACATGGTATCAGAGCTGGGAGCCAGTGCTTGCATAGCCACGCAGCAGAGACGCAGCAGCCGAAGAAGTCGTGAGCAATCGCAGCCGTCGCCTTGAAGAGCAGCAGCAGCAGTGCCCACGGTCTCGGCGGGAGGTCCTGGGAGGGCCCACCACCACTTTGGCTGTTTTTTTATAAAATCCGAGGTCAATCCGTGGTCGTTCCGCGGTCGATTCGCGGTCGTTCCGTGGTCGTTCTGCGGCGCTCCGCGGTGACAAAGCATCCGCGGCGGGCGCGGCAACCGCGCGAATGCGTCGGAACACGCGTCGAGTGCCACGGAGGCACTCGGCGTTCCGCATTCGCCACCTCGTGGTGACGTTGCCAGTCCGGATCCGCAGTGTTCCGCAGATCCGCGCAGCTCCGCCATAGCTCCACCTCCGCGCAGCTCCACCTCCGCGTAGCTTCACCTCCGCGCAGCTTCACCTCCGCGCAGCTTCACCTCCGCGCAGCTTCACCTCCGCGGCCGTTCAGGAAAACATCGGCGCTGCTCGCCGCGGACCTGCGACCTCGGAGCTGCGGGTGCGGAACGTGTCGACCGCGGACCCCAGCAGCCCGCCGCATTCCACACCAGCGCGACCGCGGTGACCGCGGTCATTGACGGTGAACCGCACTAAACCGCGGTACTACACGGTCATCCGCGGTAATCCGCGGTGATCTGCGGTAATCCGCGGTGAGCTTCCGCGGTGAGGTTCACCGCGGAAGGGATCCGCGGAGCCGTTCCGCGGAGAAGTTCCGCGGAGGGGCGGTTCCGCGAAGACACTCCGCGGAGGACTTCCGCGGAGGGGAAAATAGGGGAGGAAACCGGTTGCCATGCCGAAGCAAACCTTCCCCAGCATGGCGGCCGACGGAGCTGCCGAGGGCAGCGCCATCAGCGGTCAACGTCGACCACCGCCATCATCACCACAACGGCAGCAGCAGTCGCAGCAGCAGCAGCCGCCACTACAGCAACAGCAGCCACTGCAGCAGCAGCAGCAGCCGCCGCCACAACACCAGCAGCCACCGCTGCAGCAGCAGCAGCAGCGGCCGCCAAGCCTGACTACATTGGCGCGCCAAGTGCGCGCACTGGCGGACCTACAGGCGGAGAGCCGCGATACCTTGACGAGGCAGGTGGCCGAACTACAGGACATGGTCAGGGGCTTGCTGCCCCAGCAGCAGCAGCATCGTCTGTCGACCGACTCGAGCGCGGACCACCTTGCCCACGGCGGTAATGGTGATGAAGTCACGGAGAACCTCTCCGACTCCGGCGAGGAGGGCGAGGAAGAGGTGCTCCGAGCGCGCCTCATCCGCCTGGAGGCGCGTCGCAGAGCGCGTGAGGCCAATATAGCCCTCCAGGGCACCAACTCCAGCTCCAACGCTGACCAGAGCTCATCTCGCCGCCCACTGAGCTTTGAGGAGCTGGCTCTGCGGGCCCGCCTGGGTAAGGGAATTGCCTCCTCGATGCCTGGCCCCACAGTGGCTTTGGCCGTTGCCCTGCCGACTATTAAGCCACCCAAGTGGTTTGAGTCAGACCCGCCCGTCTTCCGGACTGGGAACGACTTCAAGTCCTGGGAGCCACGCTTTCGCATGTGGGCCATGAGCGAGGGAGTCCTCCCCTACTACCTCGCACCATATCAGGCGTCTAACACCGATCAGACACACATGGCTGTCCGCGCAGCTTCCGGCCTGATGAAGGCCGCCCCGGACTTCACCAAGGACTTCAGTCGGTTCCTTGGTGATTCTCTGACCGGCTCAGGAGCTAACCCTTGCGCGGCATGGGCACTGGCCGTCACTCTGTTTGAGGGTGCCACCTTGGCTTTGACATCCCAGCGCCTCGCCGACTTCAACTCCCTCTGCCAGACTGCTCAGGAGTCTGCAGCCGACTACTGGCACCGGGCGATCCAGTTGTACGAGGATCTTGGGGACGACGCTCCTGCGTAATACTCCGCCCTCCAGATCATCCTCTACGGCATCCACCCCGGCTACGCGCGCGTCTTCAGCAACTTCAACCAGACGCTGCTTCGCGACATGGCAAGCGACGGGACCCTGCTACGCTGGGCCACTCTCCACTTTCTGGATGTGGCAGGCATGGATGCCGCGAACCGCGCTCGCCGCAGCACCGCTTCAGCTGCAGTTGCCGCCGCGTCGCCCTCCCCTCCGTCTACAGCAACGGTGGCTCCAGCGCAGGGGAAGAAGGGTCGTAGAGCGTTGGGTGGTGGTTCCAGCGGCGGAACCAGCAGCAGCACCAGCACTGGCAATGTCAGCCGCAGTAGTAGCGGCGGGAGCAGCAGCGGCAGCGGCGGTGGCAGCAGGAGCAGCGGCGACTGCAGCAGCGGCTCTAGCAGCACGACGGGACGACGCCTCGTGTGCTTCAACTGCGGTGTGACCATCGCTATCCCGACTGCACTCGCCTGACAGGAAGCCCACTGGATTGGGCCAAGGTCACCCGTGGGCTGCAGCAGGCGCACGAGGCGCGCATGCGCCAGACGTCCGGTGCGACCGCCCGCTCGGCCGCCACTACCGCAGCCGTCCCAGAGGAGTCTGCCGCCACAGCAGGCTCCTCCGCCGATCCTTGCGACCAGGCGCTCGCCGAGCGCGACAGGACGATCGCCGAGCTTCACCAACTTCTCGCCGTGCGCTCATCTCAGGGAGGTGCGAGTGAGTTGACTGAGTCGAGGGGTCCTACTGCCTGTGGACTGTCTGTGTCGTTGCGTGATGATGTCTGTGGTGGTCCCCATGCCCAGCCGTGTACGCGTGACGGACCCGATGACACGTCTTGGTTGCATGCATCTCATGTCCGCTCCGTTGCTCGTCTTGCCGCGTCGCCTGCCGAGCGGCCTGCTACCGCGCCTTGTTCCGTCGCCGAGTGCCACGTTGCCCCTTGTACACGGGTCACAGATGCCACATGGGTCGTGGACTCTGGTGCCACCCATCACATGACGTGTCGTCGTGACGCCTTTTTCGTCTTGCATCCCGTTGGCGCTGTTCGCTCTGTTCGCATTGCAGCTGGCCATGAGGTCCCTGTCCAGGGTGTTGGGGTTGTGCAATTCATCGGGCCAGCTGGTCCCGTATACATCTCCGATGTCCTTTTTGTCCCTGATCTGGAACTCAGTCTACTGTCTGTCCGTGCTTGCACCAAGATGGGCCTCGGTGTCACGCACACGGCTGCCGATGCTCGCATCTTTGTGCGCGACACCAAGGAGACCGTCCTCAGTGGGACGGTCGTCGATGATCTGTATCACATTGCTGGGTGCTCTGCGAGTGCACCCCCTTTGCCTCCCTCTTCCGCTGCCCGTGTTTTCGTCGCTGGTGCTCTGTCCCCCAAACACCACTGCCTCCTGCATCAATGTCTTTGTCATGTGCACCTGGGGGCTGTCGATAGGCTGATCCGCACTCAGCCTGCTCTTGGTCTTGATGCAGCGTCCTTCGAGGCGCCGCCTACGACCGACTGTCTGGCCTGTGCTGAGGGAAAAATGCACCGGTCTACTTATCCTGCGTCTGTCTCCAGGGCTCGTCGGCCCCTGGAGCTTGTCCACTCCGACCTCATGGGTCCGCTCCCTGTCGAGTTTCAGGAAGACCGCGGTTGCTACGTCCTGACGTTGATTGATGACTTCACGCGCATGCGCTGGGTCTACACCTTGCGTCAGAAGAGCGATGTAGCCATTGCGGTCCACGTCTGGCTGGTCATGGCCGAACGCCAGTCTCCCCACCGCCTTCAGACCTTTCGCTCGGACCGTGGCGGTGAGTACCTCGATGACATGGCACGCTCCTTCACCGAGCTCGGTGTCTTTCACAACCTCTCTGCTCCCGCCACCCCCAGCAGAACGGTGTCTCCGAGCGCTGGAACCGCACCATGGAGGATGCGGTCCGCGCCATGCGCGCCGACAGTGCCATGCCTGAGGCCTTTGCCTTTGAGGGCATGGCATACATGACCTGGGTGTGGAACCGCATTCCCCACGGTCCCCTCCTAGGTCACCGCACGCCCTACGAGTTGTGGTATGGGCGTCGAGTGGACCTGCGCCTCGCTCGTGTCTGGGGCTCCCTTGCCTACGTCTGGTTCACGCCGGAGCAGCAGGGGAGCAAGCTCTCTCCGCAGGGCCGCCTCTGCGCCTTCGTTGGCGTCGCCCCGCAGTCAAAGGCCTGGCGGTTCTAGGACCCCGAGCGCCGCCGCATCGTGGAGTCCCGTGACGCTCTCTTCTTTGAGCAGCTCGCCTTCTGCGACCTTGCTCGCATTCACACTCTGCGTGCTGCTCATGCCCCTGGGTGTTCCGGTCCCCGTCGTGTGGGGGAGGCTCCTGGTTCGGTTGGCACAGTGCCCCCGTCCAGTGCGGTCACTCCGTCGCCGGCACCCCCGGGGCTGTCCCCAGAGGTTGTGCCCACCGGCACCCCTAGCCCCACCCCGTCTGTGGCTCACTCCTCTGCCCCTGACTCTCCGCGCTCGCCCGCGTCCGCGTCTGCGTCTGAGTCTGCCTCTGCATCTGCGGCTCTACCTGATCCTGCGTCTGTTTCCGCGTCTGAGACTGAGTCTGACCATGCGTCTGCTTCTACGCCTGAAGCTCAGTCTGATCCTGCGCCCGCATCCATGTCTGGTACTGAGCTGTCTCCGGTCACAGACGCGCCTGCGTTTGCCGTGGGCCTGACCCCAGCCACGCCAGCCTCGAGCGGCACGCCTGCCGTGCGGTCCACACCAGCATGTGAGTCAGCAGCGCCCACTGCTCCTGCCTCGTCGGACCCCTACACACGGGCACCCGGCGGACGTCTCCGCCCGCGCCCCACGCGTAGCGTCGCCAGCGGTGATCCGGGCACAAATGTCCTCGGCCTGAGTGCGCGCGGCCTTGCTGAGGTTCACCCTGGCTGTGCCACTGGTGTGGCACTACTTGCTCATGAGCGCGGTCTTGCTCGTGACGCCGCTGAGTCCATGGTGACGATCGACCCTCCCTCTGCAGCACATGCCCTGGCTACACGGAGTGCACCAATGCTGGCTCCCGATCCCACCAGTCTGCCTGAGGCCTTGTCGGCCCCTGATGTTGAGGAGTGGCGCACTGCCTACCAGGCTGAGCTTGATGCCATCCGCGAGCACGCCGTCTTTGAGCTGGTGGACTTGCCAAAGAACCGCAAGGCCATCAAGGCCAAGTGGGTTCTACGCAAGAAGCTTAAGCCAGAAGGCATTGTGGAGCGCTACAAGGCGCGCCTGACAGCAAAGGGCTTCTCTCAGGTCCCTGGTGTGGACTACACCGAGACCTTTGCCCCAGTTGGGCGGATGACGACCACACTCACGTTGCTGAGCCAGGTGGCACAGCACGACTGGGAACTCCATCAGATGGACGTCAACAACGTCTTCATAAATGGGGATCTTGAGGAGGAGATTTACATGGTCTAGCCACCTGGCTTTGAGGATGGTACCGGTCGTGTGTAGCGGGTGCGGAAGGCCTTGTACGGCCTGAAGCAGTCACCGCGCTGCTGGAACTAGGAGATCACCAGCACGCTGAGACGCGCTGGGTACGTTCAGAGTGATGCTGACCCATCCCTGTTCATCTCACAGTCCCCAGCACCGCTCACCGCCATCCTCGTCTACGTGGACAATCTTCTGATCACCTCGCCCGACCTGGGAGCAGTGAATGCTGCCAAGGCCGTTCTCTCCTTGGCCTACAAGATGAAGGATCTTGGTGAGGCCTCTGTCTTTTTGGGGATGGAGATCGTGCGCGACCGTGTTCGTCGCACACTCCGTGTCCATCAGGGACGCTACGCAGAGACCGTGGGGGAGCGCTTTGCTGACCTCCTCGAGGCCGTCCGCACGGCCTCCACGCCCATGACCCCTGAGGGGCAGGCCGCCCTGAAGGTCGATGACCCAACGGACCTGGGGGAGCCAGTTGATGTGACCCTGTACTTGCGAGTCATCGGCTCGCTCATGTACTTGGCCACCACGACACGGCCCGACATTGCCTTCACTGTCAACTTGCTCGCCCAGTTCTCGCAGGCTCCGCGCCAGCGAACACTGGAGGCCGCAGTCCGGTGTGTGCGCTACATTTTGTCCATCGCACGCTTTGGCCTGTGCTTTCGCGAGCAGGTGTCCGTTGTGCTCGATGGGTACACAGACAGCAACTGGACGTGGAGTCCAGATGGCAAAAGCCGTACCGGCTACATCTTCCTCATTGGAGGTACTGCATTGTCCTGGCAAAGTGGGAAGCAGGGCTGCATTGCACGCAGTACTGCTGAGGCAGAGTATGTTGCCCTAGGCGCCGGTGCAGCGGAATGTGTCTGGCTCGTCCGTTTGTTGCGTGAACTGCGTCAGTCCATTCCCCCCGTGGTTCTCCAGTGTGACAACATGAGCGCGGAGGCCATCGCCAAGAACTCAAGTGTGTTCTATGCACGCATGAAGCACATCAATGTCGAGCATCACTTCGTGCGTGACCTGGTTGATCGTGGTGAGATCCGAGTCATCCACGTGAGCACTGACAGGCAGTGCACGGATTTTCTGACCAAGGCTCTGGATCATTTGAAGTTTCATGCGGCCACTCATTCCGTTGGACTCTGCCCCACCCCTGTTGCAGGTTGATTCCTCATGTGCCACCCTGTATGTGCTGTGCCTACTGCTTGCAGCAACTGTGCGTTTCCTGCTCTGTATAGCGTCAGTGTCTGCATGTGCATGGACGTGTTTTGCCCTCCGGTCATGGGGGAGTGTTGTTGTGTGTGTCGTACACACCTTACGGTGACCCCTCGGCTCATGTCCATTCACGTGCAGATCCCTGAGACTGGCGACGGTGGCAGCAGGCTGGCAGCCGGTGGCAACGGGCGCCCAAAAGACTTCCGTATTCTGTAGACTCATGCTATGTCAGAGCACGTAGGCGTGCAGCCTATCAGGATGTAGAACTTTTTGACGTGGCCGTTCTGGTTCAAACGGCTCGTCGTTTCTGACGTGTCTGCAGGGAATTCTGACCAAAACTGTGTTTTTGCCACTGTTTTGTCCTGCTAGAAAAATAGCGCCGTTGTGCGCCGTGTGTGTGTGTGTGTGTGTGTGTGTGTGTGTGTGTGTGTGTGTGTGTGTGTGTGTGCATCCACTAGGTCCGTGGCACTATTTAGGTTGGCCAGACCTCAGTTGT
>SZWC01000497.1:207694-220567 GCA_023375785.1 Penium margaritaceum
AAAACTGTGTTTTTGCTACTGTTTTGTCCTGCTAGAAAAATAGCGCCGTTGTGCGCCGTGTGTGTGTGTGCATCCACTAGGTCCGTGGCACTATTTAGGTTGGCCAGACCTCAGTTGTTATTCTCTCTCTGCATATTTCAACATTTGTAGCTTCTGACACTTGTGTTTGTGTCCCTAGCCAACCCCTTGCTGTTCTCACCTCCACCTGTGTGTGCTACTGAGTTAGCTAGCTGGCTTGTACTGCCACGCTAGCGACAGTAGTGCTAGGAGCTGTCTCACACTAGCTCCCAATCATCGCATGTGGTGAATTAGAACAATCCAACGAGTGAAATGGTAAAAGAATCATGTTCGTCACGAGCTGGGAGACTTGCGAAAACCAGGTTTAGAAAAGCACCCTTCTCGACTTATGACATACAAGAACACAAGCAAGAATGTTGTGATTTGTGACGTTCCTGTCGACTTGTACAGTTTATTGTGACCACTCGACAGTGTCCATGTACGTGCAGATCCCTGATGCGGACCCAGGTGGCGTCGGTGCGTCGTCTTGTGATGGACCACCTGCTCGGAGCTAACCGACGACCGCCCTGGATGCTGTCTGGGACCTTCTACAGGTTTTCTGCTATGTATAGGAATTTGTCGGCGGACTGGCCGTGGGCCCGATTTGCATGCTTTGCATTGTGTGTCCACCGTTTGATGCGAGATGCATGCATGTGACCAGTCATAGCGTCCTGCTTGAGATCTTGCACGGTTAGGTTCAGACGGTGTAGTGTTCAGACTTGTGTGCACACAGTTGTGGCCAAAAGAGTGTTTTTGGGCCGGTTTTAGGACAGACCTTGCACTGCCACGTGCGACAGCCACCGTGCGCCGAGGCTGGTATTTATGTTGTGAACCCGTCATTTGTTCGCTTTCTCTGCAAATGCTATTAGTGCATTCTGACACTTTGACTTGTGTCTCCTAGCCAAACCCTTGCCGTTGTGTGTATTACCCGTGACAGTCTTCACTGTCTAACCAAGGCACTGACACCTAGTCATCGGCTATGTTGCTAGGAAGCTTCTACGCATCTTCTCATGGTATCAAAGGAGCGAGACCTCTCTCGCTGAGCTGCGCCGCAGAGACGCACCGCAGGCAGCAGCAATGAGGGTCACCGCCGCCACCGTATTCTGGGATTCCTTTGAGCCGTTTTCCAGCAGCGACATCACCACACAGTCCCCACCACCTCACCAGGTGAGCTGCGGCAGTTAACAACTCCAACAGCCAAGCCGAGCAGTAGCAGCAGCACCGGGTGGCAGCAGCTGCCGTCTGGTTGGGCATTCTGACCCAAAAGAGAAAAAAACAGCTCGCAGCAGCAGCTCGCAGCGCGAAGCGGCTGCTATGAGCAGCAGCAGCACGTAGCATGAAGCGGCGACTGCGAGCAACAGCAGCTCGGAACAGTAGTAGCAGCGAGCAGCGGCAGCCGCAGCGAGCAGCACTAGCGGTAGCGGGAGCCGTGGGCGGCAGTTACAACGCGACGACAGCAGCAACAACATTGCGCTTGCTGCAACGCCAGCAGCAACATCAGCAGTAGCAGCATTACAGCAGCAGCAACATTGCAATAGCAGCCGTTACAACAGCAAAGTAGCAGTAGCGGCGGCCGCAGCGGTAGTAGTGTTGCGTAGCAGCAATCATGGCTGCTACGCTACGTAGTAGTGTTGTGCAAAAACTGCTTTGCAGCAGCTTCGTTGTGTAGCTGCACAGACTCTGCACAATTGTGCAGCCGCGCAAGGGGGTGACGAGGTCCCCCCTGCTACCGAGGAGTCCGTGCAACTCCCACAAAAAAAAAACTTTGCCGACATCAGCATTTTTGTTGCTAATGTCATCAGGTCCATGCTGATGTCAGCAGACCCCTGCAGACATCAGTACGTGCCTTTGTCAAATTTTTGGGTCGAAAACTAAAAAATTCCCAGCGTCTCAACTCCTTGAGAACCATTAACGGTTCTGCAAATTGACTGGTTTGACTTCCTGGTTCTACTGAGCGCTGACATGGCTCTGACTGGTGACAAGGGCAAGGGGCCACCAGATTCCTCTTCCTCCTCCTTGGGGGTCCTGAACCAACGCTTGCAGGCTATTGAGGACCTGAGGAGTCAGCAGGATGAGATGCGTCGTCTGTAGCTACAGCATACTACCGCCATGCTCACTGAGCTTCTTTGTGGGCAACCCAAGGTTCCACAACAGACCTCCGAGGGCGTTGGTGGTGTCGTACCTTCTGCACAGGAGTCAGCACCTACACTGAGGACTGTAGCAGGACGGGACCAGCCACCTCTTGATCCTTGGGATGAGGACCCTGACATGCCCGGTATGGAGGATGACACTCACGAGAGGGAGATTCGCGTGGTTCAGGAGTGTCTCCGCGAGCTTCAGACGAGTTCTCGGTTTCCACAGACATCTAACATTTGATCCTGGCCTGATCCCTACCTCGGTGACTTTCCTCGTCCCGGTGTCTTCCCCATCCCTCGTCCTTCTCAGCCTATGGTTGCTCTCTTTACAGAGCGGCAACTCAAGGACTTCAAGACACCACCCCCACGATGTGTAAGCGAGGATGGCTTTGACTACTGGGAGACTCTTTTCAAGGTCTGGGCCATTTCAAAGGAGATATGGCCCTACTATCACAGTCCGTACCAGGTTACGGATCGCGCTTAGGTGCTGACAGCGGCCAGGGCGATGCGAGGATTCCTTTATGCCATGCCGCGCGAGACTGTCGTAGACTTTCGCCCTTTCCTTGGAGAGGCCGGCATAGGCACGGGTGCTGATCCACGTCGGGACTGGGACCTGGCATTGTCCCCGCTTGTTGCAGAGACGCACGCCACTCGCGCGGCTCACATTCGCGCCTTTCACTCCCTCCGTCAGGGACCTGGCGAGCCCGCAACCGATTACTGGTAGTGTGCCATGCTCATCTACACGTGCCTTGGAACCTTAGGAGGTACACAGTTGCAGGCACTTCGCACGCTCATGATCGGGGCTCGTCTTGAGCATGCAAACATCTTCTCAGGGTACAACGGCGCCCTGCTCAAGCTCTTCTCCACCTCCCTTCAGCTTTTTCCTTGGCCGCATTAGCTTTTCCTCCAGGTGGCTTTCGCTCGTGAGGCAGTCGTGGCCCATGAGGAGAGTCCACTTATTGAAGCGGTCATCACATCGCCACCGACCCCCGGCTTGCAGTCCACTTCTCCATCCTTTAGCACACCCTCCTCTTCCCCTTCCACCCCAATCTGGGGCGTTTGTTGTCTCTCTGTTCGTGTGATTGCCTTCAGCCTCTTTCATCTTCCTCTTTTGTCGCCCCGTCCATTCCTGTTCTTCCGCTTTGCTGCCTCCCACCTTGCCTCTCGCCTCCCCTGCCTTGCACTTCCCTTCTCTTCTCCTCCTTCCTCTGTCGCTCTCCTCTTGCTTTCTCCCTCACTCTCGCTCTGCTTCCCCTTTTTCTGTCCACCCTCTCCCTCCTCTCCCTCATCCCTCTCCTCCTCTTGCCCCCTCTTCTCTGTTCTTCTCCTCCTTGTCCCCTCCTCTGCCGCCCTCTTCCCTCTCCTCCCTTCCCCATTCCTCTCACTCCTCTCTTCTTCTTGCCTCCCGCCTCCCCTGCCTTGCAATTCCCTTCTCTTCTCCTCCTTGCTCTGTCACTCTCCTCTTGCTTTCCCCCTCTCTCTTGCTCTGCTTCCCCTCTTTCTTTCCGTCCTCTCCCTCCTCTCCCTCCTCCCTCTCCTCCTCTCGCCCCCAACTCAGGACTTCACCAGGATGTAGTGGATGTGCAGCCTGCGCCAGAAGAGTGACGCCGCTCTGGCGCTACGCATCTGGCTAGTGATGGCTGAGCGTCAGTCCTGCCACACGCCACATACCTTTCGTTTGGATTGTGACTGCGAGTTTTTTGGTGAGATGCACAATTTCTTTATTGAGCACGGGGTCTTTCACCAGGTCTCAGCTCCCCCTCAGCAAAACGGTGTCTCTAAGCGTTGGAAATGCACCATGGAGGATGAGATTTGTGCTATGCGGTCTGAGTGCGGTCTCTCGGAGTCCTTTACCTTTGAAGGATTCGCCTACATGATGTGGGTCTGGAACCGCCTCCCGCATGGTCCCCTTCCGCAAGCTGTGGTTTGGCCACCGTGCTGATCTGCGTCTTGCTCGTGTTTGGGGATCCGTTGCTTTTGTGTCGTACACCGTAGATCAGTAGGGGTCCAAGGTCTCCCCACGGGGTTGCTTGTGTGCCTTCGTGGACATCTCCCCGCGGTCGAAGGCCTGGCGTTTCTGGGACCTCGTATGCCCTCGCATCATTGAGTCCCAGAACGCGCTCTTCTTTGAGTCTCTCACCTCCCGTGACCTGACCTTGATCATGTCGATGTTCGTAACGCACGTTCCTACATATGAGGCTTCTCGAAGGATGGGGGAGTCTGGGCCTACGGGCACCTCTCGTCCGGCTAATGTGTCCGTTCGAGCCCACTCCACTTCCCGGTCTCCGGCTCTTGATGGCCCCGCGATCATAGCTGCCGGCCCGAGTGACCTCTCTAGTCTCGCCGGTTTCTATCCCTGTTCCTTCGCACCCCATAGGCACCCATGATTCTATACCTATGTCCACCACTACTCTCACCTCTGTGCATAGTTCTGCCTCGACTCTTGCTCCTGCTGTCACACCCAGTGTCTCCCATCATTTCACCAGCATCTCCTCACAATACATCACCTTCCCCTTTGCCTTAGTCCTCACCAGATGTGGTCGTGCCTGTCTCTGAACCTGAGGTGAGCCCTTCGAGCCCATGTTACTGGCATGAGCCCGGTGGTCCTCTTCGACCATTAGTCTCCGGAGTCAAGCGGGTGTCAGTTCTCGCACCTAGGCGCTCGAGTCGTAGCGTCACAAGTGGTGATCCTAGCACAAAGGCCCTAGGCTTGAGTGTTCGCAGAGATCACACAAAGGTTTATCCAACGTGCCCTGTAGGGCACGATCTGGTCACTCATCAGTTTCATCCTGCTTGTCATGCAGCAGCTAACCTTGTGGTAGTTAGGCCTAGCTTTGAGGCGTGTGCACTTGCCACTCAGAGCTCTCACTCTATGGTGCCTGATCCGGGCACACTGAGGGAAGCTCTCTCATTAGAGGATGTAAATGCTTGGCGTGCTGCCTGTGAGGATGAGCTTCGTGCCATCCAAGAGCACGGAGTTTACAACCTCGTCAACCTTCCACGTGGGAGGGAGGCTTTTAAGGTCAAGTGGTTCTTTCACAAGAAAGTGAAGCTAGATGGCTCAGTGGAACGCCACAAGGCTCGCTTGGTCATCAAAGGGTATTCTCAGATCGAGGACATTCATTACACTGACACCTTTGTCCCATGACCTAAGCTTGCACTCTGTTCGGTGTGGTGACTCAGCATGACTGGGAATTGCACCAGATGTATGTGAACAATGTGTTCCTCCATGACTCTTTGGATGAGGAGATTTACGTGGCCCAACCACCAGGCTTTGAGGAGGGTGACAAGTTTGGCGCTTGTGCAAGTCCTTGTATGATCTCAAGTAGTCTCCTCGGTGTTGGAACCAGGAGATTACTGGCACCCTGACTCGTACAGGATATGTACAGAGGGAGGCAGATCCCTCTCTCTTTATCTGAAGGACGCCTGAGCGGTTCACCGCCATCCTGGTCTTTGTGGATGACCTTATGATCGGGTCTCCTTCCATGGAGGCTGTGAAGGAGGCCAAGGTTGTCCTCGAGACTGCTTAAAGGATGAAGGATCTTGGTCCTGCAGCGGTGTTTCTTGGCATGGAGATTGTGTGTGATCGCAGACGTCGGACACTTCTACTACATGAGGCCCGATACGCATGTGTTGTGGGGGAGCGCTTCAGTGACCTCCTTGGCACAGTACCCATAGCCTGCACACCTCTTACACCTGATGGACAGGATGCCCTAAAGGTGGACGATCCCACACACCTGGGGAAGACAGTGGATGTGATCATGTACCTCCGTCTCATCGGATCTGTGACGTACCTAGCCACTACCACACGCCCCGACATCGCTTTTACCGTCAACCTCCTTGCAAAATTCTTATAGGTTCCACGTGCTAGCGCCTTTGATGCGGATGTGCGAGTGGCGCGGTATGTGGTCTCCACACAGTACCTCCGACTCTGTTTTCACCGGCAGTGTTTGTTGGTTCTTGACGACTACACCGACAACAACTAGGGCTGGAGTCCAGATGGACGCAGTCGCACCGGTTATGTGTTCTTGCTCGGTGGTACCGCTGTGTCCTTGCATAGTAGGAAGTAGAGCTGCATTTCACCTAGCTCGTTGGAGGCAGTGTATGTTGCTCTGGGTGCGAGGGCTATTGAGGAAGTATGGCTGTAGTGCCTGTTCCTTGAACTGGGCCAGTCAGTGCCCGCCATTGCGGTTCTCAGCGACAACCAGAGTGCTCTTGCCACTGCGAATAACTCTTGTGTCTTTCATGCTCGAATAAAGCACATTGTGGTTGAGCATCATTTCGTGTGTGACCTGGTGGAGCGACACGTGATCTCCATCATATGGGTTGGCACTTACATGCAGCGTGCTGATTTCCTGACGAAGGCACTGGTTTGTGCGAAGGTTCCGGTGGCCATTTGGTCTGTTGGGCTTTGCTCCTTTCCTAAGAGTGGTTGAATGCGGGGTGTGTCTGTGTCTGTGTCATGATTGTTTTTGCACTTGTTGTTGCACTCATTTCAGTGCTGCACGTGTATGGACATGCATACCATTGGGTCATGGGGGAGTGTTCTGATTTTGTGACGTTCCAGTCGACCTGTACACTTTACAATGACCACTCGGCCGTGTCCATGCCCGTGCAGATCCATGATGCGAACACAGGTGGCGCCGGTGCGTTGTCTGGTGATGGACCACCTACTCGGAGCTGACCGATGACCGCCCCACAGTCCTGGATGCTGCCTAGGACCTTCCGTAGTTTTTCTACACTCTATAGGATTTCATCGGTGGACTGGCCGTGGGCCTGATTTGCATGCTTTGCATTGTGTGTCCACCGTTTGATGCCAGATGCATGCGTGTGACCAGTCATAGCATCCGGCTTGAGATCCCACACGTTTATGTTCAGATGGCCTAGCGTTCTGACTTGTCTGCGTAGAGTCATGGACAAAACAATGTTTTTGGACCAGTTTTAGGACAAACCTTGCACTGCCGCGTGCAACAGCTGCCGTGCGCCGCGGCAGGTATTCATGATGTGGACCTGTCATTTGTTTGTTTGATTTCTCTGCAAATGCTATTGAAGCATTCTGATCTTTGACTTGTGTCTCCTAGCCAAAGCCTTGTCATTGTGTGTATGACCTGTGACTGTCATCATCGTCTAACCAAGGCATTGACGCCTAGTCAGTGGCTGTGTTGCTAGCAAGATTCTACGCATATTCTCAAGGAGGTGTAAGGAAAGGATCTAGCTAGTTCACACGTTGGAGCAATGACGTTGTTGATGTAGCATATGGGAACCCACGCTCGCTGCTTGAATTGCCACCTTGGTCTGCTGCACTAGAGTCTGAGAGCTCTGGTTTGTTACACAAAATTGCGGGCACCAGACTTATCACAAGAAAGTAGCTGGAGTGAAGCAATGACTGATGAGGAATGAAGAATGAGAGAACAACTGAGACCCCTCTAAGTTCTAGCCTCACCTCAACTATGTGAGGCTTGTTATCAAGAAAATCAGCCAACCAGAAAATTCCTAGCATTATCCTGTCCGGTGAAAATGCCGAACCCCCCCTGTTTTGTCACTCGTTACCCTCATATACCCCTCTGTGAGAACGATAAGCCCCATTTGCCCCTCCGTCAGAATGATAAGCCCCATCCGCCCCTCTGCCAGATGGATAAGCCCTATCCGCCCCCCTCGCCAGAACGATAAGCTTCATTCGCCCCTCAGCTAGAACGAAAAGCCCCATCTGCCCCCGACTGGCAACAAAAATCCCCATCCACCCATTGGTTTACACCATGCTTGAACAGGGATTAATGTCTCTGCAGGAGCATGGTGAAATCATCCATGCGGTGGTGGATTACGGTCCTCCATCGCGGCCGTGGCGATGGAGGGCCACGATCCAATGAAGAGGTATACGGGGGGGGGTGTGGGACTCAATTCGACTGGCAACTAAAGCCCCCACCTCTCCTTCCCCTTTGCAGCCCACCAGCCCACCCACCCGCATGCCGATCGAGGCCCTCGCGATTGAGGGTTGCAACGCAACGTGTGACGAGGGCTGCAGGGGGGAGGGGGGGCGAGGGGGCTTGGAGCGATGGTGATTGCGGTCGATGCCTGTTGGCGGGGATCCCCGGTGCTTCAATGATGGGGAGTTAAAAACTCCCCATGTGAACCTGTTTTCATTTTGCTTAAGTTTTTACCCATGTTTGACATGCAAACCATACACAAACCCACCCTAAAAGTACACCCTAGTTTTGGGGTTTTATTTTTACACGGGAATCTACTGGGCCCTGCGGTAGCGCGGCCTAGTAGGTTCTCTTTCAACACATAGGGATTCTGAAACCCCCCATGCAAACTCACCGCAAACCACTTCTGAAAAATCACAAACCCCTATATAAAGGAATTTATGATTGTTTGGCCAGAAAAGGTGACGTCAGCATATCGACGCCGCATGCCATGCGACGTCGACATGTTGTCTTTTGACAAACAAGATGGGTATATCATTTTTTTTCTACACATTAATCCCGCATCTGTGCAGAAGGGACGGATGGGACTTATTGCTCTGAGGTAGGGACGGATGAGGCTCATTGTTCTTGGGCAGGGGCGTATCACGCTTATTGTTCCGACGTAGGGGCGGATGAGGCTTATCGTTCTGACGCAGGGCGGATGGGGCTTATCGTTCTAACAAAGGGGAAAATGGGGCTTTTTGTTTTGATGGAGGGGCGGATGGGGCTTTTCGTCCAAAATGAGGGGTACATTGGCTTTCCGCCCCATCCTGACTGGCACAATTTCCTGGGTGAGCCGTACCAGACACCAGACAACCAAAAACCCGGATGTTGTCCATTTTTTCTAAAAACTGGACCATATCAAAGTAAAAATGCTACAAAGGCATTCCTACAGTCAGAATCAGCAAGAAAAATAGCTACGTGGAGTTACGGCTGCCCGAACTTGTGTGCTGACTACACTGCTCCTGAGAGCTTTCTAGGACTAGTGGTGACGTGACAGCTAAGAGTTGCTGCCAATGGAGCTGGTTGTGTAAGGGTGTAGTGTCGTAAGCAAGAGAAGGAGGAGAACCACATGCTCGGCTTTACGGCCACACGTCCACTCCACCAAACAATTCCCTGTTAGCATTAGCGTCCATTCAGTAAGTCGTCTGCACAAGCATGCACACTAGTGCAGAGGTCACTGTAGGAGTCTGCGAGGCAGTGCACGGAAAAACAACAACACTCCCCCATGATCCAAAGGCGTTAATGTACATGAACATGCAAAATTCATGTTGCCCCATGCTCCACGGCCTAACACTTAGCACAAGAGAAAAAGGAGATGAATCACATGTACAGCAGGAACCCATGCAAGGGGAAGATTCACACCACACATTCATGGTAGTAATCCGACCATACTCACAACGTTCTTGAACGATTTGCGCTTCAGTGCCTTGGTGAGTAAGTCAGCCAACTGCTTCACACTCTTGATCTACATGATGTGAATGCTACCCTCATGCAACAAGGAACGTACGTAGTGATAATCAGCATTGATGTGCTTTGTACGTGCATGGCAAAAACCATCACTGTCGGCGATGGCAACGGCACTCACATTGTCATAGTGCAAGGTGATGGATAACAAAGGTTGGCACAACAGACCCAACAAGTGACGCAACCAAACACTCTCACATGCACCAACACCCAAAGTCACGTGCTCTGCCTCCATTGTGCTGGATGCGACACACCCATGCTTCCTGCTACGCCATGACACTGCCATGCCCCCAAAGAGAAAGATCCAACCAGTGTGGCTCTTCCCATCTGGGCTCCATGCCCAGTCACTGTTAATGTAGCCTACGGCCACCACGGACTGCTGACAATGGAATGTAAGGCCTTGGCCTGGGGTGGAGACCACCTACCGTCACACGCGGATAGCTGCATCAAGGTGCAAATGGTGTAGGGCCTGTGAGAACTGAGCAAGGAAGTTCACAACAAAGGCGATGTCGGCCCGTGTGGTGGTGGCAAGAAACATGAGTGATTGGATGACACGGAGGAACACCGTGATGTCCACTGCTGCACCCAAGGTGCTGGCGTCAGTAGCCTTCAGCTTCGCCTGCCCATTTTGGGTCATCGGGGTGGAGGAATTGGGGACAATGATCATAAGATCGGCAAAGCGGTCAGCGAGTGTAAGAACGTACGCTGCTTGCTGTAACCACATGATTATGTGCGCAAGATTGTGCTCAATCTCCATGCCAAGAAACACCTGTGATGACCCGAGATCCTTCATCTTGTAGGTCGCCTTTAGTAGCCCCTTCACCTACTCGAGAGTGGCAAGGTTGGGAGAAGCGATGAGGAGGTCATCCATGTAAACGAGGATTCCAGCAAAGGGAGTTCCAGGAGGAGTGATGCAGAGTGCTGGGTCTATAGTGGAGAAACCCGTCCTTCATAAGGGTACGTTGGATCTCCATGTTTCAGTACCGAGGAGAATCCTTTAGGCAGTATACGGCCTTCCACAGTTGCCAGACTCGGCCCGTCCCATCATGAAAGCCAGGGGGCTCGATCATGTAGAGCTCCTCACCATTGAGAGCACCGTGAAGAAAGGCGTTGTTCACGTCCATATGGTGGAGCTCCCAACCATGCTATGTGACTAGAATGAAGAGTGCTCGGCTGGTGGTGAAACGACCAACTGGGGCAAAGACCTGGTCGTACTCAACTCCACCAACCTGGGAGAAGCCCATGGCAGTGAGCCAAGCCTTGTACTTTTCTGAAGTGCCATCAGGCTACCACTTTTGGAGAAAATCCCACTTTGCCCCTGTGGCCTTGCGGCCAGGGAGAAGCTCCACAAGCTCATACACTACGTGCTCGTTGATGGCGGCAAACTCCTCCCGCCAGGCAGCCTCCTGGTGGTCTGCATCGGGAGCGATACGGACCTCTTATAGGCTATGTGGGTTGAGTGCTATGGCCGTCAGCACACCGGCGGAGCTAAGTCCTGTAGGAGCACGGGCCAGAATGGCAGGGACCGCACGTCGATGCTAGTGGGAGATGAGAGCGTAGCCTAGGGCCGAGCCTGGATGAGTGTCTTGGGAAACAAGGCCAAGGGCCATGAGGCCAAGGACCTTGATGCCAGGCTCACCACTCACGACCGTGTGAGGGGTGTTGGTTTTTGCGCTCATTGTGCTCTGTTGTGTCCTCCCGGCTTGTGTACATTGGCGTGCAGATGACTGACAGCGAGACTCGACGCTGATGGAGTGTCGTCCGGTGGAGCCGACGCACGCTGAGGTTGTCTCGCAGTTCGCTGGAGCCCCCTCTCTCCTGCGACGTGTTCAGCTCCATCGGTAGGCCTCCTCGGCGGTCGCGCTGCCGGCAGTCATTGCCACCGCAGTCGCTGTCTGCATGCGTCCAGCGCATACTGTCGTGCCTGCGTCGTCATGCGCTGCCTAGGGTCCCAGTTGCATGTTGCATGGCCCTGTTTGGCAGCATAAACCATCGTGGGCACTGCCTGGGTTCAGGCTACCATAACTCCTCGCTACTATTTTTCTAGCAGATTCTGACCGCAAGGCTGCGTTTGCAGCGTCGGTATTATGGTATGGTCCAGTTTTCAGGCAAAACGGACGACGCCCGGGTTTTGGGCTGTCGGCCGTCTGGCAGGCCTCACCGAGAAAACCTGCCAGCCTGAAATTAGCTATTTTCTGATTGGCTGATGAACTGAGTAACAAGCTCTACAGAGCTGGGGGGGGGCTAGAACTTGGAGGGGTCCCCCATTGCTGTTCATTCTTCATTCCTAATAAGTTTCTATCAGTTTTCTGCTGCTTTCTGGCGCTAACTCTGGCGCGCGCGTTTCTGAGTAACAAACCCAGAGCTTCCAGACTTAGACTCTAGAGAAGCAGACTGAGGGGGTAGCTGACTTAAGCAACGAGCGTGGAAGCCCGCACGCTGCATCAACAACGCTGCTGCCCCAACCTGCTGCATTGTTTTCCATTTTGGTATCAGAGCCAAAGTGTAGCAGCAGCAGCAGAAGACTGGCAAACAGGTGCCGGACAACGCCGGCGGACCCCGATACGCGCCAGTGCAGGGGAAATGCTGCCGGATTTTTTCCGACAGCATTGACCCTCCTGGTGGCGGCGTCAGATTTTTTCCCACGGCCACTGGGCCAGGGGAAATGCTGCCGAAACTTTTCGGCAGTACTGACCCCCACGCGTGACGCGAGGAGGTGAGCGGCAAGCGGCGTCTGACGTCTGTGGGTGACGACGCACGCGGCAACGTCACCCAGGTGCAGTGACTGGGACCACCAGCAGCAGCAGGCAGAAGCAACAGCTCGCAGCAGCCCGCAGCAGCCCGTAGCAGCAGCAGCTCGCAGTAGCAGCAGCAACAGCCCGCAGTAGCAGCAGCTCGCAGCAGCAGCAGCAGCAGCGTGCAGCAGCACCAGCCCGCAGCAGCAGCCCGCTGCAGCAGCCCGCAGCAGCAGCAGGCAGCAGCCGCAGCACGCAGCAGCAACAGCAGGCTGCAGCAGCTACTGCAGCGAGCTGCAGCAGCCGCCAGTTGCAGCAACAGCAGCAGCGAGCAGCAGCTGGCAGCTGCCAGCCGCGACTGCTACTGCCCGCTGCTCACAGCGAGCGAGTAGCGAGCAGCAGCCCGCTGCTGCCAGCGAGCAGCAGCTCGCTGCTAATAGGCGAGCAGCAGCCCGTTGCTCGCAGCAGACAGCGGGCTGCTGCCCGCTGTGAAAAAAAAAAAAAAAACAAAAAAAG
>SZWC01000497.1:235437-279281 GCA_023375785.1 Penium margaritaceum
ACCGAGCCTCCTCAGAGAAAAAAAGGAGGTCCGGAACACCAGGAGAAAACAAGACGCAGGGTGTACAGTGAGGTGGTGAGAAATTCTTTGCCCGGGCAACGCCTCGACGGCTGGGGAAAGACCACACCGAGCAGCACACCCTGCCCGGACTCGGGGGAGTTGGCCACCTCCCGCTTGTCCGGCCCGAACGGTGAGCTGATAGCGGCAGCCCACCCAACGGGGTCTGAAGACAGAAGAAGGATCGGACAGGATATAACTGGAGAAGATTTGCAGTTGTGAACGATGTGGCCCTCGCCCTGAACAGGCCAGCGGGTGAGGACGCTGGCGTTTTGCGAGGACCGAGGCGCGGGAGGAGAAGTAGAAGAGAGTGCAGATGCGAGGAGACAGAAGGAAAGGAAGAGGGAGTGCGCGGAGAAGGCAGAGGGGTTGATGTCCCTGTGTTCGTCCCAACGCCTCATATGGGGGGGACGGAAGAGGGGAACAACCAGCAGCGGCAGGCAGAAGAAGAGGACATATAGAGGGAGCGGACAGAAGCAAGAGAGGCGGGGAAGCGGTCGCACGTGACCCGCGTCCGTGCCAACGCCTCATGTGGGGGGCACGGAAACGGAAAGCGACGACGGCTCCACCAAGGACCATCTCTGTCTGTCCCAACGCCTCATATGGGGGGGAAGGAAAGAGAGAGCCGGGAACAAGCGGCAACGGATGAAGAGCCGAGAAGGAGCAGCGTCAAGAGAAGTCAGGACGAGGAGAGAAGACCCAGGTGAGTGCAGAGATGAGTGTGGCGGTCGGCAGAGAGAGCTTTGGTGAAGATGTCAGCAGTCTGATCAGCGGTGGGGAGGTAGTGCATGACGACCTCGCCTTCCGCGACGGCGTTGCGGACGTAGTGATACTGCGGACAGACGTTCTTGGTTCGATCATGGAGAACCGGATCTTCGGTGAGAGCGATGGCTCCTTCGTTGTCACAGTGAATGGGCGTGGGTTCAAGTTGGTCAAACCCGAGCTCTCTTAGAAGCATGCAAAGCCAGACCGCCTCTCTCGTGCATTCACTTTCAGCGATGTATTCACCTTCAGTAGAAGAGAGAGCGACAACAGAAAGCTTCTTGCTGTGCCAACTGACGGGTCCACCATTGAGAAGGAAAACATACCCAGAGGTGGAGCGACTTGTGGTGTGATCACCAGAGAGATCGGCATCACATAAGCCCTGGAGAACATTGTTCCCAGAAGAGTAGCGGATAGCAAGAGAGGCGGATCCACGGAGGTAGCGAATGCTGCGTTTGGCGGCCACAATGTGAGCAGCAGTAGGGCGTTGGCATCCTTGACTGAGAAGGCCAACGGCAAAGGAAAGGTTAGGCCGCGTAGCCATAGAGGAGTAAATCAATGAGCCCACCATTCGTGGAAAAGCTTGAGCATCCAGCCACACCTTTGGCTTCCAAGGAAGCCAAAGGTGTGGCTGCTGTGACTGGTTTGGTAAGACCGTGATCCTTGGAAAGTGGTGTAGTCTGTGGAGTGGATGTACCAGGGCCAAACTTGTCGGCCATACGTTGGGCATAGGTGGCTTGAGCGAGCGTCACCTGGCCGTGCGTTATGTCATGAGTGACTTGAATGCCGAGGTAGTACTTGAGGGGCCCCATGTCAGTCACTTCAAGACAGCGAGACAGCTGCTGTTTGAGGGTATCCAGAACAGAGAGATATGGACCAAAGAGAATGAGGTCCTCCACATAGAGAATAACGCCAAGAAGATTAGACCCTCCACGAAAGTACACTGAGTGGTCTGAATGAAGACGTTGGAGACCTTGGACCAGGAATAATTCATGAATCTTCAGGTTCCATTGTCGTGGAGCTTGCTTCAGGCCATACAGAGACTTGTTGAGCTTGCAGACGTGATCGGGTTTATCTGGAGAGATGAACCCCTCTGGTTGAGTCATGTAGATGATTTCATCGAGGTCGCCATTGAGGAAGGCAATTTTGAAGTCCATTTGATGGAGGTGCCATTTGTTGTTGGCGGCCAGAGATAGGATCACTCTGATAGATGAGTACTTGGCTACAGGTGCAAAGGTGTCTTGATTATTTACCCCAAGAACTTGACTGTATCCATGCGCAACGAGGCGGGCTTTGTAGTGATCAGGTGTACCTGCAATGGTCAGCTTGGTTTTGAACACCCACTTACACGTGACAACGAGAGTTTTGGGTGGTCGAGGGACAAGATCCCATGTGTGCTGTTTTTGAAGTTGAGAGAGTTCCTCTTGAGCTGCTTGGCGCCATTGGTCGGCATCCGGGCGGCGCATAGCATCTTTGAAGCTGGTGGGATCCACCACTTGTGTGAGTAGGGCTGTGTTATCAATGTCGTTGTCGGTATAATCTTAGTGGTTGACAGAAAACCAAGCTGAAGAAATGACGGAGGTCTTGTGAGTCCGGCGGACCGGCGTAGTCCTGATTTTGAAACAGCTGACGTAGTGCTAGGGATGAATGTTTGTGGAGTAGTGGGAGCATCATGATGTTCCTCGGGAACCACAGGAGGAAGTACACCAGCGTGGTCATCAGGTGTGGGGTCGACGGAGAATTTCTGAAGAGGTGGTGGAGTTGTCTCAATGTAGTCAGTGGGCGTGACTGCTGGTGGTGTTGCATCACCTGCTCGATTGAAGAAGCTTTCATTGAAGATGGGTTGTCTGCTCCGAATCACACGTTTGGAGTCTGGGTCCCAAAGTCGGTAGATGTCGCGTGTCTCGTACCCAAGGAGGATTCAGACTTTTGATCGTGGATCAAGCTTGGAGCGTTCTTCTGGCTGGACCCAGGCGTGTGCTGTACATCCAAAAATACGGATGTGTCCCAGATAGGGCTTGTTCCCGGTCCATGCTTTGTAGGGTGTTGATGCACCTGCAGGCAAATCTGCGGTAGGAAGCCGATTTGCAATATACGCTGCAGTGTGAAGAGCTTCAGCCCAGAAAGCAGATGAAAGGCCAGCTGTGTGAAGCATGGTCCGAACTCGTTCAAGAAGAGTCTGATTCATCCGTTCTGCCTTGCCATTCTGTTGTGGGGTATATGGCACCGTGGTTTAATGTTGAATGCCTCTCTCATCGTAGAATACTTTGAGGTTGCGGTTGACGAACTTGGTCCCATTGTCAGTGCGGATTTTCTTGACTGTCAGGGTTCGTTTTCAACCTGTCGAACCCAAGTATTAATTGCTTCAATAGCATCAGATTTGAAGCGGAGGATCCGGGTCCAGACCATATGCGTGTAGTCATCCAAAATGACGAGGAAATAGTGCTTGTTGGAGAGAGAGCCTTCCTTGATATAGCAGAGGTCCATGTGCATGAGTTCCAGGCACTTGTGGGTTCCATGTGACGGGAGGGCTTGGAAAGAGGCTCAATGTTGTTTTCCTGTGATACAGCCTCCGCACATGGGTGCTTCTCTGTCTTGCAGTAGACTGGCCTGAAGAACATGAGCAGCTGAATCTGCAGCCATTTTGGTTAGAGTTGAATAGCTGCCGTGTGCCAGACGCTTGTGCCAAAGTTCTGTTGTGCTTGACGGAGAAGTTGTCTTTGCCGATGTAGGTAAAGAAGCCACAAAGGCTATCTCTTGCATTTCTGAGTGTCGTGAAGGTTCGCTGGTGTCAAGGATGGTCAGGTTTCCCATTGGAGTGACCACCACTGCCAATTGAGATGTCAGGTTGTACACCTTGCAGTTCTTGTCAGTATCAAACACAACTTTGAAACCTTTTTCGTTGAGCTTGGTAACGGAAAGAAGATTTGCAGCAAGGTTTGGGACATAAAGTACGTCTTCAAAAGTCCTGATTGCTGGTTTTCCATTGCACTTGATGCCGACCTCGACTGTCCCTTGCCCGTAGGCAGGGATTGTTCTCCCATCACCAAGGCGGACTTCTCGTGGTGTCAGGAAGAGTTTGAAGTTGATGAACCAGTCCTTTTTGCAGGTCATGTGTTTCGTGCAACCAGAGTCCATAATTCATGCCAAGATCCCAGCAGCCAAGAGAAGTGCGCAGTCGATGGAGCACATGGCCAATTCTTCAGTCACAAATTCTTCTTCTGCCAGAGTGTGATGTGCTGCATCTTCTGGTGCTAAGCCATAGGTTGAATGCTCTGGCTATGTGGCAAACATGTCTTTGTCAGGCAGGATTCGTCCTTCAGATAGGAGATTTGACTAGAAGTGGTCTTCTTCATCAGATAATTCCAGTGCTTTTGAAGACCCTGTAAGAAAGGCGGCCACGGTGGACATGTAAGTCGTCAGCATTGCTTGATGTGGCCGTCGAGAACCATAATGACAAGCAAAATTTGGACATCGTTTAGGGCAGTCCACGGCAATGTGCCCCTTTTGCTTGCACGTCCAACACACTCGATCATTTGGTGGAACAAACCCCCGTGGTGAGTGATAAGTTGTGTCAACCGGCTTGAGGAAAACGGACTAGAAAACAGGGCCATCACAATAGCACCTGCCGTCCGCTCCTAGCATTTCAGATAGGAGAAGATATTACCCTTAGGATCATGGTTCCACACTGAGCAGTTCCTAGGAAATCACTTGCTAGCAACTGTGTCCACTTAACACTTGGTCACTTTCGCGCGAGGTGCTAGTCAAAGACTAACTCCTGGTGCTTAGACCAACCAATGTCTTTTTTATACTGTTCCTTAGTTGGACAACTCTGTGAGGAGAATCTAAGGCCAGATTGTGTAATTAGAATGAGGAATGAGCCTGGTACATATAGTCCTAGGCCTGGCTTCTAAGGTGTGTGCGTAGTGGCACTTTTGGGGTGGTCACTCCACACCACCTCACCAGTTTGCCAATTGGCACATCCACTGACCGCCAAGTGGCGAACTCTTCTCATGCATGGAGAAATGTCTAAGAAATTTCCCCCTGTGTAGGAAGGTCAAAAATCTCCTCCGCACATCAAGGCTCGATCGCAGGACCTGTTGTCCCTAAGTCCAACATGTTATCCGTTGCGCTACACTTCTGGTGTATCGCTTGGACTTGCACCATGAACAAGGTTTGGGGGACTTACTCCAAGGGAGCAGTGCATGTCCAACCTGTCCGTCAAGCCATAGCAGTGGCCATGGGGCATAGAAGAACAACAATATCTCCCTTGTACCTTAGGCCACCTGCTGTGGTAGTTTTCTTTGGCATGAACCTGTAGCTCTAGGTTGTGTTTGTGAATGTCAATTTTCTTGGTCTTTAGTTCTCATCTCTTGCATCCACCATGCCGACTCCTCGAGCACCTGCAACATGCAAGTCGCTGTCTAGCGGCTTTGTCAAGAAGTCTACAAGCATTTTCTTGGTTGCGACGTGCTCCAGTTCCACGACACCCTTGGCGACAAGGTCACGTGAGTAGTGGTACCGAACATCCATGTGCTTTGTACGCCAGGAGATCATGTCATCCTCTGCCATAGCGATGACACTTTGGTTGTCGATGCGGATGACAGTTGCTTCCTCTTGTGGTGCTTTGATCTCATCAACCAAACTGCAAAGCCACTGTATTTCCTTGCACACTTCGGAGAGTGCAGTGTACTCCGCCTCAACAGTAGAAAGCAAGACGCAGCCCTGCTTCCTGCTTGCCCACGAGACCGCACCACTGTTGAGAAGACAGACAAACCCTGAGGTGGACTTCCTGTCATCAATCCGTCCTCTCCAGTCCGAGTCACTGTAGCATGTCAGTCGCAGCAAGTCTGATCCTTCTAGACCTCCAAACCGAAGTCTGACGTGCCGAGACTTTTTGAGGTAGCAAAAAATCCGCTTCACGACTTGCCAATGTTCTGGCCCAGGGTTGGCCACAAACCTGCTCACCTGACCCACTGCATAAGCAATGTCAGGTGGCGTTCCCACCATCGCATTCATGAGGCTCCCAACGGTAGACTGGTACGGAGTGTTTTACATCTCCCGCCGGTCTGCCTCGTTGCTTGGTGACATGGAGGAGGAGAGCTTGCAGTCAGAGGGCATGGGGGTGCTGACGGGCTTGCAGTCCTCCATGTTGTAGCGCTTCAAGACGTCCATGATGTACTTGGTCTGGTTGAGCTCGATGGTGTCTGCTTTACGGTTGCGGTGAACAACAATCCCAAGGTAGTACTCAAGAGGTCCCATGTCCTTCATCTTAAATCTTCTGGCCAGATTTTTCTTGAGGTCCGTGAGGGCCTCCTGCGAGGAAGAACACATGACAAGATCATCCACGTACAATGCCACAAGTAGCAAGCCACGTTCGTCCTCCGGCACATAGATGCTGGGGTCATTCTTGCAATGTGCAAAGGAGATCTCAGCCATGAAGCTCTCCATCTCCTTGCACCAGATCCGTGGGGCCTGTTTCAGCCCGTACAACGCCTTCACCAGCTTGCGCACCTTACCCTCGGGTGCTTTGACACCTTCCGGTACCTCCATGAGCACCTCCTTGTCGAGCTTCCCATAAAGGAAGGCTGTCTTCACATCCATGTGGTGGATCTCAAGGTCTTTGGTAGCAGCAACGGCAAGCAGGGACCTGATTGAGGCAAACGTGACAACCGGTGCGAATGTCTCATCGTACTCAGACCTTGCGCGTTGTGAGAGTCCTTTCGCCACAACCCTTGCCTTGTACTTGCCGATGGTGTCATCTTGCTTCCGCTTCAACCTGAGCACCCACTTTGAGCCCACCACGTGAGCGTTAGCGGGTCTGTCCACCAGCACCCATGTGCCATTTTCTTCAATGGACGCGAGCTCGCTGTCCACCGCCTCCTTCCACTTGGCCGCATCAGGCCCTGCCAGTGCCTCAGCCACAGTGAGTGGCTCTCCATGAGCCAAACAGGACTAGCTCAGTCCAGTCCAGCTTCCGGTGTCAGCGTCGTACTTTGGAGTTTGGTTTCTTTGTCGTGTGCTCCGACGTTGCATTGCTGGTGGATGTTTGCAATGCTGTTGCTCCTGTGCTGTTGGCTGCCCCAGAGTTAAGTTTTCCTCTTTTAAAGAGCCACTGGCCTCTGAGCTGGTCTCAGAGGCCTCGGACGTCTCTGACTCTGTGTCGGAGCTCGCCGCTGCGTCAGCCTGCGCAGCCGCTCTCCCTGCCACACCACTGTTCTTCACAGCCTGCTGTACTGGTACCACTTGCCAGTTTTCAGGAGCTTGATCTCCTGACTCCAGCAGCACCAGCCACTCTCCCTGTTTTGGGGCTTGCGTGGGATCAAGCATCTCTCCCTTGCCTGGTTTCCTTTCATCAAAGGTTACGTCCCGGCTGGTGATGAGACTTCTTCCTGCCAGGTCCCACAAGCGGTATGTCTTGTGGGCCGTCTCATAGCCCACCATAACGCACTTTCGCGCTCTTGCATCCAGCTTGCCGGCACCCTCAGCAGCCTGGACCTTTGCCCATGCGGTGCAGCCGAATACTTTCAGGTGTGATGCGTCCGGCTTCTTCCCTGACCAAACTTCTTGTGGCGTCATCCGTTGCTTTCCCTTCTTCTTTTCGTGCCTGCCCAGAGCAGTTGTAGGAGTCAGGTTGACAAGATAGCATGCCGTTCTTGTTGCTTCCGCCCAGAACCGCGGTGAAAGCTTTGCATCAAAGAGCATGCTACGCACCATGCCGAGGATGGTCTGATTCATGCGTTCAGCAACACCATTGCTTTGCGGCGTGTAAGGCGTTGTGGGCTGGTGGTTGATCCCATGTTGCCGCAACCAGCCCTTGCATGCCTCGTACTCTCCGCCGTTGTCGCTCCGCATCGCTTTGACTTTCTTTCCGGTCTGCTGCTCCACCATGGCGACCAACTCTTGCAACTTTTCTCTGACCTCTCCCTTTGTTTTGAGGAAGAAGATCCACACCTTGCGGCTGTGGTCGTCTATGAATGTCAGAAAATACTTGCTACCACCGTTTGACGCCGTGCGAGAGGGTTCGCACACGTCGGTGTGAATCAGGTCAAGGGCTGATGCTGCGCGGCGACCATTGCGCTCAAAGCGCGTTTGCTTGGTCTTGCCTTGGAGGCAAGGTTCACACAGGCTGCCACACCCAACCTCATCCTTCTTGCAACCATCCATGCCACGGACCAGCTGTTGTTGTTGGATGACTTGGAGCGTGCTGTTTGCAACGTGCCCAAAGTGTCTATGCCACAGATCAGCGTCTTCGTCCTTTGCGGCAGAGGATGCTTTTTTAGTTCTTGTTGGTGTGCTCTCCTGCGTTGGTGCCAAGGCCACTGCCTCCGCTGCACCCGCATGACCCTCGTCTTGCGAGCTCTTTGTTGCCGTTGTCTACAATACGTAGAGTCCGTCAACACGTGGATCTGTTCCACGAGATCTTTGTTGGCGTAGAGGATCTTGATGCCCTCGTTCCTGGCGATGACCGCCTTCTTCTGCGTGAACACCACCGTCATGTCGTTGTCCATTATTTTTGACACGGACAGAAGGTTTGCCGCAGAGGAGGGCATGTAGACCACGTCACGTAGCCGTAGATCCTTCTCTGCACCATTAAGGCTGATGCTCACCAGCTTGTCTCCCATGCCCTTTGCGTTCGCGACGCTACCGTTTTCACATCTGAACCGCCGATCGGTGGGGCCGATGGAGACAAATCCAGCCTGGTTGTTGCTGGAGTGATGATCCGTGCTGGAGTCGAGCCCGAAAGCTCCTGGCCTGAGCAGCACCGCTCCTTTTGCCAAAGGCATGCTCTGTGCCATCATGTTGGTGGCTTCTTTGCTACCCTTTTTTCTGCCTTTGTTCCCACTGCTTCCGCCGTCTTCCTTCTTTGGCGACCTGCACTCTCTTGCCCAGTGCCCAGGTTTGCCGCAGTTGTGGCAGTTGCCCTGTCGCTTGGGAGCCTTGTCGCCATTTTTGCCTCCGCCGCCACCGCTTCAGCTTGCGCCTTTCTGACTAGCGACTGACCCTTTGCTCCGGTGGCCACCGTAGTGAGCGGCATAGGCTGAGAAGTTTACCTCAGTTCCGCTGCAGCGCACGGCCTCGTTTTGCACGTACTCGGGCACTGCCGTGTACATCAGGTCATCCTCCTTCCAACCGCCCATGACGGGGATCATTGGGCTCCAGCTCTCCGGTAGCGCCATGAGGAGGATCATGTCTTGCATGTTTTTGTCAAGGTCCCAGTTCATCTGGCGAGCCTCGCCAAGGAGTCCTTCAAACTCCTGTAGGAAATCGGGGATTGATTTACCCTCATTCACCCGCATGCTGATCAGCCGTTGTAGGATGAATAATCTGTTCGCGAGGGAGGTGGACTGGTGCACGCGCTTGAGCTTGTCGTAAGCTTCGGAAGCTAGCATGTACCCGGAAATGATGGGAACATACTTCTTAGCAATCGCATTGCTGAGGAATGACATGACAACATCATTCCGTTCCATCCATGCCTCGTGCTCCAGTGAGCCCAACGCGGGAACCTACTCCTCTCCCTTCAAAAGCTTGATGAGGCCGCGCACTTTCATTGCCAGCTCGAACTGCCATCTCCAAAGGGGGAAGTCATTCCTCTAAAAAATGGGGATTCCTCCCAAGGGTCCAAGACCTTGCGGCAGTGACGTAGCACTCACATTTGCTCCAGTGGTCTGCCCTGTGGTAGCCACCGTTGAGCTTGAGGATTGCCCTGCGGCAGCCCCCACTTCAACCGATGGGTCAACCATTTTTGTTGCCCTTGTCTGCTTCCCACATCTCTGCTGCATTGAGGCCGATGTAGGCTGATGTTAGCTCATGTCTGCTACCAGTTTTAGGATGCATATCCATTGCTTACCCCTCCAGCAGATGTTCACCTGCAGACAGACAATACATCTACACCAACACACCCAGGGTCTTGCCACCAAGGGCAGAGCTTGTCCTGGTTGGGATACAAGGGTCGTGCCTCCAAGGGCAGAGCTTGTCCTTGGTCCATGTGTGCTAAGTGCAGACCAAGCAGTTGGAGCTGATGAAGCTGATGGAGCTAATGGAGCTGATGGAGCCGGCGTGTCCACCTGGAGAGAGCGTACTAGAGTTGAACAAATCGTGCCTTACAACTGGTTAGTGTGGGCCCATAACCCTTTGTCAACCGGCCTGAGGCAAACGGACTAGAAAACAGGGCCAAAACAATAGCACCTACTGTCCGCTCTTAGCATTTTGGCTAGGAGAAGATATCACCCTTAGGATCACGGTTCCACACTGAGCAGTTCCTAGGAAATCACTTGCTAGCAACTGTGTCCACTTAACACTTGGTCACTTTCGCGCGAGGTGCTAGTCAAAGACTAACTCCTGGGGCTTAGACCAACCAGTGTCTTCTTTATTCTATTCCTTAGTTGGACAACTCTGTGAGGAGCATCTAAGGCCAGATTGTGTACTTAGAATGAGGAATGAGCCTAGTACATATAGTCCTAGGCCTGGTTTCTAAAGTGTGTGGGTAGTGGTACTTTTGGGGTGGTCACTCCACACCACCTCACCAGTCCGCCAACTGGTGCATCCACTGACCGCCAAGTGGCGTACTCTTTTCATGCATGGAGAAATGTCTAAGAAAGTTCCCCCTGTGTAGGAAGTTCAAAAACCTCCTATGCACATCAAGGCTCGATCGCAGGACCTGTTGTCCCTAAGTCCAACATGCTATCCGTTGCGCAACACTTCTGGTGTCTCGCTTGGACTTGCACCACGAACAAGGTTTGGGGGACTTACTCCAAGGGAGCAGTGCATGCCCAACCAGTCCGTGAAGCCATAGCAGTGGCCATGGGGCATAGAAGAATAAAACATTGGTCGGTCTCTGCTGTTGAAGTGCGCAAGGGAGCCCTGACTGCCGTTACCATAGGATCCAAAATTCTTTGTCCTTTGTCCCTGATGTTTGGTCACGAGGCGAGTTTCACCTCCATTGTCCTTGACGTATTGTTCTTCAACCATCATTAGCACTTCGACAGCCTTCTCCAGAGTCAGAGAATATGGTTGACTTCTAGGTGGTGCTGCTGCTGCTGCTGGTGCCGCTCCAGCGGCAGCACTGGCTGCCCCACCGGCGGCTCTTCCTTGTGCATCAATGGCTTGCTGCAGAGTTGTTCGAAGTTCAGCCAGTTGAGCATCAAAGGTCTTCCCTTGTTTCAGAAAATTCTGAAGTCGGTTGATGGTGTCTTTGAATCTGGCAGGTAGTCCACGAAAAAGAGTTGGTACTAGGACTCTTTCAGAGATCACTTCTCCCATTGATGAAATGCGGCTGGCCAGATGTTTAAGATGGGACACGTGATCCTCCAGACGTGTTCCTTCTTCCATCTGTTGAGTGTGAAACTCTATCAAGAGACTTTCCAGTTGAACATCGCTCGTTCTTTCATAACGACTCTTCAGGGCTTTCCAAGCCTTCCTTGGACAGTTGGTTGGGTTGTTTTCTCTGATGATAAACTTGGGTCGTTCTGTTTGATTCAGCGCCAGAAATGAAAAGGCCTGATGAGCGCACTCCTTCCAGCTGACTTGTTCTTCAGGTGATGCTCCTACAGGTAATGTGCCAGTAGGAGGGTCGCAGACGACTTCCCGTAGGCCCTTGTTTAGAAAAATCATCTCAATGTTGAATGCGAAGGTATGATAGTCATTGCTGTCAAACGGCGCCACTTTGAAGTGATCTCCATTGTTGATGGTTGCCGCCATAGTTGCGTAGATCTGAAGATACCACCTGCTCTGATACCAAATGTTAAAATTTTACGTAACAGAATCTTTAGGAATCTTCAGATGCAGTTTCTTGAATGATCTGCTCTTCAATGCTTTGCTGAATTGTTGGTGATGTTCTCTCAGACACGTGTCACCACTCATACACACACAGGCACTCTTGCCTTAGTAATGTCATTGACTGTGCGATTCAAGAGTATGGGCTGAAGGCACAGTTACACGACTCGTCTCACAAGCTTTCCAACCGTACCAAGCTTGTTCAAAATGATCTCACACAGACGAAGTAATAAAAAATACAAACCTACGGCTACTTATCTGTCTGTACTAGCTAATAGAAAAAGAGTACAAGTGTTTACGTAGTCCGGTATCCTTGTGTCTTCCAGTTCTCAGTCACAGGATCTCCTGGACGCCGCTTGATGATCTCCGATCATCGGCAGACTAAGGTTGGCGGATGCCCAGCGCCCTCGGTGCGATCCACGGACGAGACCTTCCAGATCTGCGGTAGCTTCCAATGGCCGTTGATCTTTCTTGAGCATTTGTCTCGAGAGGAACGAATGGTCACACTTCTCGATTCAGCAACGGCTCCGATCATTCCACTACCCTCGCAATGATTCATGATCACAGGATCCATCTTTAGAAAGAGCAATATCTTCCGCGTGCTCATGTCCCCTGCCACGTCAGCAGACTCAGAGTCGAGAGGAGCTCACGCTCACACTCTCGCTTAGTCTGCTAGGCCACACACCCTGTTTGTCCAAATCCTGCCAAAATATACAGCTTTCAGTACCATTATCCAATCAGCTCTCCGGAGCTCAAGTAGGATGAGTAGAGTGGGTAGGGCTGCGGATGGATGAATCAGTGGGACACCTAAAGAGGCCTGCCCACAGCCATACCATGCCTCGCCATGTAGGATAGACAGGAGGATCAATAGAGAGAGAGGAATCTCTCTCTCGGCCCTCTTGTTTCCTTTTTTGTTGTTGTTGTGCCGAGCCCAGTACATCATTGGATCGAGGCGATCTGACGGATGTCCTTTTTCCAACACGTTCACGGCCTTGCATGGCGAGGGGTGTGGCAGTAGAGGTCGAGGATGATAAGGAGGTAGAGGAGGAGGATATAGCAGTAAAGGAAGGAGAGGAGGTAGTGGCAACAGCGGTAACTCTGGCCACTACTGTACGGTGAAGGCGTTTGTTCTGGAGGCTGGTCCACTTAGCGGCAAGCCTCTCACCAGCGATGTGCCAGAGGACACAAATTTAGGTAGGGAGTTGGGAGGCACAGGCTAAGTGGCGAGGCGTCGCAGCTCATCCGCCTTGATGTCGGAGAGAAGGTTGGATAGCTTGGTAATCAACCTGTTGACCAAAGTGTGTGTCGTGTGGACTTTGACCTGTTGTATGACGAGGGGTCTTTGCTCTGCCTTGAGTGTTCTACAGAAGCCAGCGTGTGACTCATGTCACGCGCATGCGCATACCATATGCATGTGATTGCATGTGGGTCATAGTACTCTGATAGCCGAGACCGAGACACTCAGTAGATTGTACCTGTGCCGCGAGAAGACCCTCTTGATTTATGACCCGTGCATGATGTGCTTTGAGCTAGCGTGTGTGCATGTGTGAGACTCCTTGTACGGTCGAGACCCGGACACTTGGTGGGTTGTACCAGTGTCAGGAGGAGACCTTGTTCCCTTCATTATGCTCTTGAGGATAGTGGGCTTGTCCTCTATGCTTGGAGGAGTGAGTGTATGTGTGTGGTTGATTGGTGCTCACAGTGGCTTTGTACGAGCCATCATTTCATGTCTTGGCTCACTTGTTCTTGCGTTGATGGCTATGTCAGTCAGGGGGAGTGTTGGTTTCTATGGCTTCCACCCGTCACGAGCGACGGAGATGGATTACCCACATACCCCACGTTGGTGGTACAAGGCAGAGGAGAGCGTGACGGCACGTCGGGCCTCCGGAGTGTCCTGAGACTTCTCCAGCAACTAAGACAGTGCTGTCAAAACGCGATCAATGCATTTTGAAAGCGTGGTTGGTTTGTCGGGAGCTAGGAGACTTCTCTCGGTGGGTCGAGACCCGCGCACCTGGTGGATTACGCCGGTGCGACGAGGAGACCCGATGGCACTAGTGTTGTTTCCGAGACTCAGAAAGCGTGTTGTGCTGACTAGACGCTGATTCGGTGTGTTTCAGACACTGCTCATTCTTCCTCCGTGGTTGAGACCCGAGCACTTGGTGGTCTGTGCTAGCACCCTGGAAGACCTAGCATTGATTGGTGATCAGATGTGTATAGCTTGAATGTGGCTAAGACCCGGACCTGCAGTGCCATGTCCCGAAGTCTCAGGAGGCCTAAACTTGCATAACCTAGCTAGCTTCAATTCTGTTTGTCGCTGTAGAGTTTGGGTGTGCATGGGGTGTATTGCATATTTTCTCGTGGGTCGAGACCAGGGCACACGGTTGACTGTTCTGGTGCCTCAGGAGACCTCCGTTGTGTGGCTTCATGTTCTATGACATGTGTATTCCCTTTTGCGTGCCTTTTGGCGTGACGCGGATGATGGGGCTTGGTGGGCTAGCCGCCAGTTCCCAGTACATAAGCTCTTTAGTAGGGCTCATTATACTCTCTCCTTGGTCTTAATGTGTTTCATACTTAGCCAGATTTGGCCTTCATTGTCTGTCCCTCACACTCAGAGCTCATGGAAGTTTTGCATGGGCCTGCATGCCCTAATTAATTCCAATTGTGTGTACAGCCGACAGCTGACCCAACGCAGCCTCGCCAAGCTCGCGAAGTAGTTTGAGCCTGCATGCCCAATACACGTCAGCCGTTTCGTCCGTACGCATCAAGAGCGGGTTGAATTGCACGATGAGCACACTTTGGGCCGCCTGACTAGTGACGGAGGTACGACAATGCAGCATGGTGTACTCACCGACTAGGTCAGCCAGATGCTGGAGAGCAGGATCAGCATTATAGTGGCTGACATCGTTGACAAGAGTCTCCAACGTAGCAGCAATGAGGATGCAGGCAGCGCGATCGGACTAGTCAGCGATAGGCATGAAAGGCGGGATAGTTGGGAAATAGTACTTCCACAAAAGTTCCCCATGAGTCCTGGCACTGAAGCGAGTTTCCCAGCAGGAGAAGGCAAGCCCAAAGACCAGGACGGGAGGTTGGGAGAAGAAGTCATGCTGACGTGAGACAACGGCATGGTTGGCAGCAGCAGGGGCAGGAGCGGCAGCTGGGTTCACGGCAGCGGTGCTGGCAACGTATGGTGTGGACGCGATACCACCAATGGTGCCAGCACTAGCAGTACTGCATGGGATGGATGTAGGAAGGAGGGGCTTAAGCACAATGCTGGTAACGTCATCAGCGAAGGCAGCGCGATTATCATTTGCAACCTTGAGGCGGTCTTCGCGGATGAGGTTCAGCTGGCACTGCAGGTCCGCTATGACTGACTCGTCGTCACCAGGAATGGTGATGATAGCAAGGCCCTGCTGGATAAAATTTGGCAGATTTTTCTCAGCCCCAGTGGGCGTAGGCAAAATGGGGGTGCCTTAGGCATATGGTGGAAAGCTGTAAGACATCCCACCCTGAATCAGACATATGAAGCCACCGCAAGAGGAGCAGGGATAGAGGACAGGCAAATGTACTAGGCAAGGGAGGCAGAGGGAGATGGATTGGATAGGATCGCAAGAAGAGGAACTGCAGCAGCTGAGGCGGCAGAGAGGATGGAGATGGTAGAAGCAAAGGGAACCACCGAAGTAATTTCTGCGGTGGAAAAGGCTTCCCCTAGGATGGTGAAGATGGATCCGACAAAGACGACTGCTGTGACAAGAATGGATGTCACAGATGGATCTGTTGCTGCTGCTGCTAGGGCTGTAGGTGCGGCAGTTGCTACCGTTGCTGCTCAAGGTGGCTGCCAAGGTGGTAGTCGTGGCTACCTTGGAGTTTTGGCTACTGTAACTGTTGTGGCTACTGATGCAGATGATGTGGCTATTGCGACGGCTGATAACGCTATTACTACTGTTGCAAGCACTGCTTCCATGACGGTATGGCTCCTCTGGAGGTTGCAGCTGCTGTCAAAGTTGCTGCTGCTGTTGTTGTGGTTGCTGCCAATGGCATGACTGCGGATGACACAATCGTGATCGCAACAGCTCTAATGCGATCGGAGCTGCCGTTGCTCTGCTGCAGTGGGAGCTGTCTGTGCTGGGTGGCAAGGACATCGAGCTGCAGATGCATGCCTGGGCAATGATAGAAAAGGCCGCGGGTGGGTGGCGACCCGTGGAAGCAAAGACGGGCGGGTGCACGCTTCACAGAGCTGCTGCTGTTCCGATATGTTGGCAATGGTAGCAGGATGCTGGCGTTGACTGGAGCCAAGTGCTCAAGGTCACGGCTGCCGCCAATGTGAGGCAATAGCCACAATTTGTGCATGTATCCTGCGGGTGTAGAACAATCCTGCAGTTTAGAGGTGTCCTCCCTGAGACCAGGAGAGGACATGGGTCAGAGGTTACTCCTAGAGTGTAGGAGTTGATGAAGACAGAGCACCAAAAGCAGCAGGGGTGGCCGCAAATTTTTGCCTTATGGCTAGGATGGCACGATTGCTTGCGACCGGGACACAATCTCTCACCACAGCTCTGATACCAGTGGGAAACTTTCCCTAGTGTGTATGAGAGAGGACAGGGAATGCATGCAAGGAGAACCAAGAGAGGCAAGACGCCATGGATTAGGGCATCTCCCACAAGCAAGCCATGTGAGGCAGAAAGTGAAAGTAACACGGCACAAAGGTGCTAACAGTAGGGGAGGCAAGAAAGCAAGCGGCAAGCTTGCTCTAGCTCGCTATCATCGCGTGTGGTGGATTTGAACCACCCAACTAGTAAGTTGGCAAAAAATTCAAGTATGTCACCGGCTAAGGAACCGACAGAAACCAGATTGGGGTAAGCACCTGGCTCGACTTACGACAAACACGAACACAAGCACGAGGCATGAGAGCACACAAAACTGGTGAAGCTCTCTTGGTCACTTGCTCCAAGAAGTGGTCCGTCGTGCAGCCACCTAACCACAACGAAGCGGCCAGAGGGGCTGTCTCTCTCTGGTCTGTCACATGCATCAATGAGGTGAGTGTGACGCATAACCAACGGTATGGTTTCTGGCTGTACATGTGACGACACAACATCTATCCTCTTGAATCCACACTTGAACATGCTGTACGGATAAGTCTGCATGGCAAGTGCTCACAACGAGCAGTGCTCAGTTGAAGGCCCCCACATATGCCAGCTCTCGTCCATTGTCTTGTAATTGACACAACACCTTTGAGGTACATACATTTCTTTCCGGGGTGGCCTTGCTAGAATATTTGACTGCTCCTTCTATGATCCTTTGATGATCTTGAATTTGGTGCATATCCACATGCATTTTAGGATGATGTGGGAGCATGCATGTGTTGGATTCATACTTCTCATAGAGAGGGGTGTTTTACGTAGTTACTCTCCTCAGTAGGCAGAACCATAGGTGTCATGGAACAGAATGGGGAACTTCTACGCGCCATGGCTTGAAGAAGTGTTGCTTCAAACTGAGTGGGTTGGTATGCAGGGAGCAGTGGGGAGTGCAAGTAGCACAAGCCGGTGACCGTATCATTGGCTATGCATGGAGCACGTGGACACCACACTGTCGACTGAGGGGCAGGCCCGACCTCACCATGGTACAGAATGAACCTATTCAAGTGGCCCTATAAGGACCAGTACCCAGCATGCAGAAGTAAACTTCACACAAAACCCTCACACAAGTTGCAGATAACCATAGATGAAGTAGGTGGCTAGACTGCACCATACATAACCCAGAGGAAGAAACATAGCTACTGGAGCATCATCAGAGCAAACCTAGAAGCTCTCAGTGCACAACACTATCCACCACTCAGAGAGCTCAAAGCCCACACACCAAAACCCCATGTCAACAGGATACTATCTGAGAAGCTACACAGGCTCCCCCTTAATAAGAGAATCCTGCAAACATGGACCTCAGCACTGCTGCACTAGATTACTGAGTATTCGGGTGTTGACCACCAGGAACAAACAACCAAGTGTTGTGCATCCCAAAAACGATTAGGGATCTTCCTGGCATCCGTAGAGGCTACTGAGTACTAGGGTCTCGACCATCAAATCAATACCACTGAATCATACAACCATCCGTCCCCAAGAATGCAACTGCTGATCTGGTCTCAAGAATGCAGTAGCTGCATCTCAACAATGAGTCACCTCAAAGACCACACAACACTCCCCTTGAGATGATGAAGCCGGCGACATACTAATGGAAGAAAAATCATACCTCTCCATCACAGATGTGATAATGGAGATGTCAAACTTACAATCGATATGAAATAGTGAATTTCCTCCCCTGCATGCACAAAGCTCTACATGTGACATTGTCGAAGATGAGTACGAGGTGGAAATGCTGCCACATCTAGAACTTAATCATATGCCAGCAGAATCCTAGCGGTCACGAAATCTGACTGCGGGAAACTGCCACACATCCCAGTGAGTCGTACTCTTTGTGGAGTCCTCATCAACATCCGATGTCATTGGAGTATGGATACGACTACTGAAACCACTGCATATAAACAAAGCAACCTGTTCTGCTCCCGGAGTGAGGGATAAATCCTTCCGCCCTTGCCGCTCGAAAATCCCTCAAACAATCGTACTCAAATAGGAACTCTGTCTTTGTAAGATCGCGGCTTTCATCCTCAAACTCCTGAAGTCTGGAAGCGCTCCCGGTGAAGGCTGACAAGGTAACCAGGCTCACACGTCAAGCATTTGCAAGTTGCTGTCACACAGTCGAGAGGTGTACCTGTGCAGCCAGAACTATGGGCTCAATGACACCAGAAGTGGCTGACTCTGCCATGTCACATTGCTAATCAATTGCTGTTCCATGACTGTCCACCTAATCCGGGCCACAGGCCTCCATGGAAAAGTGTTGAGCCGCACTCAATATCTCCCGGAATGCAAAGAGCTTGCAGGTGCTCAATGCCAGCGAGGCAACAACACAACGCAATCTGAGTGATGGCCTCCATGTCCCCCGTCGTAAGCATAATACGTGGTGTCACATCAGCAACCTCTACTGCCAACCTAGCACCAGAGACACCTCTAGCTGATGGCAAAACAGGAACCTCTGGAGCTGCCAATGTTGGAGCTTCTGGGACCACCTCCACGGCTACAATCCTTATAACTTCCTCTGCCGTGTCTGGCTCTGGTGCGGCAGCCAATGGGACTACCCTTGCCACTACCTCTGCCTCTGTATTCCCCATTCTAAGCACGGCCACTCCAGCAATAGGTGCAGCATCGACCCCCGTTGCTACCACTCTAGCAGAGAGGACACCTCCGACTGATGGAGCATCTGCATCCTGTGGAGCTGTAGATGCTGTAAAGGAGGAGCCACCTCCAAAATGACACTTCATACAACACTATCCAACTGTAGTGCAGTAGTAGTTGGTGCTCCCCCTGTTGCCTCTATTGCTATCGGTAGATTCTAGGGAGGCATGCAACCCTCTGTGCCTCCTGTCATAGGCACATCCACTCCAACAGCTGGTGTCGCATCCGAGGGCTGTGGAGCTGTCGATGAGGCAACTACCTTGACCACATGTAGTACTACAGTCCCTCCGGCATCCTCGGCAATGTTTGACTCTAGTGTGGTGGCCAATGATGCTGTTAGTAAGCCTGGATCAGGAGTTGCACATCCCTGTGGAGTCATAGTTGATGAGCACATGCACTCCCCAGTGACCTCTATGATTGCAGAATCTCGTAAGGTCGTCGATGTACCCGAGACAAGGCAGGCTTGTCGTGTCACGCACAGGTGCAGTTCCTCAAGCACGTGGTTGACAAGAGCAACTGGCAGAAGAATAGGAGTCTTGTGTAGTATACATGCAACAGAGGACCATATGAGGGAAAGGATGGTCGCAGCATGAGATGAAAAATCTAATGGTGGCTAAGAAGAGTTGTCAGCAAAGGCAGAGGCTTGTGACGTAATGGAATAATTGGTCAAGAGCGGAGATGTAATGTCAGCATGACCAGCGGCAACTTGATCACTAAGGTCTTGCACCATCTGCTTCAGACCCTGTAGCTCACCATATGGAATTTCTGTAGCTCCAGTGAAGGGGACCAACGTATCAGGCAAGTCCAAATACTGTGGAGGGTGCACAGGATCACATGGTCAAAGCAAAGGCTGGTGCTGGCCCGGAGGGCACTGCCAGCATTGACGCCACCCATAAAGCCCATCACCACGATAGTAGCACGCAAAGGCAGCGGTTTCCTATTGCTGCATAATTGCGCTCATATCCTTCAAGTACCACCAGAAGCTTGGTGATTTGTTGTTTATTTCCCTCACCAAATTTCCTGGTGATTTGTAGAATAGCCCCTCACCGGGGAGTTGATCGACTGCCTACCGATCCAGCTAGACCAGCAGATTTGTAGAATGACCCCTCACCAAGGAGAGAGTATAATGAGCCCTACTGAGAGCTTATACACTTAGATCCGGCGGCTAGCCCGCTAGGCCCCGTCATCCCCGCTACACCAAAGGGCACAGATGGGGAATATGCACACAACGGAACTTGAATAAAAACAAGAGAGGTCTGCTGAGGCGGCGAAGCAGGCCACCGAGTGCCTCGGTATCGACCGTCGAGAAGATATGTAACATACCCTAAATACATCCAGACTTCACAGTGGTATGCTAGCACCACCTACATGCCAAACCTAGGCAAGTTAGGCCTCCCGGGAAACCGGAACATGTCATCGAGAATCCGGTCTTGGCCACATTCAGACTACACATGGCACACCAAAAGTCGGTAAAGACTTTGGCTGAGGGCCACTGCATGCGTACGTGATACTGCTGGCAAATTGTGAGAGTCGGCTCACGATTGCCTCCCATTACGTAGAGAGCTCCGGTGAAGTCACAACGTGTAATCTCCTGTAAATGTGTGATATGATGAGAATGTGGAGCAAAAATGTTTGCGTGTCAGTCATGGTGGCCTTTGGACTTGTCGCCACTCACTAGCTAGAATGCAGGAATGCTCGACGACTACTTCGACACTATTAGCCTCCGCTGGCGCATCCTCACATGCTCTTCAGAGTTTTCTCTGTGACCAGCTCCCGGGGATCATTTTATCTATAACATTATCCTCGCTTGTTCATGATCCCGTTACGTCGATTTTTGGTTTTTGCACCTGATGCTTTGTTTGGTTTATCATTTGGACAGCCCACGTGCCTCTACGAGTGTTGGCTTCTAGCCAGCTTTCTTTTTGGAGCCTGCAGTTGGGTTGATCCATTGTCATTTGTTGCTTGGACTTGTATGTTTCTACACGCGGATGTGGGTGAGAATATTTCCTACTGCGTTGTTTGCTTCCAACTAAACTCTGTTCTTTCAAGTATTTATTCACCGTCGCTCCACCTGCCGATGTATCGTCTATCTTGTTGTGTTCTATGCAACATATTCTCTCACACAGAATGTTGCTTAGGGAATTTTCAAATTCTCTCTTGTACAAGTGTATTATGATGAGCATGTGGAGAAAAACAAGAGGGTGTTATGGGTGTGATGGGCCACCAACTGAACCGCAGACATTAACATTCCCCCAGACCCAAAGTCACAGTATTCACATGCTACAAAAATCTAGTGTCAGTCAGAACAGAGACGGAGGGAGCAAGGAATACCCAGGGTCATGGGGATAGGTAAGACCAATAGCGTGGAAACCCCACTTGAAGAATTTTCTGCTGAGTGCCTTGTAAGATAATCAATCGGCTGTGAACGCGTCTTTGCCCGGACAACTCCAACAAGCTGGCAGCAATGCAGTCACAAGAAAAAAGGTGCTCAACATTGATTTGCTTTGTGCGCGAATGGTGCATGTGACCATTTTCAGCAATAACTCTTGCGTCATGATTTTCACAGCCCAAGGTGATGTAGAAAATGTGGACATATAGTTTTTCCACAATGTGACACAACCAGACAGCCTCACATGTACCCACACGATGGTTACATGCTCAGATTTGCTTGATCCCCTCGCCACACACCCTTGCTTGCCACTTTTCAAGAAGACAACTGTGCTCCCGATGAGAAACATGTAGCCTCTCTGACTAGGTGAATTTGAATTATAAACCTAGTAACTGTCCGTGAAACCAATGACAATGACTGAGGGATGAGCTCTGAAATACAGACCTATGTGTGTTGAATGGTATGCACCTTGTCCACTGGCTAGCTGGCTGGTTGCACGGAAAGACGAGGGATGCACTGCTCTATGGAGTACGTCCCCTTGGTCTGTTCTGAGATAGGCCAGGAATGCACTGCTCATAATGTGTATGTGCCCTGGAGACCATTAAAGGAAACAAAACATTGTGGCCCAGTTGGGACAGGCACCAGAGCTCATGGGTCGCGGGCTCAAACCCCGCGATGGTTGCATTTTTCTTTGTGGCCCAGAATGAGACATGCAGCTTCTAGGAAGCTTACTAGAGCCTGCCTTGAGGATGACATTTAGCGGTTTTAGGACGCGCCAAGTAGAACTGTAGGCTAAGGTTGGCTCCTGTAGAGCCACGACAAGCAGAAGCATTAGCAAAGCTCTGCAAGTACAAAAGCCTGTACCCTACTTGCATCAATTCACAGTTCTTGCCGTTGAGACTCCTCACAGAGTGGCCAACTAAGGACAGACACTAAGGACCTTTATACGGACTTTGTGAGGTTGCAAACCGAACGAACCTAAAGTGTGGATCCCTCGTTTGAGGATGATACATTATCTTGGTTGAAATACCAAGAGCGGTTGGCAGCCTCCGATGTCGGGATCCTTTTTCTATACCTTTGCTCTCTTGCGCATTGACAAAGGGTTATGGGCCCATACTTATAGTTCTAAGGCACGCTTCCAAGACCGACTCACGCGTGGTCTTGCAGGGCGCACAGGTACAACAGGTACACAAAGATCGGATGGCTCCAATCTACTCCATCGGCTCCACCGGCTTCTTCAGGTAGGGTGCGGGCACGTGGCAGACTAGGGGACGAGGAATAGCTCTGTCCATGTTGTACAAGACCCTCGAGCACCAACGAGATAAAGCTCTACCTCTTTAGAAGGTGGTATGACCCCGATTCCATTTTCTCACGACGACACCATCGCCTTAGGCGATCATGGGCAGGAGGGGTATGCAACGGAACCAACTGCACCTTTGACAACGGTCGCAGTCAGCAGCCTCATCAACCTCATCAGCCTCAACGAAGTAGAGTAGAAGCAAAGCACAGAAGACGAGAAACCGCCAAAAATGGCGGATTCGACTCAAGACCACCTTGAGGCGGGTATGTCAAAATTCACGGGGACAGGCTTTCCCTTATGAAAATGGCAGTTTGAGATTTTCATGAACGTGCGTGGCTACCTTGACACCCTAAAAGGGACTGAGACAGAACCTACCAATGCGGTAGTGACCACGCATGCGACTGACCTTGCAGCATGGACAATGAAAAACAACATGGCTCTCACCATACTTGTGACGTCAACGAGACTTAACACTCCCACATCACAGGATGCACGCCGGCTGACGAGGCCTACGCAAAACTCTCACGAGTGCATCAATCAAATGCCCTTGCAAACCAACTCTTCATCTTCCAAAGGCTCACATCGATGAGGGTGAGCAAAGGAAAATTGATACCCGCATTTTTGTAGTTGTTTGACAACATGCTACAAGAGTTCCAGCAAATGGAATGGAATCTCGACTCCAACATGCGTGCCATCATCCTTCTGATGGCGCTGCCAGAAAGCTGGGAGTCCTTTATCACCGTATTTGGCTGTTGGAAGGAGGCAGATCTGATATATGAGGCTGTCGCCAAACACGTCTGCAACATGTCCATGCGACGTAATGGCAGTGAGGCAAACATTTCAGCCTATGCCTCTCGCTTTGGTGGACAAGGTGCAAGCGCTCGCTCAAGTCAAGGCAACAGCGGAAGCGGTGGCGGTGGAGAGAAAGGCAATAGTGGCGGGAAGAGTTCCAGGAAGCCCGGTAATCGTCACAAATGTGGCAAGGCTGGGCAATGGGCTAGGGACTGCCGTAGTCCTAGGAAAGAAGGCGGGAGAAAAGGTGGAAATGAGAAGAAGGAGCTTACCAACATGATGGCTGAAGGGTTGCCTATGAAGGGGGAATCCCTCCTTAGGCCCAAGGAATTCCCCCTTGACTCGGACACCAACCACCACTCATTAAAAGAGAAGGGTGGATTTGTCTTCATGGTCAAATCTGGCATGCGCATCAAGTGTGCAAACGACGGCGTCGTCCAAGCCATGGGCAAAGGTGACAAGGTGATCATGTTGAACTTGAATGGTGTAGAGAAGGCGGTCAACCTTCAGAAGGTCGTATACATGCCCTCCTTCACAGCAAACCTGCTGTCGGTCTCACATATCACCGACAACAACATGACAGTGGTGTTCACCAGCAAAGAAGCCGTGGCCCTAAGAAATGAGGACATCAAAATTTTGTACACCAAAGACAACCTCATGCTTCAAGTTCCAAGAGTCCACGGTCTCTACGTGCTTCAAACCAAAGTCACCACGGCATCGGATGAGGAACTGGCATGTGCCACCAAGACATTGGCATCGAAGCCAAAGGATGCACCGCCGGCGACCGCTGCGGCTGCCACATCAACCAAGCACACTGACGCTGATCTATGGCACCGGCACTTTGGCCACGTGGCTAATAGCACAATGCATAAGATGCAAGAGAAAGAGGTAGTCCGCGGAATGGAAGGGTTCAGCATGAAGCATGGAGAATGGTGTATGTTGTGTGAACCATGCCTCCAATGAAAGGCAAAGAAGAAGCCGTTTAGGAGAGGAGGTCAACGAGCAGAGAATGTCTTGGACCTGATCCATAGAGACATGTGTGGACCCTTTTGCACGACGTCTAGCGGAGGAAGCAAGTACTTCCTGAATTTCATCGACGACCACAGTCGCAAGTTGTGGATCTACTTCCTCAAAACAAAGGGAGACGTCAAGGACAAGCTCCTGGAGTTTGTCTCCATGGTAGAGCGGCCAACGTCCAAGAAGGTGAAGACGCTCCGAAGTGACAACAGGGGTGAGTGCGAGGCATGCAAGTTTTGGCTCAAGCATCATGGCATCCGCGAAGAGCAAACCACTGTCACTCCGCACTTGGCCACGGTCTAGAGTAAACGGTGCCGACAGGCAAACCGCTAACCGCCCTTGGTATTTCAACCAAGGTAGAGATCACCCACGGAGTGGTGTTTCCACATTGAAAGGTTCACTTAGCTTGTCCCAACCATGGCCGGAGAGTGTTCCAAACTCTCACCCAATTGGCAATGCTACACACCAAAGTGTGCACTTGCACTTTTTCTTTACCCTCTTTCTTGGTGGCCAACAAGGGATTAGTTTTCTCCCAAGTCTCAAGAGTAAGAGATGATACATAATCACATGCAAATGACAGGCCTTCTATAGTCTCTGGTCAGTGCTCCCAGTGGCTCCTTGGAGGGGCCTCCCCCAAAGGCCATCCTAGACAGTGTCATCAGCTTTGATGACATGGCACCCTCTGTGACCGCCAAGTGGCGCTTGTTCCACCTTGGACCTTAGAGGCTTCTAGGAAGCTTCCTTGGCCCTTTTTAGTCACAAAGAAAATTTTGGTCCTGGTGGGATTTGACCCCAGACCTCTTGCCTGCAAGACGACGCCTTCACCCACTAGGCTGTAGAAAGTTGTCCTAAGGAGCATGCACCAGGTAGACTACCAAGAGTAGACCAAGGGGACTTACTCCACAAGGATGAGCAGTGCATGCCTTGTCTCTCTCAGCCTCTCTTGCATGTCGCTGGGGGACTTGCGCTACAAGCGCAGTGCATACCCAATCTAAATCTTCCGCTGATTGGACCAGGGGCATACACAGAACATAACAAACTCTCCCTTGCACCTGCGTCCATCTNCTTGTGAGACGGCGCCTTCACCCACTAGGCTGTAGGAAGTTGTCCTAAGGAGCATGCACCAGGTAGACTACCAAGAGTAGACCAAGGGGACTTACTCCACAAGGATGAGCAGTGCATGCCTTGTCTCTCTCAGCCTCTCTTGCATGTCGCTGGGGGACTTGCGCTACAAGCGCAGTGCATACCCAATCTAAATCTTCCGCTGATTGGACCAGGGGCATACACAGAACATAACAAACTCTCCCTTGCACCTGCGTTCATCTGCGGGTAGATTCCTGCTGCGGCCATGGGCCCAGCGATGTCGGCCACCTGTGAAGTAGGCCGCCTGTTCAGCCCTCGTCTGCTGCGCTCACCATCCCGATGCCCTGTGCCCCTGCCATGTGCGGGTCATTGTCTTGCGGGTTTGTTAGGAAGTCCGCGAGCATCTGCTTGGTCGCGATGTACTGCAGATCCACCACTTCCTTGGTGACGAGGTCGCACGTGTAGTGATAGCGGATGTCGATGTGCTTGGTCCGCCTGGAGAGGGTGTCCTTGAACGCGATGTCCATCGCGCTCTGGTTGTTGACGTGGACGACCGTGGCCTCCTTCTGTGGTGCGTGCATCTCAGCGAGCAAGCTGCGTAGCCACTACGTCTCCTTGCACACCTCAGATAGCGCCACGTACTCAACTTCTGCGGTTGAGATGGAAACACAGTCCTGCTTGCGGCTGGCCCACGACACAGCGCCGCCGTTCACAAGGCACACAAAGCCCGAGGTGGACTTCCTATCATCCACGTTGCCTCCAAAATCTGCGTCGGTGTAACACTTAAGGCGCAAAGGGTCTGTTCCTTGAAGGCCGCCATACTGCAGCCCCATGTGCTGTGTCTTGTTGAGATAGCGCAAAATGCGCTTCCCGGCCTGCCAGTGGAGTGGCCCAGGGTTGGCCACAAACCGACTGACTAGCCCCACAGCAAAGGAGATGTCCGGCCGCGTGCCAACCATGGCATACATGATGCTACCCACCGCAGACTGGTACGGCACATCCTGCATTTTGCGGCGCTCGGCTTCCGTGCTGGGGGAGTGGGCGGAGGTGAGATTGCACTTCGTGGGGAGAGGAGTGCTGAGGGGTTTGGCTTCTTCCATGCCATAGTGCCGAAGCACCTCTGAGATGTACTTCGTTTGGTTGAGCTCGATGGTGCCTGCAGCCCGGTTGCGATGTATGGCGATGCCCAAGTAGTACTCGAGCTCGCCCATGTCCTTCATGTGAAACCGCCCATGCAGCTTCTCCTTGAGGGCCTCGAGGACCTTCATGGAGGTGGAGGCTAGAATCAGGTCATCCACGTACAGCGCTACCAGCAACAGCCCCTGGTCATCCGCACGCACATACACACTGGGGTCGTTGTGGCAGTGCGAGAAGCCAAGGCCAGCCCTGAAGCTGTCCATCTCCTTGTACCAGATCCTTGGGGCCTGTTTCAGCCCGTAGAGCGCCTTGATGAGGTGACACACCTGCCCGGGTTTTGCCTTGACACCCTCGGGCACCTCCATTAGTATCTCCTTGTCAAGCTTCCCGTAGAGGAAGGCGGTCTTGACGACCATCTGGTGGATTTCCATGTTGCGCGCCGCAGCCACAGCCAGCAAGGTGCGGATGGAGGGGAAGGACGTGACAGGAGAGTAGGTCTCGTTGTACTCTATGCGAGAAGCCCTTCGCGACAATCCTTGCCTTGTACTTGTCGATGCTGTTGTCTTGCTTGCGTTTGACGCGTAAGACCCACTTCACGCCCACCACGTGTGCATTTGGTGGTCTGTCCACCAGCTCCCACGTTCCGTTCTCCTCAATGGCGGCAAGCTTGCTCTCCATCGCCTCCTTCCACTTAGCAGCATCCGGCCGCGAGAGAGCCTCGGCGATGGTAGCTGGCTCTCCCTGCGCAAGGCACGACCAGCTCAGGCCAGTCCACTCGGCCTTCCCTCCATCGTACGGCTTCGCAGGCTTTGCTTGGCGCTCACTGCGCCGCAGTGGTGCTGGTGTTGGCTACTCGTGCTGCTGTTGCTGCTGTGCTTCCCCAGGAGGGGTCGCTGGAAGGGAAGAGCCACTGGCCTCCAAGGAGGCCTCGGATGTGTCCGACGCGGTGTCGGATGTCAACTCCGCTTCAGCCTGAGCGGACGCTCTCCCTGAATTAGCAGCCTCGCTGTCTACGGCCACTGGCATCCCACGCCAGTTAGGTGGGGGTGTGTCACCCGCCTCCAGCAGCACGATCCACTCTCCTTGTTTTGGAGAGTTCTTTGGGTCCAGCAGTTCTCCCTTACCGTGTGACTCATCCTGGAAGGTCACATCTCTGGAGGTGATGACCCTCCCTGCTGCGTGGTCCCACAGCCTGTACGCCTTGTGCGCGGCCTCGTAGCCGATCATCACGCACTTGCGCGCACGTGCATCCAACTTCCCCGCTCCTTGCCCGTCCTGGACTTTGGCCCAAGCCGTGCAGCCGAATGCCTTTAGGTGAGAGGCATCCGGCTTCTTTCCCGACCACGCCTCCTGCGGAGTCATGCGTTTTGCACTTTGCTCCTTTTCTGTCCCCTTGCTGCGTAGTGCTACAATAGGCATGAGGTTGATGAGATAGCATGCAGTGCGCGCTGCTTCCGCCCAGAAGCGAGGAGGGAGCTTTGAGTCAAACAGCATGGTTCGCGTCATGGCCAGAATGGTCTGGTTCATGCGCTCGGCCAGGCCGTTGCTCTGCGGTGTGTAGGGGGTAGTACGTTGGTGGACAATACAGTGTGCCCGAAGCCACGGCTTGCACCCCTCGTACTCTCCGCCGTTGTCGCTCCGCAGGGCCTTGACCTTCCGCCCGGTTTGTTGCTCCACCATTGCGACAAACTCTTGCAGGCGTTCCAGCACCTCTCCCTTTGTTATGAGGAAGTACACCCACACCTTCCGAGAGTAATCATCGATGAAGGTGAGGAGGTACTTGGAGCCGCCGTTGGACATGGTACGCATGGGGCCACACACGTCGCCGTGGACGAGGTCGAGTATGCCCTCTGCTCTGCGACCGTTTTTGGAGAAGCGTTTCCACTTTGTCTTCCCTTGCAGGCAAGTCTCACACCCAGCGTTGCATCCACCCTTCAGCTCACACCCCTTCAGCCCGCGTACAAGCTTTTGCTCCTGCATGACCTGTAGGGTGCTGTCGGCCACGTGCCCAAGGCGTCTGTGCCACAGCTTCGTAGTTGCTACTCCCGCGTCTTTAGCTGCCACAGCAGGCGGCATGGATGGTGTCTTGGTGTTCGACGATGGTGCAGCTTCCGCTACTGCCTCTGCCGTCCCAGCGTGCCCTTCCACGCTCTTTGTCTGCAGAACGTAGAGCCCATCCGTTCGTGGCACCTTGGCCACAAGGTCTGACGCAACGTAGGTAATTGTCACGTCCTCGTTCTTGAGGATGACAGCTTCCTTCTGTGTGAACACGACCGTCATCGCGTGATCCGTAATCCGCAAGACGTAGAGGAGGTTTGCGGCAAAAGTTGGCATGTAGACGACGTTCTGCAGCCGCAACTCCTTGTCGACTCCGTTGAACCGCATGTGCACGACCTTCTCTCCCTCACCAGCCGCGTACTCGATGTCGCCGTTGGCGCACCGGAACTTGGCCGTGGACGGTGTGAGGGACGAGAAGCCACATGCCTCGCGAGAGGTGTGGTAGTCCGTGCCACTGTCAAGCCCGAAGGCTCCCAACCGCAGCAGCGCAGAGCCCTTGGGAGGGGCCTTGCTCTCGGCCATCATGTTCGTGGACGTCGAGTCCACCTTCTTACTCACGTTGCTGCTCCCACCACCGCCTCCTTCATTCTTTGGTGCGCGACACTCCCGCGCCCAATGCCCTGCCTTGCCACAATTGTGGCACTTGCCCTTCTTCTTGCCGCTCTTCCCGCCGCCACTGCCTCTGTTGTTGCCATGAGAGGAGGTGCCTCCTGAGCCACTCGCGTACGCGGCATTGTTAATGACGCCATTGTTGCGCCGCATGGCCTCGTTCCAGACAAACTCGGAGACATGAGGGTACGTGAACTCCGACTCCTCCCAACCACCCAAGGTGATGATCATGGGGCTCCAGCTTGGCGGCAAGGCCATGAGGAGAATCATGGCCCGCATCTGTTGGTCGAGCTGCCAGGACATGGCGCGGGCTTCTTGAAACAGTCCTTCAAACTGCTGGAGGAAGTCCAAGATGGACTCCCCCTCGCCCACCCGCAGCCCGATGAGGAGCTGCAGGATGAAGAGTCGATTGGCGAGGGAATTTGACTGGTACACGTTCGTCAGCTTGGTGTAAGCCTCGGCTGCCATCGTGCACCCCTCGATGTGGGAGATTAGGGAGGGACTTATGGACGTGACGAGGAGTGCGAGAGCGATGTCATTCTGCTCTTGCCACCCTGCGTATTCCGCGCTTGCATCGTCCTCCGGTACTACCTCCGTCCCTTTCAGCATGTTGAGGTAACCGCGCACGCACATCACCACCTCAAACTGCCATTTCCACATGCCGAAGGCTTTGCCATCGAAGCGTGCGATGGCGTTGGTTGCACCCAAATCGGCGGGTCGTGAGGTGATTGGAACGATCTCTTGACCCCCCGGCATGATTGTGGTGTGGTCAAGGATGCTTACTTAGTCTCTGTTGTTTTGCTTCGTTGAGGGCGATGTAGGCTGATGAGGCTGATGACTGCTACAGATTTTCAAGGTGCAGTCCGTTGCATACCCCTCCAGCCAATTGTAACCTAGCTATTGTGGAGGAAGTGCTCCCACAGACACGATGTCATACCCACAAGGGCAGAGCGTAACCCGCTTAGGACTCGAGGGTCATACCAACAATGGCAGAGCGTATCCTCGTTCCTTGTCCGTAGAGAGCAAAAGTGGACCACGGGTCCAACCCGCGTCCGGTCTCTCACAATGCGTACCTTGGTCCAAGTGGACCGACGATGAAGCAAATGGAGCAGTGGTGTCTTGTCTGCTGCGGAGGTACCTGCCACGTGAACTGAGCGGTGCTACAAAGAACCAAGTTTCCCGATCAGTGTTGGCCCATAACCCTTTGTCACTCCGCACTTGGCCACGGTGTAGAGTAAACGGTGCCGACAGGCAAACCGCCGACCGCCCTTGGTATTTCAACCAAGGTAGAGATCACCCACGGAGTGGTATTTCCACAATGAAAGGTTCACTTAGCTTGTCCCAACCGTGGCCGGAGAGTGTTCCAAACTCTCACCCAACTAGCAATGCTATACACCAAAGTGTGCACTTGCACTTGTTCTTTAACCCTCTTTCTTGGTGGCCAACAAGGGATTAGTTTTATCCCAAGTCTCAAGAGTAAGAGATGATATATAATCACATGCAAATGACAGGCCTTATGTAGTCTCTAGTCAGTGCTCCCAGTGGCTCCTTGGAGGGGCCTCCCCCAAAGGCCACCCTAGACAGTGTCATCAGCTTTGATGACATGGCACCCTCTGTGACCGCCAAGTGGCGCTTGTTCCACCTTGGACCTTAGAGGCTTCTAGGATGCTTCCTTGGCCCTTTTTAGTCACAAAGAAAATTTTGGTCTTGGCATGATTCGACCCCGGACCTCTTGCTTGCGAGACGGCGCCTTCACCTACTAGGCTGTAGGAAGTTGTCCTAAGGAGCATGCACCAGGTAGACTACCAAGAGTAGACCAAGGGAACTTACTCCACAAGGATGAGCAGTGCATGCCTTGTCTCTCTCAGCCTCTCTTGCATGTCGCTGGGGGACTTGCGCTACAAGCGTAGTGCATACCCAGTCTAAATCTTCTGCTGATTGGACTAGGGGCATACACAAAACATAACAACCACCCCTTACAACCCCCAGAGTAATGGCGTGGCCGAGGGGATGAACCAAACCCTACTCGGAATGGTGCAAAGGATGCTGCTCGACGCCAAGCTTCCATCTTGCTTTTGGGCTGTAGCTACAACAACTGCCTGCTTCCTCTTGAACCTCACACCAACAAACGCATTGCGAAAGCATGGAAAGGAATATGACAAGTAGTTGAAGACCCCACAAGAAACATGGTTAGGAAAGAAACCCAACGCTTCTCATTTCAAGGTGTTCGGGTCAACTGCATAGGTGAAGATCCAGTCGGGAGGAGGTGGAGGCAAGCTGGACGCATGTTCCAAAAATTGCGCCATGGTTGGGCACGACACGTCACACAAAGCCTAAGGGCTTTGGGACCATGTAGCAAGAAAGCTCATGAGGAGCTGCAACTGTAAGAGAGATGCTCCTCACCATGGCAGGAGTGACTCCAAAAGGGAACACCAAAAAGACAAGCCCAAGTGGCTTAGTGGTTAATGATGTCCTCCTCTAGAGGCAGGGGCCCAGGTTCAAGTCCCACAGGATCAATTTCTGCCCTGCCTCAAGGGAGGTAAAAAATAGATGCCATGAAGCTAGCTCAACGTCTAGAGTTCCTCTTTAAGTTTCTAGAAGGCTAGGTGAGGGTCTAGGAAGGTGGCACACCTTCTAGAAGGAATGACTTGTCCTACAAGGCATCTAGAGGTGTCTTGGTCTTCTGGATACCTTCCCTCCTACTAGAAGCAAGCTGATGAATCTAGGATGGGACAGAAGCTTCTAGAGGAAGGAAGGGATACCTTCCTAGGTGGGAAAAAGGACAGCCTACCAAGGGCCACTCAAGAAGTCATAGAATGTGCTAGGAAGCTTCGAATCAGGCATGCTTTGGTGTTCTGGAAAGCTTAGATCATTGGCTATAAAATTCCACTGCATGTGAGCCTTGATCAAGATTTTGTTCCCAGTCAACTGAGACCAAAAATATTGCCTCACTCTCTGACCACGTTTTTGCCATCCTTGGAACCAGTTGCCTCCATAGTTTCAGTCTCTCCAAAAACAGTTGGTGGTGTGAACCAGCCACTGCTAGGGACCTTCCAAGGTACACACTCACCCTCAAGCCAACAAAGGGTTATGGCCGCAAGCCTTTAAGAGGTCCCAAGCCAGCTTGTGTTCACGCTTCCTAGATCAAGACATGGTTGCCAACGAGCAAGAGAGCAGCCACACTGTTCTTAAGTTTGATGGGTTAGGCTTTCCTTGTGGAGGTGGCAGTTTGAGGTCTTCCTCGATGACAAGGGACTGCTTGAGCTCGTGAAGGGTGATGAGACTGCTCCGCCGGAGACTGCAACGGCTGAGGTGAAGGAGGCATACAAGAAGAACAACAAAAAGGTGTTGCTGCTCCTCGTGTCCGCGCTATGCCCACCACAATGTGGGCACATCCAAGGATGCACCCTGGCCACAGACACATGGTCAAAACTGTGCTCCATCTACCAGTCAAACAACCTCGCCAATCAGCTCTTCATCTTCAAATGGCTTGTCACCCTCCGAGCCAACGAAGGTGACAATATCATGCAGCAGATTGAGTCGCTCGCACGAGAGTGCGTAGCCACTGGTTGGGAGGTCGAATCTCAGTTGCAAGCTATGATCCACCATCTGGCCTTGCCGGACAGTTGGAGTCCTATAATCACAGTCCTTGGTGGCTGGCCTTCTGATTAGCTGAAGTGCTTGAAGGTTGCTAAGTACGTCCGCAACGAGTGGATGAGACGAGGCAGATGAGAGAGTGTAGCAGCATCAAGTTCTGATTACATAGTTCATCCTCACAGTGGAGGCCGAGGAAATGAGTGGAAGGGTGCCAAGCAGGGCACCAAGAAGGGTGACAAGAAGGGGGAGTGCTTCAACTGTGGCAATGAGGGCCACTATGTGCGCAACTGCCCCAAGAAGATTCCAGATCGGTTGCAACGAGGTAGGAAGAAAGACAAGCAGGCCCTTATGGCGTACAATTCCACCAAATTGAAGGATTTGAGAGTTGCCGTCATTGAATACGGATCAAGCCGACACACACAATGCAACGGGGTAGCATTTTTCACCTACGGCGCCTTCGAGAGACGCATGACGGTGGCCAATTGCAAAACAGAGGTGGCCGCCGATGAGGGTAACGTTCGCATTGAGTCAATTTTGGATGGCAAACTTATCACGAGCACAATCCACGACATGCTCCACTTGTCCAACTTTGGGGCAAACCTGCTCTCCGTCAGCCGCCTTACCGACAAGGGACTTGAGGTGATCTTCACAAAGAAGGAGGCCGTCATCCGCAAGGAAGACAAAAGCGAGGTTATTGCACGCATCAAGAGAGAGGACGACTTGTACCTACTACACGCAAAGATCCTTGGCAGCCGGGCGAGGTCCAACGCCGCCAATCTTGCAACAAAGGATGAAGGAGACCTGGACTTGTGGCACCACCAACTTTGCCATGTTTCTCCATCAACGGTGAAGGAGATGTCAAAGAGAAAGGTGGTGCGGGGTCTCCAAATCAGTGGCCTTGATGGAACCAAGGAGACCGTGTGTGAGCCATGCGTCATTGGCAAATGAATGCGGCAGCCTTTCGTGGCAAAGGGGACGAGTGCATCAACTAAGTTGGCAGTCGTACACACAGATGTGTGTGTGCCACTTGAGAGTTCCATCGGTGGAGCTTGCTACTTCCTCACCTTCATTGACGACCACAAACGCAAACTGTACATCTACCTCATGAAGCGGAAGAGCGAAGTCCTTGCATGCATGTAAGAGTTCATGGCAGTTTCGGAGTGGCAGACAGAGTTGAAGTGAAGGCGTTCCGGAGCAACAACGGCGGTGAATATACGGGCCGCCTTAGGTGGATGAAGAGCAAGAGGATTGAGTGGAAGAAAACAACTCCACACTCCCCGCAGAAAAATGGTGTCGCAGAGAGAGCGAATCGCACAATCCTTAACATGGTGCGATCCATGATGAGCGACGCCGGCCTCACACAATGGTATTGGGTGGAGGCGACACGGACAGTGGCACACATAATGAACCTTACACTGACCAAGCCGTTGAAGGACAAGGAGAGCAAGGCGTGGAAGACGCCACAAGAGGTGTGGAGCGGGAGGAAGCTGGCAATAGGTCACCTCTGCACGTTTGGTTGTGTTGCACATGCGGTTGTGCAGGCACGTGAAGGACGGAGCAAGCTGGACCCACGAATCTGCCGGTATGTTTTCCTTGGGTATGAGAGCGGAAGCAAGGCGTACCGGCTGTTTGACCCAAGGAGGCAGCAGATTGTGTGGATTTGTGACATCACGTTCAAGGAGAAACTCCGTTGGAAGGACAAGGAGGCATGTCTCTCCAAGAAGGGGAAGTGGCTGCCACTCCTTGAGGGAGAGACGCTGGAGGACGTGAATGGGGGTGACGTCCTCACAGCAGCACCATCCGGAGAGGATCACCCAAGGGATGGGCGAGCGGCAGAATTTGTTCCGGCCAGTTTGGATGAGGAATCTGAAGCACTGACGACGGACATGGAGGCGGGGAGTCGACCGATGTCTCCAAGGTCTCCAAGAGAGGGGGAGCAAGCGCTTGGAGAGGATGGCGCCGAAAGGGGACAGCAACAATGACAACCACCTCAAAAGCCCCGCACAAGCAGCCATGTGCAAAGAAGGACAAAGAGGTACGATGCGGGCAAGGACATTTGGACTGGGTTTGCACAAGCCTTCTTCATGCGAGAAGAGCCTCAATCTGTGAAGGAGGCAGTGCAGCAGAAGGATGGGGCTGAGTGGGAGGGAGCGATGAAATCTGAGCTTGCCTCCTACGAGGAGAACGGCACTTGGGAGCTGGTTGACCGGCCGAAGGGCAAGAAAGTTATCGGCTCCAAGTGGTTCTTCCGGAAGAAGCTCACAGAAGAGGGGGAGGTGGAGCGGTACAAGGCGCGGCTGGTGGCAAAAGGGTATGCCCAGAGAAAAAGGGAGCACTACGACGATACCTTTACACTAGTTGCCAATTTCGCCTCCATCCGGACTATTCTCTTGGTGGCAATGGCACGCGACTAAGAAATCCACCAAATGGACGTCAAAACAAGGAAGTCTACATGGAGGTGCCAGAGGGGGTGAATACGCCGCAGGGGAGGTTGTGCCGGTTTTGCAAGGCGCTCTATAGACTGAAGCAAGCTTCGCTCATGTGGTACCTCAAGATGGACAGTTTCATGGGTGAGCTTGGCTTCAAGCGCTGCGAGGCGGATCACAGCGTGTACGTGCGTAAGCAGTTGGGGCTCCACCAAACTGTTGTCCTCTATGTGGATGACCTCATCCTTGTGTCTTTGGATAAGGGGGAGCTCAAGAGCTTGAAGAAACAGCTTGGCAGCCGGTTCAAGATGATGGACATGGGTGAGCTTGACTACAATCTAGGCATCGCCATCAAGAGGGATCTCTAAGCACGCACGCTGGAGATGGGGCAAGAAAAATATGTGCAGGAGGTGCTCTGCCGCTACAACATGGAGGAGTGCAACCCCATTGACATGCCTATTGCAATGACATGTGAGCTGAGCTTGAGCATGGGCCCGAGCACGGAGGACGAGAAGGCGGAGATGGCTGGAGTACCGTATCAGTCTGCAGTTGGCAGCATAATGTATGCCATGGGGGCGACACAGCCTCATCTTGCCTTTGCTGAGGGACAGGAGAGCCATTATGTTGCTGATCCGGGGCCGCTACATTGGCAAGCGGCGAAGAGAATCCTCCGCTACTTGAAGGCAAAGACACAGTCGCGACTTGTGTTTGGAGGGGGAGCCCGGAATGAATCCCTCGAGTTGGATGGCTACTCTGACGCTGAGTGGACAGGCAATGTTGATGACCACAAGTCAACATCGGGCTATGTTTTTGTGCTTGGTGGTGCAGCGGTGTCTTAGGCAAGCTAGAAGTAGGACTGTGTGGCGATGTCCAGTATCTAGGCGGAGTATATTGCACTTGAAGAAGACGCAAAGGAGGCGGTATGGCTGCGGCGATTGCTCAAGGAGATTAGAGTGCCGTAGAAGAAGCCGACGGCGCTCAACGTTGACAACATGATTGCCATCAGCCTGACCAAAAACCCTGTGCTACACTAGAGGACCAAGCACATAGGCATCCAGCATCACTTTGCACGAGGCCTCGTTGCAAGGGGTGATGTGGTGCTTGTGCACTGCGGCATGAAGCACATTCTTGCTGACACCATGACAAAGGCGCAACCCAAGGACGGGCATGATGCTGCTCGCATGGAGCTTGGGCTTTCCCAAGCCTCTTGAATTGCGGGTTAACCATGGACAACTACCATGGGTGACGCGCAAGGGGGAGATTGTTGGAGACATGCTCCTAACCATGGCAGGAGTGACTGCAAAAGGGAACGCCAAAAAGACAAGCCCAAGTGGCTTAGTGATGTCAACCTCTAGAGGCAGGTGCCCGAGTTCAAGTCTCACAAGGTCAATTTCTGCCCTGCCTCAAGGGAGGTAAAAAATAGATGCCAGGAAGCTAGCTCAATGTCTAGAGTTCCTCTTTAAGTTTCTAGAAGGCTAGGTGAGGGTCCACGAAGGTGGCACGCCTTCTGGAAGGGGTAACTTGTCCTACAAGGTATCTAGAGGTGTCCTGGTCTTCTGGACACCTACTGGAATCAAGCTGAGGAATCTAGGATAGGGACGAAGCTTCTAGAGGAAGGAAGGGATACCTTCCTAGGTGGGAAAAAGGACAGCCTACCACGGGCCACTCTAGAAGTCATAGAATGTGCTAGGAAGCTTCAAATCTGGCATGCTTTGGTGTTCTGGAAAGCTTAGATCAGTGGCTATAAAATGCCACTGCTTGTGAGACTTGATCAAAATTTCATTCCCAGTCAACTGAGGCAAAAACTATTGCTCCACTCTCTGACCGCTTTTTTGCCATCCTTGGAACCACTTGCCTCCACAATTTTAGTCTCTCCAAAACAGTTGGTGGTGTGAACCAGCCACTGCTAGGGACCTTCTAGGGTGCACACTCACCCTCAGGCCAATAGCAACGTTGAATTTGATGAACGCACCCTTGGAAAGGGAGAGCTATTGGACCCGATTCTCGCTCCCAAGGTGGGAAAGTGGATAGTGTTCCTTAAGTCCGGAGACCAAGCACCCAACAACTGGCTCGCTTTGGTAGTAGGTGGTGGGAAGCTGGGAGAGCAGCTGCGTAGGATGATGCAGCATCTGAGATGGACGCAGATACCGAGGCATAAGGGGCTTCCGCGTCTGATTTGGATTCTGAAAAAGATGATGACAAGGACGACGACACACCACCACCTGTGGAAGCACGAGCAGCAAAGCAGGAAGCCGCACCTGCACCCCGGCATAGTTTGCGACCAAAGAAAACACTTTTGCGGTATGCAAACGATTGGAGTGGCCTTAGCTGATCATGAAAGGCTCAGGGAGAGCCATCCACAGTGCCAGAGGCGATGAATGGCCCAGATGCGGCCAAGTGGAAAGAGGCAGTGGACAACGAACTCGCATCCATTACCGAGAATGGCACATGGGTGCTGGTGGATAGACCCGACAAGGCCTACGTGGTGAGATCCAAGTGGGTCCTCTGAGTGAAGAAGAAGCAAGATGGCAAAATCAAAAAGTTCAAAGTGAGGGTAGTGGCAAAGGGGTTCTCTCAACGCCCGGGCTCTGTGTACGATGAGATGTTTGCGCCCGTCGTGACCTTTGCCTCCATCTGCTCTCTCCTCGCCATCGTAGTCACAAAGAACCTAGGGATACACCAGATGGACATCACGAAAATTTTCCTCTATGGGAAGCTTGACAAGGAAGTGCTGATGGAGGTGCCCGAAGAAGTCAAAGCTCCCAAGGGCAAGGTGTGCAAGTTGGTGAAAGCGCTCTATGGGCTTAAACAGGCCCCAAGGATATGGTGCAAAGAGGTGGACGGTTTCATGACCGGTCTCTCCTTTGTGCATTGCCAAAGTTATCTGAGCATGTACGTGTGCAATGATGGGAGTGGGCTGATGCTCGTTGCACTGTATGTAGATGATCTGATCATGTGCTCTTCTTTGGTCGAGCTGCTGGATGAGCTGAAGTCCGGCCCCAGCAAAAGGTTCAAAATGAACGACATGGGTCCTCTTGAGTACTACCTAGAGATCGCCATCCACCGCAACTGAGTAGCAGGCACCATCAAACTCAACCAAACTAAACACATCAGTGGGGTACTAAAGCACTATCACATGGAAGACTGCAAACCTGTCAGCACCCCAACGACGACGGATGCAAAACTAAAGGCCTCAATGTTGCCAAGCAATGAAGCAGGACAAAGGGAGATGCAAGACACCTCCTACCAGTCTGCCAAGGGTAGCATCATGTACGCCATGAAGTTGGCAAGAAGGCATTTCTCAATGGCACTCAAAATCACTACCTCAAGAAGACTAACTGGCGATGCCTTGACTTTGGTGCAGAGGAGCACACCAGAGTCATGAAGGTGGGTTTCATCAACCACACCAAGTCCAGCAAGCCCATGGTATTTGCGGACGACGAGGTCAAACTGCTGGCTGGCCAAGGAGACGTGGACGTGGAGATGCTGGTTGATGGGAAACGAGTGCAGCGCGTCATCAAGGACGTGCAGCACATGCCTGTCTTGAATAAAATTCTACGTGTCAGGTGCTTGATTGACAAGGTTTATGAGGTGTTCTTCATGAGACATTGGGCAGTTGTGCAAAAGGACGATGGTGGCGAGACCGTGCTGGAGGCTAAGTGCGAGGGAGGTCTCTTCATTGTGGAGACCAAGGTGATCCCCACGGCAACAGATTCAGCAGATTTGCAGGAACGCACCGTCAACCTGGCCAAATGAGGAGCTGATTTAGAGCTCTGACACTGACAACTGGGGCATTCCTCACCTGTAGTTGTGAAGGAGATGGTGAAGTACGAGCTGTTATGTAGCCTCATCATCGATGGTACGGAAGAGGCAAAAGATGCAGCAACGCACAAAAAAGCGAGCCTCGTATTTTGGGCAAGGCACTAAGCCTGCACACCAAATCCGGTTCACGAATCTGAACATGGATCCGGATTCGCGGATCGGATCCATCACCTGGATTTGGATTTGCGGATCCGAATCCAAGATTTGCGAATCCTAGTGGATCTCGGAATCCTAACGAATCCAACCGTTAGTATGTACCCAACATACTAGGTAAGCATACGTGACTTGTGAACCTTCTAATTGGAGGCAATTCAGTGATATCTCATGACACGTGAACATGTCCATTCTTAAGTGTCCTCACATTTACATCACAGAAGCCATTGGATGAACATGTTACCCATTTACTTCATTTCATTGGCCAAAAGCATGACGGCATGTCTGCCATAGAAAACTTCCACACTTGATATGAGCATCATCAGTATCACGGCTGCTTGCTAACTCCCTTGCAAGACGGCATGCCTGCCTTCCTAACAGTCCTACTCATCACTGCTGTCAAGAGCATGATCCCCACCATCACCCTCAGCATCACCACCAGCATTGTCGACGTCATCGGTTGTGATTGAGAGTCACAACCACAACCGAGTTCCTGGGACCCGCGGTACCAGATAGACGTCGCCTTGACATCGACAGCAAAGGCATCACCACACAACCACCTCGAGTGGACAGTGTTGAAGGTAGTGGCAGCATGAGTCATTATCACTACCATAGTAGTAGGAACATCCAATTGGCGAAGCAGCAGCATCTGCACATTGTCTGCTGCAGTTGAGCAATAGCAGTAGCAGCAGAAGTAGCAGCGGCTGGCATCAGCAGCGAAAAAAAACAGCGCTGAGCTGTGGCAGCAGGCAGCAGCAGCAGCACCAGGTGGCTGGATCAGCCCGCAGCGGTAGCGGCTTGTTGCAGCAGCAAGTAGCAGCCGTGGTAGCAGGCAGAAGCAGCAGCGTACGGCAGTTGCAGCCAGCAGCAGCAGCTAGGAGCAGCAGCAGCGGGCAGCAGTAAGAGTATGCAGAAGCAGCATCACAACATCAGCAGCCACAGCAGCAACAACACAACAGTAACAGCCACAACAACGTAGCGACAGGAGCAACAGCTGTGCAGCCGTGGACTGAGCAGCTGTGTGGCTATGCAGTGCTGCAGCAGCAGCTATGGAAAGCTACAGCAGCTACGCAGCTAATGCTGCACATTGTAGCTGCACATTGCAGCTTTGCAGCTCCTCTGAGGTGCAGTAGCAGCACCAGCAATGACGGCCGGTGGAAGCAGCCACCGAGGCTGCCGTGTGAGGGGATGGCAAGGTAACCCTTTCCCCTTGTGTCACGCGAAACCCACCAGAGGAAAGAAAAGGGTCCGCAGCTGATCTCATTGTTGACATTGCTGATTGATGCAGCTCCTTGCTGATATCAACAGAGAGGTTTTTTTCCCGTGTGATCTTTGTCGGACACAGGATGAGATGTGTCGTTTGTAGTAGCGTCAGACCAACATGCTGCAAGATATTGCAGACCTGCTGTGGGGGGATTCAGGGGCCTCACTACAAACACCAGGAGGTGCCGCTGGATCTGCACCATCACTCCAGCAGTCTACACCCAACCCAGCATCCAGGCTTCAGCACCCCCTGTCACAGGTTAACACCTGAGATTAGGTGCTAATGGAGTACAACTCGCGTGAGGATGTGATTTGTGTGAGGATGAGGAGCGGTGACCAAAGGACAACAACGATGGCTTTGACTGTTGGGAGACCATTTTTCAGGTGTATGCTGACTCAGAGGGCATTTGGACCCAATACCACAGCCATTATCAGACCGCCGCCTCCCACCAGATCCAGAAAGCAATGAGAGCGACGGACAGTCTTCTTCAAGCCATGGTACAAGAGACTGGTCGACTTCCGCCCCATCCTAGGTATGGCAGGGACCGGTACCAGAGCAGACCCATGTCAGGGTTGGGATTTTAACCTAACACTGCTTGCTTCAATGGTCCATGAGATGAGGACGGCTCGGCTGCGTGAATTCCTTGAACTTCATAAGGGTCCCCCGGAGCTCGCAGCTGACTACTGGAAATGCATCATGCGTATCCAAATGCCTCTTGGGGCTTGTGGCTAGACGCAACTATGGGCACTCGACACTATCAAGATCAGGGCACACCACACCACACCACACCACACCTTGACCATGTGAAGCTCTTCATGATGTTTGACCATATCTTCCTCTCTGAGCTGTTGAGTTGCTGCAGCTGCTCTTGTGGGCGCATCGTTATGTCCTTGTGGCAACTTTGGCCTACATGGCAGCTGTCGCATACAAGCAGAGCCCATTTGCTCCAGCATTGAATGAGACACCTCAAACGTCCCTGTCCTCGTTCTCCAGCCTTGCTTCCATAGCTTCCGCCTCCCTTTATACCCCAAGCGGCTAGAATCATGGTGTTGCAGCGGCCACATAAGGAAAAAAGAGGAATAGAGATGAAGAAAGGGGCAACAGCAACAGCAGGCAAGCAGTAGTAGCTGACGTTCTGCCAACTGTGGAGGCGCTCATCTATATAGAGTGCAAGAAGCCCCTTGACTGGACCAGGATCACGCGCAGTCTCCAAGTGGTGCACACGCAACAGATGGCTTCTGTGACACACGGGTGGGTCGCGTTGCGACCATGACGGCATCAGAGGCCATCGCTTCCCAAGACAGGAGCGGTGACCAGGATGCCCGGGATCACACCATTGTTGAGCTTTGCTAGCTGCTGGCGCTTTGCACTCTGGGAGGTGTAGTCACAGGCAGGTGGTCCATACATAGCTTGTCCTACTGTGCTTATTGTCCATGATAGTGCTTATGAAGGTGATCAGTTGGCTTGCGATAGGGATGGATCTGACAGAACCGCCTGTTTGACAAGTCATATATTCATTCTCTGAATCCACTGTTGAGCGTCTCTTAGAGGCAGAGTGCTCTATGGCCTGTTTTTTTTTGTGTGTAAAAAACAGGCAGTGAGGTGGGTGATACCTATATCATTGACTCCGATGCCACCCATCACATGGCCTTTTTTCGTGGTGACTTAGTGGTTCTTGCTCTTGTTGGATATTCTTGGTCTGTTGGTACTGCATTTGGTCAATCCTTGCATTTCCGGGGTGTTGGGGTTGTGCGGTTGGATGGTTTGTCTGGCCTATTATTCTTATCCAAGGTGATCGTCATCCCTGCTCTTGAACTCAGCCTGATCTATGTTTTTGCATGCACCAAGATGAGTTGAGCACCCTGTTGACTCTGATACAGTGACACATTTTGATACCCATGCTATCATTCTTTTTGTATCACTTGTGGATAATCAATACCTTGCTGTGCTTCCTCTGCCACTTCTCCTTACCCCCATCCATGCATGCGTTTGTCACTGGTGTTCTCTCATATGAGCATCAGTGTTTGCTGCATCACCACCTCTCCCATGTAAACTCAGACAATCTGTCAGAGCTCATTGAGACACAAGAAGTCCTCGTTTTGACGCGGCTTCTTTTGATAAGCCGACTAAGACCAATGACCTTTTCTGCACTCAGGATAAGATGCATCACAGCACTTAAGAATCCATCTCTTGCAGAGTGTTTCCTTTGAATTTTCTCCACTCGGACCTTCTCTATCTCCTCCTAGTTGAGATCCTCCCAGATCGGAGTGGATGTTTTCTCACCTTTATCGGTGAATTCACCCAGATGCAGTGGGTCTACTGCCTCTGCCACAAGAGCGGTGCCATTTTGGGCAGTTCTCCTGTGGCTAGTCATGATTGAACGCTAGTCTTGTCATACCGTCCATGTATTACACTCGGATTGTGGTGGTGAGATCTTTAGGGAGATGGACATTTTCTTTGTTGATTACGGTCTTTTACACCAGCTCTCCATCCCTGCTATAGAGTAGAAAATAGTATTTCTGAGTGTTGGAACCACACCATGGATGCGGTTTGTGCCATACAGTCTTAGTGTGGTCTTCTCAAGTCCTTTGCCATTGATTGCTTCTCCTACATGACGTGGATCTAGAACTGCCTGCCGCACGGTCCTCTCCTGGATCATGTCATGTCGTAGGAGCTGTGGTCCGGCCATCACGCCGACCTTCATCTCACTCATTTCCAGTGTTCCTTAGCCTGTGTTTGGTATACAGAGGACCAACAACGGTTCAACGTCTCACCTCAGGGTCACATGTGCCTCCTTGAATACTTCCAAACTTGGCACTTTTAGGACCCCGCTCGCCATCATGTCTTTGAGATGCCCCTTCATTTGAAGCTCTCACCTGTATTTTCCTGCCTAGCATTGTGTTGCTGGCCACGGACCACGTTACCACCCATGTGGCCTCCTGGCGGATGGTGTCTGGACTTGCGGATGGGTCCGTCTAGGCTTCCTTACCTGTGGCCCAGTCTCCGGTCGCTAACCATCTGGCCATGTTGGCTGTGGGTCCAATCCACTCGTTGGTCCGCTCTTGCATACCTGATCCCGTGCCTCTGTTAGGCCCCCTAACACACCTACTCTTGTGCCATAAATGCCCAATGGTGGGCAGATCACACACACTCAATCTTTTGTGTGCTCTTCTAGTAAACTTTGACACCATGCACTAAACAACCAGTTCACTTGAATGGTTTACACTAACCTTTTCTCTTAGTATCACTCTATATTCAACTCTCCTCCTCTTTCTCTCTCTCTCTCTCTCTCTCTCTCTCTCTCTCTCTCTCTCTCTCTCTCTAT
>SZWC01000497.1:279874-290182 GCA_023375785.1 Penium margaritaceum
ACACATTTTCATTATTGACCTATAAGTGTCTTTGCATATTTTGGAATATTTGTTTAATAACGTTCCTGAAGTTCTGTCGAGCCCACCTATTTACGGAGTAATATCAGGCGCACGTTCATTAGAAGACTGTCCACTAGATTATTCGATTCCGGTGGACAATCTGCTCTTGTTCATTCATTAGGACCCCCCCCTTGTGAGAGGAAAAGTGAAAGTATCGTGTACTGAGTGTTCAATTCTTTGCATAAAATGTTTCTTCTGGTTTGTGATTTTTGCTACAGACCGTTTCGGTAGGTTCGAATCTCAAAAGATCATTTGATAAACTACGACTAGCTGTTAGTTATCATTTCTGGCGGTAAACCAGGTACGACAAGGACCGATACTCTTCCTCGCGATTAGTAACTGTCGCCCTGTCTAAAGGCACGTTTATCTGAAGCTTTCAGTTTTCCCGTGTGAAGTCGATATCATCTTTGACGATATTCATAGCCTCAACTATGATTTGACATCTTGACTCAAGTGTTGGAAGAAAAAACTGGAATAACCACCTGAATTGTAAAGCAATCAGAGGTCTTTTGTCTACCTTTGGATTCACTCATTTGGTTGAGGGATTAGTAACTGTTCCACTTCACAAAAATAGGAGTTAAACGGACATGTTGTTTCTGTTGAATATGTTTGCCCCTTGTTCAGTCTTGTACGACGGATCAAGAATGCTCTGCCCCTTGTGGAGGTATGACCCCTCGATTCGTTGTAGGGTGACTCAACTATGCTCTGCCTCATGTAAGATATGACCTGTGATTACACCATGTGGGTGAGTGGTTACCTTGGCCATTTTGTTGATTTGGCCAAGTGAGAGGTCATGAGTTCGATCATGGCCCCATGCACATCTTGCTTGCTATGGAAGCTTCCAAGAAAGCACGTCCGTAGCTTCTTGGACGCTACATGGTTGGTCGGTCACCTTCACACTAGGATGCTTGTGTGTCAAGCCTATAGTGCAAGTCTATTGGTGATGTGGCTGGTTCAGGCCACCTCCCAGGAATGTGCTTTTGAGTTCTATGACTGGACAAACAGCTATGAAAGGACTTGTCTTGCATGCTAATTAATTAACCCTTGCTTGATGCTCTCTTGAGTATTGATGACTTGAGATCTTCTTGAGATGTAATGCTAAGGCGTTAGTACTCTTGAAGGTGAAGTGTATGCCAGATTAAGTTTGGGGTGCACGACACAAACCTGCAAAGGAAGAAGGTGTAAAAACCTTTGTGAGCTTTTCGGTTTCGCGGCTTCTCTGCCGGGGGTGGTTAGCTCAATCCCTGACAAAGGGTTATGGGCCCACTCCTCTGGTTAGAGAAGTTTCACGCACGCAACCGCCAAAGTCACAAGTAGTGAGAGCGCCTTCGCTCTCACCCAACCTCTCTATTTGCAGGTAAATCATCAGCCGGAGGGGAATGCAACACATCTGCACCCTTCCGCCTTGGGAGCTGACATCAGCCTACATCAGCTTACATCTTCTCACATCGCCCAATGTGAACAGGGCAAGCAGTTTCCTCTTCTCACCAATATCCAACAACGGCCTCAAACACACGTGCATCGGCATCAACAACAGGTGCAGCAGCTGTAGCAGTTGTAGGTATAGGGATCGCAGGGATAGGGGAACCACGGAATCATTCTCCCATCCTCAAGTTTGATGGAGAGGGGTTTGCACTCTAGAAGTGGTAGTTTGAGATCATCATGGATGATAGAGACTTGCTATGATATTTTGACGGCAGTATCCCAGCACCAAAGGAGGAGGGTGCTGACCTTGTGGCATGGGTCAAGCTCAACCAGAAGACTCTTGCCGTTCTCGTGTCCTCCATACAACCCTCAGTCCTCTAACACATCAGCGGTTGCAAAGTGGTAGCCGCAGCATACACCAAACTCGGCAAGGTGTTTAATTCCTCCTCACTTGCCAACCGTCTCTTCATTCTAAAGAACCTCATCAGTATGAGGCTTGGTGAAGGGGAGGATGTCTCCGCCTATATGCAGAAGTTTGAGACGCTCTTGCAACAAGCCACCGGCATGGGGTGGGACCTGAAATCCGATATGCAGGCCATGATTTCTCTGATGACGCTGCCGGAGAGCTGGGGTCCCATGATCACAGTGATTGGAGGGTGGACTGAAGAGCAAGTATCCTACACCACCGTCTCGGAGTATGTGCGGAATGAAGCCATGCGTCGCAGCAGTAGTGAAGCAAACATGGCTGCCTTTGCCTCACGAAGCAGTGGTACCTTCTGCAATACCTCCTCCTCTGGATACAAGGGAAACAACGGCAGTGGCAATAGTGGAAGGGGTCCAAAGCATCAAGGAAACTGCCATAACTGTTGTAAGGCTGGACACTGGGCTCGGGAGTGCCGGGCATCCAAGAAGGAGGGAGGAGACAAGGATGAATGGCGAGGGGGAAATGGTGGGAAGGATCCCACAAGCTTGATGGCCGAGTGTGCCTCCAACAAAGGGAGGGCGATACTTGGGCCAGGAGCTTACGGCCTTGACTCGGGCACAAACGAGCACACCACTTATGAGAAGAGAGACTTCATCTCTCTTGCTCCATGCAACAAAAACTTCAGAGTCGCCAACGACAAGGTTGAGGCAGCTGAGGGGATTGGTGACAAGCTGGTCACAGTGGGTGTCAACGGTGCGGACTCCGACCTCAAGCTAGAGGGGGTAGTCTATTCGCCCTCCTTCACAGCCAACCAGCTCTCCGTCTCTAAGATAACTGACAATGGCATGAAAATTGTTTCTCCAGAGAAGGAAGCAGTGATAGTCCCTACCAAGGACATCAACATCTCCTACCCTGCCAAGAAGGTTGTTGCACAGGTCCCTCGTGTTGATGGACTCTATGTCTTGCAGACCAAGATGACAACATCAACGGTTGAATCTTCGGCCGGGAGTGATGATGAGGAGAGCAGCGATGCAGACTCTGATAATAAAGGACATGTTGGAGTAGCGGAAGCAGTGGCAGCGGAAGATTCGGCAACAAAACGGAAGCAAATACCGTCACCGGGGCTGTTCATTCTAGCCAGTGCACATCATCCGAGAACCTGTGGCATAGGCGCTTTGGGTACGTGGCTCATCGCACATTGGTACTCATGGGTTAGCAAGAGCTAGTGTGTGGGATGGAGCTAGGTGATGAGGCAGAGGGAGCTGGGATCTTGTGTGAGCCATGCCTTCAAGGCAAGGCCAAGAAGAAACCTTTCAAGTGTAATGGTACGCGTGCTCTCGTACCCCTTGACCTCATCCACTCTGACGTGTGTGGTCCCTTTTGCATACCGTCCAATGGAGGTAGCAGATTTCTCCTCACCTGCATCGATGACAACAGCCTCAAGGTCTGAATATACTTTCTCATAAAGAAAAGTGAGGTGAAGGAGAATCTGCAAGCCTTTGTCGCTATGGTTGAGCGACAGAGTGGAAGGAAGGTGAAGGCATTCAAGACGGACAATGGGGGAGAGTACGATTGCTGCAGGGAGTGGCTCAAGACACAGGGGATTGAACACCAGAAAACTACTCCCTACTCACCTCAAAGCAACGGCGTAGCAGAGAGGATGAATCGGACCCTCCTGGACATGACAAGGTGCATGCCCTTTGATGCCAAGCTGCCTCCTAGGTTCTGGGCTGAAGCAGCACACACGGCTACGTATCTTTTCAACCTCACACCTACAGCAGCTCTGTGAAGGAGAGGTAAGAAGAAGTAGACACAACAGTTGAAGACACCTCAAGACGTATGGTCAGGCAGGAAGCCGGACGCCTCCCATCTCAAGGTGTTCGGTTGCATCGGCTTTGCCAAGGTCCAGGCGGGTGAGGGTCCTGGAAAGCTCTATGCAAGAGCACGAAAGTGTGTTTTCATCGGCTATGACACTGCCCACAGAGCTTATAGACTGTGGGACCTAGGAGCTAAGAAGTTTATTCGCAGCAATGAAGTGGATTTCCACGAACGTTCAGTGAGTAAGGGAGAGCTTCTTGAACTTAAGAACACTCCAAAACAGGGAGAGTGGCTCACTCTTCTTGAGGAGGGAGACAAAGCACCGGCACAATGGCATGGGGCTGGGTAGTACAACAGGGAGAGAAGCTGATGAAGATGACTCGGAGGAATCAGACTACGAGTCCGACGTATCTGATCCTCCAGTCCATGAGGAGGATACCTCTCCCCCCATTGACGACAAAACAGACCTCCAGCCTCTACATCAACAGCAACAGCCAGCAAGTCCAAGGAGCAGTTCACGTCTGAAAGTTCCTTGACAGCATTACGACGCAGATAGGGGTGAATGCACAGGCTTCAACTATTTGTTCCTTGTTCAAGAGGAGCCAACATCTGTCGTAGAGGCACTCACGCGGCCTGACAAAGCTGAGTGGGATGAAGCAATTTGCAGTGAACTCAGCTCCATCGAGGAGAATGGGACATGGGTCCTGGTGGACAAACCTGCCGGCGCTCATGTTGTGGGATCCAAGTGGATGCTGAAAGTGAAAAGGAAACAGGATGGTAAGATAGACAAGTACAAGGCACGGGTGGTAGCAAAGGGGTTCTCTCAACGGCCCGGCGTAGAGTACGATGAGACCTTTACTCCCATTGTGATGTTCGCCTCCATCCGGTCAATGCTCGCCATTGCTGCTGCCGAGAACATGGAGGTCCACTAGATGGATGTCAAGACAGCCTTCCTTTACGACAAACTTGACAAGGAGGTGCTGATGGAGGTTCCAGAGGGGGTTGATGCTCCCGAGGGCAAGGTGTGCAGGTTGGTGAAGGCGCTCTATGGGCTAAAACAAGCGCCGAGACTTTGGTACCAGGAGATGGATACATTCATGGCCAAGGGGTCCTTCATGCACTGCGACAACAACCCTAGCATGTACGTGCATGAGAGCAACAAAGGGACTATGTTGGTCGCCTTGTACGTCGATGACCTGATTCTATGCTCTTCTTCAACGCAGCTACTAGATGATCTCAAGGGGCAGCTGAGTAGCAGGTTCAAGATGAAGGACATGGGTCCTCTTAACTTCTACCTTGGCATTGCCATCAAGCGTGACAGAGCCGCAGGTACCATCAGCCTGAACCAAACAAAGTACATCGACTTCATCCTCAAACAATACCACATGGCAGATTGCAAGCCTGCGAGCACATCCATGAGCTCAGAGTGCAAGCTCTCCACCTCCATGTCCCCATCCAACAAAGCGGAGAAAACTGACATGCTGGGCGTCCCATATCAGTCTGCAGTGGGCAGTCTGATGTATGCCATGGTCGCCACCCGACCAGATATAGCCCATGCTGTTGGGCAGGTGAGCCGGTTTGTAGCCAATCCTGGTCCACTGCACTTGCAAGCCGTGAAGCGCATCATGCGCTACCTTAAGGGGACGCAGCATGTGGGACTCCAGTTTGGAGGCATCGTTGGATCCGCATCACTCCGTCTCATGTGCTACACCGACGCTGATTGGGGAGGCAATATCGACGACAGAAAATCCACCTCCGGCTTTGTGTGTATGCTAAATGGAGGTGCTGTCAGTTGGGCGAGTCGCTGGCAGGAGTGTGTCTCTCTGTCAAAAGCTGAAGCTGAGTACATTGCATTGGCTGAGGTGTCTAAAGAGGTGCAGTGGCTTCGCAGCTTGCTCTCTGAGATGAAGGCACCATAGGCAACGGCGACAATCGTCAAGATTGACAACATGAGCGCAATTGACATGTCCAAGAACCCAGTTCTGTCCAGGCGCACAACGCACATCGAGATCCGCTACCACTATGCTCGGGACTTGGTCTACAAGCAGACAGTGGAGCTGGAGTATGTTGGCACCAAGTTGAACCGGGCTGACATGCTTGCAAAGCCATTGGACATGGATCTCCACCAGGCGGGCAGGCAAGGTATCGGCATGGTCAACGCAAATGATGAAGAATGATGATGGAAATCTGATGCAAGGTGCAAGGGAGAGATTTGTTGAATATGTTTGCTCCTTGTTCAGTCTTGTACGATGGATCAGCATGCCCGCTGATGCTCTGCCCCTTGTGGAGGTATGACCCCTGGATTGGTTGTAGGGTGAATCAACTATGCTCAGTCTCATGTGAGATATGACCTGTGATTACACCATGTGGGTGAGTGGTTACCTTGGCCATTTTGTTTATTTGGCCAAGTGAGAGGTCATGAGTTCGATTGTGGTCCCATGCACATCTTGTTTGCTATGGAAGCTTCCAAGAAAGCAAGTCCGTAGCTTCTTGGACGCTACATGGTTGGTCTGTCACCTTGACACTAGGATGCTTATGTGTCAAGCCCACAGTGCAAGTCTATTGGTGATGTGGCTGGTTCAGGCCACTTCCCTGGAATGTGCTATTGAGTTATAGGACTGGACAGACAGCTATAAAAGGACTTGTCTTGCATGCTGATTAATTAACCCTTGTTTGATGCTCTCTTGCATATTGACGACTTGAGCTCTTCTTGAGATATAATGCTAAGGCGTTAGTGCTCTTGAAGGTGAAGTGTATGCCTGATGAAGTTTGGGGTGCACGACACACACCTGTAAAGGAAGAAGGTGTAAAAACCTTTATGAGATTTTCGGTTTCGCGGCTTCTCTGCCGGAGGTGGTTAGCTCAATCGCTGTCATTTTCTAGCAATCACAAATTGGAATTTCGCGAACGTCATCCAAGAAATCACAACTAAATCTCGTCCGACAAAAGGGTATGCTACGAAATAGGAGGGGAACCCATGTCTTCCATAGCATTGCTGCAGTTGAGATTTCCAAGGATCCTGTTTTGTGACTGATTGCTTTCCATGTCTGATAGCCACATGCCACTTATCATTGATTCTAAAAATGGAGCAAATAATCATCTATATCTCCAACAACACACTGTGAAGCCAATATGTCCATAAAGATATCAGCCTGTTTCTTGCGGCCGGCGTTCATAGATGTCCTGCCCATCACATGTCAAAATCTTGTTTCTCAGTTTATTTCTATTCCACTCATACAGTTCAGCTTCTTACCATTAGAATAAATCTTATTAAATCCAAACATATCTCATGATGTTTTGAATGGATCCTTGCAAATCAACTTCTTTTTCTTGTTGTTTCTCGAACGTGCAGAAAGGCGTTCTATTTGCAGACAAATGGTAAAAAACAGACCCCAATCAAACACTTCAGTGCATCAGATATGTCGAGATGGCCGTCGACAAATCGACCCTTAAACCAGGCATGCCATGATTCAAACTTCACATCATCTAGGTTTTTTCTTTCTCGTTGGATCTTACGTCGCAAACTTGGATGGTTTGTTGCTCAAATGGGACATAATTCTAATCCTTGTAATCATTTTGTATTTTATCAGTCGTGCACTGAGTGTATGACCGATAAGTACAATTCTACATTCATTTCAAGTGCACTAGCCAAACACACTATCCTTGTACACTTGAGGACTTCTCTAGTCCAACTAGCAAGGACTGAAGTGATAAAACAGGCGAACAAATGACGGCCACAGAAAACATGATTTGAAGAACTGTGATACACAGTTATCTAAAACTATTGGGCCGTCAAGTATGACGTTGACAGCTGTTGGCGACAAAAAGCCAGCAACGATTCCAAATCGTATGTCACAAGCAGATGATCCAGATAATGATAGAGAGAAGTGAAGTTCAATGAACATGTAGGACGTTTCAAACTGATACACCTTGAACAAACATGTGCGTACACTTGTACGTCCTGAAAATGGCAAGTTATAGTTTACAATGAAAACCGACACAAACTTTGAAGGTGTAACAAATCATTTCGCTTCATGATAAGATATATTTTGTATGTTCTATGATTTTTTGTAAACCTAGGTTTAGACAAATACTTAACTAGTAAACAAATTCTCAATGAGACATGTAGAAACAACTTTGGAACAAGACATTCTTTCTAAAAGAGGATAAAATCCCACATACTATCTCATTTCAGCGTATTCCAACATGAGATGTGGAATCTTTCGTAATAGGACCTACTTAAACATGGGACTGTCTCATGTCATAAACATCTACCCCCCAAATAAAACAAGAACGTATCATGTCATACATTCTTTCAACACACAAAAGTCATCTCTAAGAAGAGAGTTTCTTGTAAATGTAAGCAAAGAATTAAGGTGTGCTGGGACACATAAGACAAAGAAGTACAGTGAGTGGGATCATACTATGATTTTCTATGGATACTTAGCACATTGAAGTCATTTCTATTAATAGAATATTTTGGCCATACAATACATGGCACATGAGACAAATGAGCATACTGAGTGCAAAATCTGTGTGCTTTTGGATGGTGACTGAGTGCACTTGCCACACACACCAACCCCATGCACTGAGGCCCTTCCTAACAAGATATTTGTTCTTGCATGTAAGAAAAAATGTAGGGTGTGCTTTGACATATGAGACAAATGAGCGCACTGAGTGCCCTCTTAGTGTACAATTCTATGGTGCTTGAGCATACTTGGAGCTGCACCACATGGATATGAACAACGTGTTCCTCCATGACACTCTAAAGGAGGATATCTATATGGCCCAACCACCTTACATTGAATATGGCAACAATGTCTACCGCTTGCATGCGGCCTTGTACATCCTGAAACAGTCACCTCCAAGCTGAAACCAGGAGATCGGTGGCAAACTGACGCATGCTGGTTTCATACATAGTGACACCGATATGCCCCTTTTTCTCCAATGGATGGCTTAGAACTTCACCGCCATCTTGCTCTATGTATATGACATCCTGACCACGTCTCCTTTGATGGAGGCCATGAAGCATGCCAAGGGATTCCCCTGGATTCCTACAGGATGAAGGAACTTGGTCCTGCATGTTTTCTCCACGAGACAGAGGTTGTGCATGATCACTGGCTGTGGAAAATCTTACTATACGAGGTAGGTTATGTCCACATTATGAGGGAGCAGTTTATGGACCTCGTTGGTGTATTCTGCATGGCCTCCATCCCCATCATATTCAATGGACACGATGCCTTAAACTTGGATTATCCAGCATAGCTAGGGGAGACGATAGACGCTAATTTTTTTCTTATGCCTCATTGGCTCTGTGATGTACTTGGCTACAACCACACAGCCCAAAACTGCCTTCTCCGTCAACCTCCTTGCATAGTTCTCTCAGTTCACCAGGCAAGATCCTTTCACATGGTTGTGTGAGTAGTGTGGTCCATGATTTCCATACAATACCTTGAACTTTGCTTCTGTCGGCAAATTCCAGTATACTTGACAGCTGTATAAATTGTGACTGGGGCCTGGAGCCTCAATGGGCGCAATCATACAGGGTACATGAACATCTTTGGTGGCACTACTTTGTTGTGGCACAATGGCAAGCAGGAGTGCATTGCATGTAGTTTGTCAAAGGATGAGTATGTTACAAGGTGGGTTAGGGCTACTGAGGTAGTGTAGTTGCAGTGCATGCTTTGTGAATTGCGTCAGTCTATGCCTTGTACCATCCTACACAGTGATAACCAGAGTACCCTTGCCCTTGTAGAGAACTTTGGTGCATTTCATACATACACAAAGCATATTGCTGTTTAGAATCACCACGGGCGTAATTTGGTGGAGCGACAAGTGAACTCTGTCATATGGGTCCACACGAGCATGCAGCGGGCTGATGTCCTGTCCAATGAATTGGCATGTGGGAAATTCATGGTGGCCATTTGATTTGTGGATCATCTTCCCTTGTCTGAGAGTGGCTGAGAGTGGGGTGTGTTTGTATTGACTATTGAGCATCTCATAGCGCACTTGTATCAGTTCAACAATTATATCGACATGCACATCATTGGGTCATGGAGGAGTGCTCTGATGTGTACCATCCTCGTCTATTTGTAGAGCTTACTTTGACCACTCTGCCATGTCCATCATTGTGTAGATCTTTCATGCAGAACTAGCTGGCACCAAAGTAGTGTCGGATGGTGGCCCATCCACAAGCAACTGCCAGAATCCGGCATCTTGGATGCTTTCTACAACCTTCTGAGTTTTCTCTCTAGTCTCTAGGAATTTCTCAGTGGACTGGCTTTTCAGCCCAATTTGCATGCTTTGCAAAGTACGTCCAAGGGCCATTGCCGGACCCATGTGTGTGTACAGCCGTTACATCTGGCTTGAGACTCTGCATTTGTAGGTTCAGACGGTTATGCATTTAGATGCCTGTAGGTAGAGATACGCCAAAACAATGGTTTTGGACCCACGTTAAAGACGGCCTGAATATTTCCACGTATGTCACCCGCAGTGTGCCGCGGCAGGTATCTATGTTTTGTGCTTGTAAATTTTCATCTCTCTCTCTCTCTCTCTCTCTCTCTCTCTCTCTCTCTCTCTCT
>SZWC01000497.1:292697-304681 GCA_023375785.1 Penium margaritaceum
CCCCCCCCCCCCCTACCCCACTGCTTGCTACTACTGGCCATCCGTGGCACATAAAGAAGCATCACTGTGAGAATTACAGAGTCTGTTGCACATGATTGCACAGTCTGCTACAGATTCATCAACCTATCATGATCTACGTCTAATTCATGTCTACTACGTCATCATCCCCAAGGCTAAACAAGAAGTGGCTTGCAAGGTCAACATCACCTGCAGCATCCCCTTTCCCATCTTCATCTTTGTCATCATTGTCGTCGTCGTCGTTGTTGTCGTCGTCATTGTCGTCGTCATCGTCGTCGTCATCGTCGTCTTCATTGTCTTTGTTGTCTTCATCGTCATCGTTGTCCTCTTCCTCCTCTGATGACTCCGGCGGCAGAACTTCCCCTTCCCCCTCTCCATCCCCCTCTCCATTACCGTCACTGGCTGCACCCTTCTTCCCAGAATTTCAGCCAAGAGCTTTCAACTTCTTTGCTACTGTGGCCTGGCTGGAAGCCCTGTGCCGTTCACGCTCTTTCTTCCCATCCTCCTACAGTTTTGGTGCAACAACACCATCTGGAGAAACAGGGAAGTTGCATACTTCGGGATTATTGGTCCAGGTTTTCAGCTTTAAAACTTCCTGCACAGTCATGTTGTTCAAAGGGTGCCAATTCGGCGTGATGACCCTACCACCAAGTGAAAACATGCGCTCACATGGAAAACTTGTAGCAGGCACAGCAAGGACATCCAAACAAGCAGGGCAAAGGATGAAAAACTGCAAGCATTTCCACAAAACTAGTGCAGAATATTTTTGCGCTGTGACAAATGCTTCTCCTTCTTCCTTTCATCCATCTTCTGCTCAAGGGAGTCCAGTGATTTTATCACGGGCTCTGCCTCCTCTATTGCAAAAAGCTCATCCATGGTGTTGGATGCTGCAGCCTCCACAATTCTCTTCTTCTCCTTCTTCTTCTTCTTCTTCTTCTTCTTCTTCTTCTTCTCCTTTGAGCAGCCATGTTGCTCTGCCGCAGCTGCTGGCCCACCAACATCCAAAGATGAGGATTGTTTTTCCAGCAGAGAGGTGCCACTGCTGTCCTCGCACTCCTCATCCTCTTCTGCATCTGCTGCTCTGGTGGTAGCTGCATCAACCTCCTCGGCTGCTGCCTCGCTTCTGCTTCACGTTGGTGCACCTAGCGCTCGTTGTACAACCTGAGGGTTTCCAACATCAACAGCTCCAAATCCACTTTCCCTTTCACACCCAGGCTTCTGGGTGCAAAAGGGACAGTTGGAGATGGAACCTGGGGTCCACAGGAGTTGCCAGAATGTGGCGTGGAGTGTGCCTCTTCACAGATTTTGCAGCTTTCATATACACAGGCAGTAATGAACGTATGAAAGAATGCATTACTGTCAGGATGATAGACTGGATGACTGAATGGGTGACTGAATGCATTAATTTCTGGATGACTGACTGGATGACTGACTGGATGACAGACTGGATGACTGACTGGATGACTGACTGGATGACTTACTGGATGACAGAATGCATGTCTGACTGAATGAATGAATGCAGGACTGAATGGTTGACTGAATGGATGACTGACTGCATGAGTGACTGGGTGAATGAATGAATGAATGACTGGATGACAGAGTCAATGAGTGACTGGATGACTGACTAGATGAGAAAATGAATGACTAACTGGAAGACTGAATTCAGGAATGACCTATTAACTGACTGGATGAATGACTGCACGACTGACTGGATGACTGACTGCATGACTGACTGGATGACAATGGATGACTGACTGGATGGCAGACTGGATGACTGACTGGATGAATAGCTGAATGGCAGAATGCGTGACTGACTGGATGGCTGAGTGCAGGTTTGATTGGATCACTGAATGCATTACTGACTGCATGACTGACTGCTTGACTGGCTAGATGCAAACCTTGTTGGTGACAGCCTGGAAGCCAGGCTTCATGTCCAGCAACAACTTCTTCACGGGATCCAGTTTCTTGGCAGCCTTCTGCTTCTTTTTTGTTATGCCGAATTTCACCTGCCACGAATGCATCTTAGCCAGGATGAGGCTAAAGAACAGCAGCATGAGGGACATGGTGGGATACTTCTCCCTGGAAATTTCATCCTTGGATGGGACCTCCTGACTAGGGCAAAGAGGTCCCACCCATGCCCTCTTGGCTTTAACTCCAACTTGTGCTCACATCCAGCACGTCCTTGACGTGCATAACACGGTGGCACATGTCAAGGGTGGATTTTCACCGTGTTGGAGTGTCCACATGCAGATGGATGTAGGACTTTCTGGAAATATTCCTTTTGTAATCTTGGTCACAAGGTTGCACATATCACGCGCAAACTTCAGGTACACCTTCATGTCCAGGCGGTACTCATCGAATGGGCAGGTGAAGCTGCTACATGAAACAATACAGCTTGATTCTCTCACAAAACCAAGTGCCAAAGGCGACGTACTCAGACCCTTTCGAGCTGAATTCTACACAATCATTCTTCCCACTCTTCCATAAAACCGTTGTGCCTCCGGCAAGAAACAATTAGCCTGAGAGTCTAGGTGCATCGTGATCCCAGGCCCAATTATTTCCAGTGTATCCTTCAGCAAAGAGAAAGAGTTGTACCTGAAAACTATAATCCATATCTGAGATGATCACCAGATAAAGAACAATGCATAGTGCAACCTCCAGATGGAATCACCAATGGATTCTGTGAGAACTACAAGAAGAAAGTGTTGACCCGTGGTTCTGAGGTGACCCTATAACCGTGGCATCGGCACCACGGTCCACATCGACTGAATGTGCAGTGGTCTTTCAACTTTCAGAACTCAAAGCATGCGAGCGGCTGACATTCTTCGTCCCTCATTGGCCTGGCACAGGCATATCAGGGACGACCACATAAACCTTTGCCAACCACATCCACAGACCATCACGGAACAGGCAGCAGCTGCTGGACGTTTGTGTAAACTTTTCCAAGGAGAGAGTGCATTCAGTATTTCATGAAAATCTTGTGTGGGAATCATATGGGTTTGCAAGAAGTTTGCAACCTTATTTTGAACAGGATGTGATGCGTTCCTTGCAATTTATACTGACATGAGGGCACATTCTCTGCATCGGAAAAAAAAAAACAAACAAAGATTGGAGCAGTGAACTCTGCTGAAAAAGGTCAGATTGAATTGCAAACCCTGCTGAAATGAAACTCCGATAGTGAGCTGCACGGACAAAACTTTGAACTCTGAAGATTGAATCCCGACTGTGAATAAAAAACCGATACAATAAACCATCAAACACAAAGTAAAAGTTTGAGAGTCCGAAAGTAAGAGGTTTGAAAGTGAATGCATCTGAATCTCCATGCAATGAATCTGTTGTGGTGTACTGCACTTCAGTCTGAATGTCACCTGTGGAGTGAGCATGTGCCCTGTCGGCAGCAACTGCACACTCGACTTTCCAGCCAAAGAGTGTACATCTGAGTGCAGAAAGGAAATGAGTGTCACCCAATAAATCCATTGTCACTAGATTTGAAATTAGAATAGATGAGAACACGATTAGTCCCCTCCCCTACCCAAAAAAAATCTGAGGTTCCAGGATGGCAAATGTAAGAGGGAATCATCCCGATGTGCCTGGGTGGACATCGATGTGCTGGGGTTCGAGGTGGCCGGTTCGGAGCAAAGGCAGCATCCATACAAGTCATGATCTCAAGGAGCATGAGGGACCCAATGACTCGGAGGTACATAGTGACATCGACACATTCTCCCAGAAGCCTCTTCCCAGCGGGCATTGCAGACATAAATGAAGAGGGGACTCTGGCTATTAGGTCAGCAAAACATGCAAACAGCTTCCTAACATAACCAGCCTGAAGCACATGGAGCACAAGATGCTTTCTTTCACGCTCAACATCCGTACCTAGGAAGACACATGCTGGGTTAGTATTATTCGTCTTGTACACAGACATAGGAGAAACTTTAAAGCTTGGCAATTCAGAGGATATGGGGACACAATCAATGGAACTTCCACATAGACCAGGACAATGGAAAAGGGTGTAGTTTCCAAACTCACAAACAGAGTTGGTTCGTCAGGGTTGCAAAGATACCCTCCTCTCCCTAAAGGAGCAACGATCTCAAGGTTCAAACTGCAAGGAGGGTGCCTTAACCTGTACTAGGATTTTCAGAGGCACTAGACTTAGTCAGTGTCATCTTGGAACCATGGAGGTAACCAGACTACATGTGGTATAGACGTTTTCCATGTAAAAAGGTATTGAAGCTTTTTTTCCAACAACTGGAGCTCGTAGTCATGACGAGTTACATGACTCAAAAGGAACTTTCCACGCGTACAAGTACCTGGAAGTATCCCTTGGTTTTGAGGCAAGCCTTGGACCGCTGCATTGAGCCATCCGGCCTCTCTTTCCCTTGAAAGAGAGGACGGATGGGAGCAGCTATCTCTAGCATGCATCGCCTTGCGACCAAGAGGGAGCTTCACCTTCTCAAAGAATTGTATGCATATCCTTGACCCAGAGTGTTGTGCTCAGAGCAGAGTGGGCTTGATGCATAGTGTCTCGCTCAAGTTGAAGGGATTTTTTGCCACTTGATATGAGTTTTTGGGTGACTAAGTGCCTCGCACAGTCTGATTAGACTCAAAAACAGTGGAAAATTTGTTCCACTGTAGTAATTCTAAAACAGTTTTTCACTGTTTTTGAGTCTAATCAGACTGTGCTGGATAAACAGTTTTGATGGATTATCCTAGCATAGTGTTAGGCTGCGCCACAGCCATTGCTAGACGGAAGCAGGAGCAGACGGTGTAGAGCCAAAAAAATCACCATGGATAGGATAGGCAGACCATGTATTACTAGAGAGATAAACCACAGAACTCCTGCTGGCAGGTGAGGCATAGTGAGGTGAAAGTTGCAATGACCTATGGCATCTGCCAGGTGCTCAAATGAATGATGGAGATTCTGGTGGATGCAAGGGTGCAAAGGGGATCATGAAAAGTCATGCATGCAATAATTCTAGTAGTGGCCGTGATGCAACATTCTATGATGCATCAATGACAGGGGTGTACGTAAGCAATGCCATACATGCTTTATAATATGATGCAGGCAGCCATGCAGATGAAAATTCAGGTGCGGCCGGAGATGATGTAGGAAATGACGAGGATGCTATAGGAGATAATGCTGCTGAAAATGTGGAGGCATCAGGAGATGGCACAGGAAACTATGTAGATGTGACACTAGACAACGCTGGTGAAAATGCAGATGTGGGAGGAGATGATGCATGTGACGAAAGAAATGCGATGAGAGACAATGCAGGCAAAGATTTGGATGCAGCAAGAGATGATAAATATGACAATGAAGATGCATCAGGAGACAACGCAAGCTTGAGAGTATGGGGGCACAGAGTGAAAACACTACCCGAGGACACTCCACAAACACTACCTCGCAAAGGACGAGAGAAGGGCGCAAGCAATGGGACAAGGCAAGCTAAATTGTGAGAGAAAAACTTGAAAAAATAAATTTTCATAGCGAGATCCAACGACCTGACCATGCTAATGATCCCATTATCTTCACACCTTGGTTAGAGAAGAAACAGACAGAGGTGACTGTGAGGAGTCACCCTTCCATCACATCGGTCCTCAGGGAGCCAAAGTTAGACAATGTCATCCCAAAAACAAGCAAGATGGAAATCTACATGAAGACCATACCATTGCTCACATGGTGTGATTCAACATGAAGATGGACAATGGGGAACCCAGTACTAAGCCCGCATAATGTAGGAAAAAACCTTAAATGCAATCAACTGAGGAAGGTCAGACTCAACAAGAAGAGTGAAAACACAATCAGCTAGAGTGTGGTTCCAATACTCTGACACTCCGTTCTTCTATGGTGTACACGGAGTTGATACATCCATATGCACCCCTTTTAACTGAAGAAAGCGGGCAGTGATCCCTATGTACGCACAAATAACAAGAGCTCACCTCTAATGTCGGTACAAGAACACATCAGGCAAGAACACATCACCCGTATGACGAAAAAAGTGCACGAAACTGTTGCCGTGGACAGGCAACATCTAGCCATGTCCGGTGTGAATGAAGCAAAGAACTGGCCGCACAGAGAAAAATGTCGCCTGAGACAAAGTCATGTGACAAACTCTACTCCTCACATGAGACAAAGTCATGTGACAAACTCTACTCTTCACATGAGACAAAGTCATGTGACAAACTCTACTCTTCACATGAGACAAAGTCATGTGACAAACTCTACTCTTTACATGAGACAAAGTCATGTGACAAACTCTACTCTTCACATGAGACAAAGTCATGTGACAAACTCTACTCTTCACATGAGACAAAGTCATGTGACAAACTCTACTCTTCACATGAGACAAAGCACTCGTAAAGCAATGAGAGACGCTGCAAAAAACTCGGCATTGCTCTCTTCTCATGCTAAAATCACGAGGAGAAGACGAGGAAATGTAAACAAGTTAATTGTGCATGCCCCAGTCTTCTGGTGACATAGTCCGACGATGAGTCACACTTGAAAAGGTTCCACCCAATACATAACGATGACCCTCAAACTAAACAGCCATTCTCACACCACTGCGGATACTCTTAGGGCCATTGTACTATCCCCCTTGATGCCTGAGTCAACCAATGTAAGCAAGGCACGTGATGCTGTGGATGCCTTCCTTGGGATACCTCAATGCGCGAGGAGTTTATTGTGCTCAGTGAGCATGATGCCTATGAGCCTTTTCATCTTGCGAGCGGGTCACAAAGTTGTCTCAACCGGCTCGATATTCCAAGAGGAGCTCATTCCCGATGACGGGGTTGAGCGATACAAGATTCAGCTGTCTGAAAAAGGTTTGTCTTAGATCCCAAATGTTGATTTGCCCCTGTTGATTGCTACACCTCTGCTTACGTGCTCCTCAATTTCTTTGCATATGACTGGGAAACTGAGCAGATGGACGTGGAAATTGCATTCTTGCACGTCAGGATGGGTGAACAGATGTACATGGTCCAACCTTTTGGCTTTGCAAACGGCACCAACAAGGTTTGGTGCTCGCGCAAAGCCTTGAATGGCCTGGAGCAGCATTCACAATGCTGGATCTTGGGAATCACGTCGCCTTGTGTATGTTCATGATCTGTTCATTGCTTCTCCCAATCAGTCCATTGTTGTCTCGGTCAAGGTACTCCGCGTACAAAATGAAAGACATTGGTCTAGCTCAAGTTCTCCTTGGCATGAAGCTCAGGCGACACTGGTCTTGTCGCACGCTACATGCCCATTGGGCTGCATACTTCCACAGCCTGGAGGAGCCCTTCACCTCTCTTCTATCTTCTTTCCCTCTCCTTCAACACCTATGGCCCGAGCAATTCAGACTCTGCTGAAGTCTCTGGATGTGTCAAAGCTGGGGGATTGAGCTGGTGTCATGGACTACCTCTGTGTCATCAGCTTGTTGATGCATCTTGTGACCACCACTCGTACACACATTGCTTTCTCCAAAAAAGAATGCCTCAAATCTCACAGTTTCCTCATGGTCGCCACCTTGAGTTTGCTCTTCAATTATATCTAAATGCACTCTCTATAATGCGTATCCAGCTGTGTTTTATTTCTCAGCCCTCGGTCCTTGTTGATGGTCAGTCCAACAAAAATTGGGCCCATGACCCTAATGCAGGCAATCCTGAAGGTTGGATTTTTCAACACCACTGTCTCATGGAAGAGTGGCCAGCAGGGTTGTGTGGCAGGCAAGAAGTGAGTTTGAGTACATTGGACTCAGCTCAGGTACGTGCATATCCGTCTGGCTGCTCGCTACAACAGAAATGTGTCAGGTAATGGGGATGATTCTCACCCATCAATCACATCATTCATGGAAACCAATTTGTGCCTGAATGCACTGCTGCTGGTATCACCCGTGTCATGTGGGTCGACACTCGCTCACCTTGTGCAGGCTTTCCCACCAAGGCTCTCACTGTTGCCATGATGAAGGTTGTGTGCATGTCGCTTGCCTACTACGTGGGTAACAATATTGCATCTCAACTCTGTTCGTTTTTTATCGTCGCTTTTGTTTTGATCCATTCATCTCTATTTTCTCTGAGGTTCTTTTTTTGTGGGTGATGGCGGAGTGTTGGTTTTTTTCAAAATATGCCCGGCACACTCCATACCTCTTGATATCTTCACGCGCAAAAACATTGGTGCAGGAGACTAGTGAGCAACATGCCACCCACTCACGACGAGGAAGTACCAGCTCAGATAATTCCATGGACCTGGTGCAGCTTATTTGAAACCACGCAGTGATTAACCAGATAGTGTGTAGATTTTTAAGTGCCAGCTGATGGCTACCCAACACTTGTGATTAGAAAACTTTGGTTGGCATGAGCTCATAGTCCAGACATGATGTGGTTGGTTTTGCAAGCATGGGTTCTACTTTACTTGGGCGTGGTGTGAACTAGTCACCTGATGCTGGTCCTGCTGTGGTTATGCACTCGCAATCTTTCTGCAGCAGCTGCTGCCCGCTGTTAATTGGGTGGGGTTTGGCTCAATGTCAAGGTGGGGACGAGTCTCGCCTTGCACTCCATGTATGGTCAAATTCGCATTCCCTCCTCTCATCATTTCACCCTCCTGGGAACTACTACTCTCTCCTGTGAAGTCTTTTGAGCAAACCACTAGGATATCACAGCCATGACTCACTCATCCCTCTCCGCAATTCCTCGTTTCTTGTATGCACACTCATTTCCTCCCCACCATTACGTATCACACATTGTATCATATCAGAGGCCAACATGGTACAGCCGTACACACGAGGGGCTTGTTGGTAAAAACTTGGCTATGTGCATTTCTACCACGAATGATGACGATTCTTGAGTAATGAAGGGAACGTTTTTGTCACATGTTCTCTTTCTCCAAAAGTTAGTGTCCAGAAATGAGTGTACACACCTCGCATACTCCCTGGTACAATCACCTGATGATTATGTGTCAATAAAACAGGCTTTCTCATTGAAGGATTAACACTGGTCAAGTGAGCTCATTCCCCATGAAGCAACTTAGTAGTAGGGGAATGAGCACTCAAAACCGCCAATTTGTCCTCACCCGATTGAAGGCGCACTTGTCCATGCGAAAACATCCATTGCATTACCCTCTTCAATCCAATTTTCGTGCATCAATGATGAGCGCATGTACACACCCTCATGTTAGAATAATGCGTTAACTACCACTTAGTCACCCATCTTCACAAGGCATCAACCAGCCGTCAATCTCAAGAATGAGTAGGAATGAGACAAACGTGAAGGAATGCTTTCTACCTTGTCCTGTGAACCCTCTGCGAAGAGTTACCATCCACACAGTGTTCGTATCCTTCACATGAGCTATGAACACCTCACAACCTGAATCTGCACACAACCTGTAAACAAACGCCAGGGAGAACCATCTCTCCCAGCGGAGATTTTACTCTCATTACAGCACCACAGGTGACTCCAGTCGCACCACGATCACAATAGTGCCAAAGTTGCCCCGTGTTATGCGCAGGTCCTCATCCAAGTACGTCACATCCAGCCACCCTTTGGCAGGAGGCAATCCCACAGAAGACACCCCATCTTGTCGCATGGCCTCGTTCTTGCCTTCCCCTTTGAACAGCGTTAGCCATCTACTCAGGTCCACATCAGAATCACGGGGGCGAAGGCTTGCCCCCTTGAACACAACATCCAAGCGTGCCTCACCTTCAGAAGAGGGGGTCACAGACGCCTGGTTGAAAAGCACTCCACGGATGAGAGGCTCAGCGTCTAGACGGGCTCCCTCTTGTCCAGGAACGACGGTGAAAGGTATGATCACATCGTAGTTATCCTCCCTTCCCGTCAGGACGTCATTGTATACTTGCTCAAACTCAAGCATCAGGTCAACTGGTTTGAAAGCATTAAAGGTCGCACGGCCGAGGGTTACTTGGCACCCTGGGTAGAGCACACCCTGCATGGACGAGTTGAGCAGCCGGAAGTGGCCAGACCAGAGGTCCTTGCGCTCCACTGCGTTCGGATTAGGGTTCAAGGCCTCGAGCTTCTCAATGATGCTGATGGATTCCGGCGTGAGGTTTGCCTGTGAGGCAGCGAGGGAGGCGGCAAGCTGAGCTTTGAGGGTCTCCGTTTGAGCTGCAGAAGAGGCGCTGGTCGCACGAGCGCCCTGGGAAGAAGAGGAAGAGCGGATGGTGGGCTGCTGAAGCCGTGCTGCTGTGTCTGCAGCTGCACGCTGGAGCCTCTTCCGTTGAGAACATCCGGAGAAGTTCTGAAGTGCTGAGGGCCTGCCAGGGTTGGAGCGCAGCACTGCCTCAGCGGGTGCGATGAGACTCTGCATCGGGACAACAAGAGGCCAGACATCCAAGGACGTTCGAGCTCGCTAAGACAAGAGAGAGAGACCTTGACAACAAATGGAAGTACGCCCGACAGATGGTCAAAGTCGAAATGTTGACATCCAACGAAAGAGAAGCGTGACATGGTCATTGTGCGAAGAAGCCGCACAAGACTAAGTCTCTCGTCTGTTCCAAACGGTGTGCAGCCTGCACACCGTTGATTCTTCCCACCCAGGGCATCCTTCCGGTGCCGACGGAGGATGGAAAACTTCAGCAGTAAGACAACGGAAAGCACACCTCGGGATGGCGGAGGCCATGGCAGAATTGAGCACGGGAATAACAAGACGGGCGCCGCGACTGCTGCGTAGCAAGTGAAATGTGGTGCAATAAGAGATCAATTCATAGGTCAAACTTCGGGATCACGCACCTCCTCTCGTCGCCTCGCGTCCTTACGAGCAACCTTACCGACAAACCTGTCAGTGTCTCGGGAAACACAAAACTTGTGAAAGAAGTAAATGCGAGAAATCGTATGCAGGTGCTTCCAGAACGGCCGTCTTACAGATTTGGCAATGATCCGCAATCGACCTCCGCAAAGGACTGGCAAGCCTAATCCTCATACAACTTCAGCTTAACTTGAAGGTCGAGTTACAGATCTGGCGCGCTTCGCAGCAGCATCTTCTAAATAACTGTTACGAGGATGGCCAGCATACATTTCTCAACCGAATCATAGATCGAGTCATGATTTAATTTTTTTTAATATACTCAACATCAAGTCTCTCACATATAAACCTAACATGCAAGGATCAAGCAACGATTCGCACGTTTTCACACAAAGGACCACAAATCACACTCAACAACCCAAGAGGCACTGATGGGGGCACTAAGAAGGCACGCAACTCACTTCAACTAGGGCTTCTCCTCGCCAGACCCATTCTTTGTGATTGTGATTACATGAGCAATGCCACATTTTTCTACAACATAAAAAAATCGCCCAGAAACAGTAAACGACGTACGTTTGAAAATGAACTTCCATTGTTTGAACAATTCATGTCAAATACATCTGCCACATAAGGCAGTACAAAACTTCTCATATGGATCGTGTGTTCCGCATCAAATGAAGTGCTCCATGTGGCACAAGCCTAACAACTTAACGGTGCACGCACGTTTTCCCATAAACTTTTGTCATTACTCAAGAGAATGCATGTAAGTAAACTTTTCGGTATGCCTCCTAAAATCAACTACAAATACAAATAAATAGCACATCATGAACATAAAAATTTGCATGTAAACAGAGATACACGTATACGTATACAGCTACATATGCATATACATATACATATACATATACATATACACAAACATATACATATACATATACATCTACATATACATATACATATGTATATACATATACATATACATATGTATATACATATACATATACATATACACACACATAAACATATACATACACATATACATATACATATACATATACATATACATATACATATACATATACATATACATATACATATACATATACATATACATATACATATACACATACACATTCATATACACATACATATACATATACATATACATATACATATACATATACATATACATATACATATACATATAAATATACATATACATATACATATACATATA
>SZWC01000497.1:313312-330080 GCA_023375785.1 Penium margaritaceum
TACATATACATATACATATACATATACATATACATATACATGTACATATACATATACATATACATATACAGATACATATACATATACATGAACATATACATATACATATACATATACATATACATAAACATATACATATACATATACATATACACAAACACATACAGATACATATACATATTCATATACATCCGTAAAATCTGCATTGAATGTACCACAAAACTGGCTAGCCATCATAAAGCCTACATAATATGAAGAAAGAAGGCCACGTGATGATGATGTTAAAAAAACATCTGAAAAATGCTCGTTTGAACGTATAAGTACGTTTTACATAACCCCTTAACCGAGATTCACTGTATGCAAAAGGTGGACAACAAGTATGAGCAATCAGATTCTATGATAGTTCTTGGAAGAAATTGTCCTTCATGCTAAGTTCATGGATACACACGAGGAATCAAGTTTTAGGTAGATCTTGTTTTCACTCCTTTGAAATGATTCATGGTCAAACTTGGCTCCAAAAACAAACTTTTCATGTTTCCTTTGCCAAAAGGCAATTCATGCGCTAGAAGGTACAACATTGCTTTACCTTGATTCAAATGACATAATTCTTACCAATTCAAGTTTAAATCAAGCTTGCATAAAAATCTTCATTATATGGTGTATTCAATATGGTTGTTTATGCATCTTTCCTTATCAACAAAAACAAGGGTCTTATCTCAATTAATAAATTGTTTTAAAAAATTCAAAGAGCCATGTTTTTAAATTCTTATAGATTGATATATTTGATGCATACTTCGGAACTAGTGGAAATACGTACGCTTAGACCCTTTTACTATCTACATTTGGCAATATTTTGAGGTTTAAAACTAAAATGAGACACTTTGCAAAAGGGTGGTTCAAGTCAAGAATCTTACTATACCATGTGCGCATCATTTTATACAAAGTACTCAATAGGGATTAATGCATGCATATTCATTACATTAAATACCTCCTTACAATTGATTTTTGAGGTGTTTTGTCAACCCGAAGGTGAAATTTCTTTTTGTCCTTGGATTCATCTCTAGGGTATGATCAAGTTATTGTCTTTGAAGATGATGTGCACAACCTAACGTTTTTAACACATATGGGACATGGTGAATCTCGGTTTTTGTATTTCCATCCACCTATTTTTTAGGCACCCATCTAAAAACGTATTAACAGAAAATCTCACTAGAAACTTAATCAATTTACTTAAGTGTACCATCGATTTTTTTTCTTTAATTTTTTTAATGCGTACAATATCTACAACACGTCTTAAAGATATTATGCAAGAAAAACGTCTTTTTAAATGTGAGGAAGTACAGAATAAGATGTTAAGAGCTCATATGCCTCATACACAGTTTTTCCAAGCTGTGTGTCCATTGAAAAAAGATCGAAGTCGTAATGTGAAACTTAGCCATGTGAACCACATTGTACATTTTGTATAAGGGTGTTTAACCTTGGTACCTACACAAACCGAGCTCACACAAAGAATGTGTGTTTTCAATGGAAAAATCACTACAAGAAAGCTCTTCTTAAACTCACATGATTTTGACCATGGCACCCATATCAGATTTTCAAGATCCATAGCAACCTTATATGTGCAATATAATGCATCTATCGTAAGAATCATGAATCTTCATATCAAAACTATTTATCCATTCCGAAATGAGGGTGGTAAGCTCATCCCCACAAAAACGTAGTACACTACATGTGATCAAAACCTCCTCAGTCGAATTAAACTTATCAAAATGAACCATGGTTACCTCAAGAGTGTTACAAGGGTAGTGTGATGATCCTGGCCAACCACAAGCTTTCAATGTTTCTTGTAAGACAACCAAACGTATGAAGATGACAAACTCATCAAGACAAAGACCGCATCAAATCTTTCGTCAAACAGGATTGTGGGCCAACATGCATCAATACAGCCGGTGCACTCAGCTATTGGCCTAAGGAAACACATCAACAACTAGAGATCTTTTTGTTCTAAGTTATAATGAGCATACCTTGAAACAACATAACCCCCCAAACATCTTCACGGCAACCATTTCCAAAGATTATTGATCATAAGTAATGTATGAAATAGAATCGGATAGGATGCTTTGTGTATGTTTGGTTTGTATACCCTTACAATAAGTTCTTAAACAATATTCTACGCCAGGGTCCTTAAACAAAAAATCATCTCCTAGTGACATCAATTGCCAATTGGACTTAATTTGAGAACACAAGTGATAATCAATGAACACAAGATGTCACCAAGATGGAGTGTAGATGACCGTAACTACTACATGTGGTGCAACCTATTTCTACAAAGTATAGCTAGCAACCATAATCTTACTTGGAGCTTCCAACAAATCCCCATCGTGGAGACCACAATGGAAGAGCATCTATGTGTACTTTGCTACTAGTCTTGAGGAAATGGCATGTGGTAACCATGAAATACTACAATTGGTGGAATTTCAAATAAAAAACATCTTATTCAGTTAACAAATGGTTTGAAAGCAAAAGAAATGAGTCATCTCTTCTTCTAAAGTGTTGCACATGACCATGACTTACGGTTGTGCATCATTTTCTGCTGTAACAATAGACTGATAAAACATATGTATAAGTACTTTGCAACATGCATTAAATACTTTAAAAAGAATTTCATGATCAAACAGATAACAAAAGGATTGCATGAATCAAACTCTAAATGAAATCCTATTTATGTGCATCAATCTCCGCACAAATGATTTGGATGAATACCTAGATTAAACAATATTTGTGGTGAGAAAATTGATTAATCATTCCATGCAATTCACACTGTTTTTGTTATGTTATGATTTGTTCAGTGTCCTCTTCATGCGTAAGAAGTGGGAGCAAGGAGGGATAAATTCATTCACCTCAATGTAGAAGCATTCAAGTACAATAACAATGAAGCACCTTTGACTTGCTTGGCAAAAGATGATGACATGTACTGACCATGGTCACCATGATGCCAACTTTTGAGTGTTCCACATAGTATTTTTTAATTAAAAGGAACTTCAATTTATTTCATGAAATAAAAAATTACTTTTATGAAAGTGGATTGAGATGTTTCCCACAATGGCGCGTTTAAATAAAATCCATTTGAGTTCATACTTCAACTATCTATGAAGTAACATGACATTATAATGTGAGTCTACTACCTGAATACATGGCAATAGAAGTTATTTGACCATCACTACGGTTTTTATGATCTATAGTAATTCATTCGCGTTTATTTCTTCTTGTAATATGAAGAGGGGATGTTATGAAGCAGAACAAAAATCAATGGGAGTGAGGAGCTTGGTTCCTGACCTAGGAATTCAATGAATGTAAAATAGAGTGTGAAGCTTGCAAAAATTGCTGCTTTGCGTGGGTAACACTTGAAAAAAAAATAGTGAATGTTATTCTCATAATGGGGCATTCATGAGCCATGACCAAGGTTCATTGCAGATCCCCAAAATGGTTGTAAGGCGGATGCTCTTGCTTAAAGAAGAACACCACTTGCCATAATGACCAACAAGCTACGACTTAGGTAAAATTAATTTGCACATGTTCATGTCTCGCTTGAAATTGAAAACATTTGTCTTCTTTCACAATGTTGACACCTCACTTTGGTATGGTTAATGGGGGCCTTTTCTACACCATTTTCTAGTGTACCCGTCTAGTATAAGATTGTGTCTCACATGGAACGCTAGACCCCCACCCTTGTAGGGGAGTCCAATGCGTGGGGCTGGTGTATGAGTGCAATGCGCTCGTTTTCCAAATGACATTACACTAATCACGCACCTAGACAGTGATTTTTTCCTACATAAAAAATGGAACCTAAACCCATATGCGCAGGTCAAGTGCATGGGGCTATTCTATGAGGAAAGTGCGCTTCTTCCCCACACAAAAGTACACTGATCACACACTCAATGTGTGATTTTCTGCTATATAGAAAACCAGACCTTCTCCCTCTTGATGTTTGTGAGGTGCAGCAAGGGCTATGTTCCTTGCTACTAGGACTATTGTACTTGGAGAGCAACTACAGATAGAGTAGAAACCTGGAACTAAGATAATGTTATCACTCAATGCCGATACTTGATCACAACTATAGTATAAGAAACAATAGATCAAACACATCTCAGCTAAAGACCAACTCTAGACTCTCACGCCTAAACACAACTCCTAGCCCATAGGTGGGCAACACTTAGCAAGATAGCTCTAGCAAAGTAGCTTCAGTCTTCGGCGTAGTCTGGCCACCTCTTCTTGGTATTCAGGCCTTTCGGTAGCTTAGGGCGTCCTCTTGCCCAGGCTCGTAAACTGTTGCTTGGCTAACTTCATCTTGTGAAGAGTTTCTAATGAGTCTTGGCCTCAGGTGATGTCTGAAACTGGTGGAGGCTATAGTGGTTGACTACAGAATGAAAGCTTGGTGATGACTAAGTTGTTGAATGAAGACTACCAAACTAGCCACCTTTTTTAGCACATTGCTGGTAAGTATACAGCTTTCCATGCTGATGGAATCTTCCGGCTGTAGGTGGAAAGATTCCGAGCCTGGGAATCTTCCTGTAGGTAGTAGCCCCTCTACTACCTCCTATTGCTGAGTCGTGCATGGCTATGCTTATTCATAGCAATCCCGGCTTCTGTCTTTGCATGCGGCTGATGACTCGTGCATGCATGTTGTTATGTAATGATGTGTCGTAAATGCATGCGTTTATGCACAGTGGTCTCCACTCTAAGCCTTGCATGCTACTTCTGAGTTGCGCAAATGTAACACTTGATGCAAGGCAGTCCACAATACCTAGTCAGGTGTAGCCCAACCTTGACTACACCTAGCCAAATACCCAACACTTAGTGGTCACACTACACAACTGCTGACATGTGTGAGTCAGCAGGCATGAACAGCCGTGTTGTGTATGTAACACATACTATTTTACACCTTTAAGGTTCATTTCCTCCATGGACCTAGATGTCAGAATTACGTCTTGCTTGTACAAGCGCAAAACATCTTTGTTATTGAAAACAGGAATACTTTAGGGAAAATTCCCTAACTCTTTGCATGCTCCTCTCATTCCAAAACGACTACCTCAGCTTGATCAAAAACATAAGCATAGTAATCGTCACCTCTAACACTCCCCTATGGGGAAGCCCAGTTCATTGGGTTAGTACATGAGGGAAGTATGCTTGTTGCCCACACAAAAGAACATTGATCACACATTGAGTGTGTGATTTGATCCTACATGGAAAAGTGGACCCCCACCCGTATGGGAAAATCCATTGCGTGGGGCTACTGTGTGAGTGCAATGCGCTTGTTCCCCCCACAAAAAAAATTGGGTCACGCAGTCAATGCGTGATTTATCCTTTATAGAAAAATTGATGCTCACCCTTATGGGGGGTTTAGTGCGTGAAGTTGGTGTATGAAGGCAATGCGCCCATTCCCCACAAAAAACTACTTGAATCACACACGTAGTGCGTGATTTTGTCCTAGTGGAAAACTGGACCTCCTCCTCTATGGGGGTGTCCTATGCGTGGGGCTATTTTGTGAGGGAAGTGTGCTCATTTCATATTCAAAAGTATACAAATCACGCACTTAGTGCATGATTTTTTCCTCGGTGGAAAACAAGAACCCTGCCCCTATGGGGGGGTCATGTGGAAAACAAGTTCGCTTACTCCCCACACAATAATGTACTCGTCAAATACTCAATGCGTGGGGCTAGTGTATAGAGGTAGTACGGTCGTTCCTTATACCAAAATACACTCATAACGCACTTTGTGCATGATTTCATCCTATATGGAAAGCTAGAGCCACGCCCTAATGGGGGGGTCATGTAGGTAGGGCTAGTCTATGTACATGCTTGATGTGTACGTACACAATTTAAGTGCACTAGAAATTCAATGCCCTTGCCTAGTGCAAGTGCACTACAAGAGCGCACTCAAAACCCAGTGCGTGATTGGCCCTCCATCAACCATGAATGACCTCCGTTTCTCAAAAGTTAACTTTGAATGACTACTTTGGTGTTCAAGCTTTACTCACAACTGGTCAAACGTAAAGGATAACATGAAAAAGAAGTAAATGGCATACATATGCATGAAATCACGCACCTACATGTCTACAAATCTAAACATTAAAACCACATGTTGAACAGAAAATTATTCGTATGATACCTGATTTAAACTAAGAATACCATACTAATTTTTCATGCTTTGATTTCTAAAAACTTGGCATAAAATGCAATGTTACTTGGCATTCAATGTCTTACAGCACAGATAAACGTAATGGAGACTTTTCCTAGTACAAAAATATGCAAATGTCATGATAAATATTGAAATGCTTTACATAAAAATTATTCATACAAAAGACAATGACGGCATGCTTATCGGGTTTTGTCTAAGGTGTTGGATTTCAAATAAACTTTAGGATGTTTGAAGCATTGCATTCTATCATTTTGCATGCTATATCCCTGTAGTTTTTATTTTCCATTCTTTAAGAGACCTTTGAATTTTGTGGTGTCTATCGTGTACTTGAATGTTTTCAAAAACTGGGTGTAATAACTTTAATCATGGTTTCTTATCTACAATGGTGGATTCCCAAACAATTTCATTTTATTTGGCACATGATCTTCATAGTTCTGAGCCTGATCCCTTTTCGCATTTATGTGGAATACTTCATTCAATTCCAATTTTCATTTTGAATCTTTTAATGCCTATAACATGAAGTCCTCTATAAAAATGGAAGAAAAAAAACATTCCCGTGTATGTTTGAATGATCACTATTGGTTTTCATATCATGACGCACTTAAGGAATTCAATGGAGTGTTTGCTGCCAATTTCGAAACATGTTTTGATTCTTCGGCTTTTTCAATGTGTATTTTTTTATATGTTGTGAAGATTGTTACGTCCCTTATATGCACGGACACATTCATAATCTCCTTACATTTTTCACGCTCCTCAACATTTCTTGCCCATTTCGTTTAATACATGGTTTATTCCTCTTTCCTCAAATGATAACGGAAACTAGTATCTTTTCTTTCACATGCATTCTTAAAATCTTTTATTAGATTCAAATACCTTCTTCAAATGAAAACAACATCATATAATTGATCGTCATCATGGTAGAATATAACTATGATACAGAAAATTGATGATTGTTTTTAATGACATAAAATGTATGAAATGTGAAATTCAGCTCACATTGTAGATATACAAGAAAGAATCTGAATCATAAGGTCTTTTTCAAAGATGGTTGTGTTGTAAGGAATGTGAAAAACCTTTCCCTTTCTCTATTTAGTTCATGTGTAAAGCTTTTGAGTGATATGTTTATGGAGAAAGTAGGCTTGTTGGGTTGTTTTTCTCTGCCATATCGCCAAGAGTTTTAATGTCTTGTGGGAAGGATCACTTATGGTCCTTCACAAATTATTTGGTTTAAGGGTCATCCACGAATATGAGAAGCCTCTTTAGGTATTCTGTCCATCCCATCCCACAAATCACATTCTATGCTCCTTAAAGATTTATTATAGGAATAAGATGTTAAAACAAATTCAAAGTTCTCATATGACTACATGTCATGATGGAAAATCTGAAAAACATGGCAGATGCTACTACTTTTTCCATTTTTTAATGTTAGATGAGAAGTGATGTTTCTATATCAGAAATAGTTAGAAGTTAATTGCACTTCAAAACTGATACACTACACATTCTAAAAAATGCACGAAATACAAAGGGTTTTTTTCTTCAATCCTTGACGTATACGAGTCCCTAAACTCCGCAAGTGGGCATCTCTATCATCACATTTGTTGCCTACCGCACGTCGATCTCTGAACTCTTACGCTGTTTGATCGAGGGAATTTTCGCCAACTTTGTTGGTATTCTTCTCGAGAAGTTCCAAAGTGGACATAAGTGTTGTGAATTACATCAATTTTCTGATATTGTTCCACTGATTTCTTGACGGTGTCAAAGTTTTATGAAGATGTGCCCCTTGACATCCTAAGGGAGCTTCTTGAAGCAGCCAATTACAGTGCAATCTCCCACGCATCGCTCCGATCGAGCGCTGAGGACTAGAAACATACCTCATTCTCATTTTTGAAATTGTACATTTGTGCTTGACTCATTTGACACAGATCATCGAAGTAAACTTACTGAATACATGTTATCCATTTATCCCAAAACCCCATACTGTCTTTTGTCGTGCACCTCATCCTTGTGAACCACCCATGTTTCGCACGACATAACATTCGGTTGTTGTCACCCAGAAACCGGAGGTCTTTTAATTTTCTTCATCTATTTGGTAACAGCCTTGTACTTCTGCCAGATATTCACTGATTTTTCTCAAGTTTCATAAAATGCGTTTCGGTGATGAGATTATTTGGAAGTTGTCACCCATAGGTAGCGAGAGGATAGATTTGTCGGACTATGAAATTGACTACATTCGCAGATCAAAACTGGTTTCATTCGACGGGATATGCCGGTTTAAATCTCCTCGGTCTCAAGATTGCTTCCATTTTCCCGAGTCGGCTGTGGCGTCGAGTATAGCCGCGCATACATTTTTCAACATCGTTTTTTCGTCCGATTATATTTGTGAACCTGCACAGGACATCATCAAAATCGGTTGTCCTGCCTTTTGTTTTTTGTGTGTGTGTGGCTAGGACAGCCTTAGAGGTGAGGGAACCTATGCTGCACCCTTGACGACCACAAGGGGTCAATCTCTGGCGAGGGCTTTCAGTCAAAGACTGTGCCCTATGCAACTTATGTTGCACCAGTTTAGGTACCCACGGGACCCTCGTTCCATGGATTATGTGGGAGTCTCACCCACTAACCCTCACCCCTAAGAGTATCTTTACCACGGGTCGTAACCCTAAAAAATCGGTTGTCCTGCCGAAATACCCGCTCCGTCTCCGTCAACGGTCGAGTCGCTCCGAACATTCTGGCATGAGTAGGGCTGTAGACTGCCGCGGTTACTAAAACACAAGAATGATGTCACCTGCTGTCAAAATCATATCCTGTAAATGTTCTGGCCTTGACTTGGACGACTGCCGCAAAAGAACTACTGTCAAGACCTGACCTGATTGCTATCGCTATTTTCTTCTTGGCACCATTAAACGAGATAATGAGCAACCTCTGCACACGAACGATCAATGATGTGTAAAAAAGGATATAACTTTAGAAATTGAACAAGATTTGTTCATTCATTCCAAAAAAATCCTTTTCATGTGTGAACTAACAATATGACTTAAAACATCATCAAGAAAACTTAACACTTTGCCTTCTTCCGAGAGGAGGCAAAGTGATTTTTGATCCATTTCATGTTCATAATTCATTACAAATATCTGCAAATTATAAATATAATGGATGTGACAAAGTTTATCCTCGTCAATTCTTTTTTACAAACGTGGAACATATCGATGTTGAACCAATTAATGTTGAATCTCACTGTTCTTTTGGTGAAAGTGACAAAATTAAAAGGATGCAAAGAGAGGATTAAAAAAATATCAATGATTAAACGAAGACGACTTGTCAGACCACACACCCTCCAGCATAGAAAGTTAGCGAAGTTTGTCGTTTTCCTCTAAAGGAAAGAAGGGGCTAAGTCCAGATTTCTCTAGGCTTGTCAATCTAGCTTTTTGACTACCATAATGAATAGAGGTTGTTATGAATGATGGTTGCTTTGCATAGAAGGGTCTCATGCAATGTGGGAGGCTTTGTGACACGTAGAAGACATCAAGAAAAACTGGAGTCTTCCCCGCCAGTTCACACGGAGTGCTGCAAGACTGAAGAGAAAGGAGATGGGAGTATTGTTTGAGGGGAATAAGAAGGGGAGCCGCTGACTTGGATGAGGGTATGTATACTAGGGCTCGAAGCTGCGTGTTAAAGCTGAGTTCTAATTAGTGACAAAGATTCCGATGAGAGCCTCATCATGGTTCAAATTGTGAAAAGCGGGAGGGTGGGGGTTATAAAAATGTGAGGGCTGAGAAAGTGCATGGAAGCTTCCTAGCGACACAGCCCCTGACTAGGCGTCTGTGCCTAGTCAGACGGACGACGGTCACAGGTCATGCACACAACGGCAAGGGTTTGGCTAGGAGACACAAGACAAAGTGTCAGAATTCTTAAATAGCATGTGCAGAGAGAAATGAAAAATGACACGTCCAAGGCATAAATACCTGCTGCGGCGCACGGCGGGTGTCGCACGCGGCAGTCCAAGAGCTGTCCTAAAACAGGCCCAAAACCACTATTTTGGCCGTAACTCTGCTCACACATGTCCGAATGCTACGCCGTCTGGACCTAGACGTGCAGGATCAAAAGACGAATGCTACGACTGGTCACATGCATGCATCCATCATCAGACAGTTGACATACAATGCAAAAACATGCAAATAGGGCTCATGGCTAGGCTACCGAAAGACGCCTGCAAGCTGTAGAAAAGACAGCAGAGAATCCCAGCAGCATCTGGGGCTCTGGAACGGTAGTCGGCCAGCTCCAAGCCGGTAGTCCGCCGCCAGTCATCACAACGGTGTCACTAGGGCCTGCCTCAAGGATCTGCACGAGTATGGACAAGGCCGAGTGGTCACAATATACTGTACACGAACGTCACAAATCACAACACTCCCCCATGACCCAATGGTACGCATATCCATACACGTGCAGCACTGGTACAAACACAATAGTGAGTGACACAAACAGATGAGGCACGGACGCACATCCCACACTCAACCACCCTCGGGCATGGGGCGCAGCCCACCAAAACGAATGGCCACCACGAACTTTCCCCGAGCTAGTGCCTTCGCCAAGAAATCAGCACGCTCCATGTCAGTGCCAACCCACATGACGGAGATCACGCATCACTCCACCAGATCACAAAGGAAGTGATGCTCAACCGCAATGTGCTTAGTGCAAGCATGAAAGACATCGGAGATCTCCGCAATGGCGAGAGTACTCTGGTTGTCGCAAGGCAGCACAATGGTGGGTACTGACTGCCCAAGCTCAAGGAACAAGCGCTGTAGCCATACTGCCTCAGCAGCCCCTGCGCCCAAAGCAACGTAATCTGCCACCGATGAACTGCGTGCAATGCAGCCTTGCTTCCCGCCTCGCAAAGACAGAGCAGTACTACCGAGCAGAAACACGTAGCCAGTACCGCTGCGCCAATCCGGCCTCCAAGCCCAGTCACTGTCGGTGTAGCCGTCAAGGACCACCGAACATTGTCGACGAAAACAGAGTTCGAGGTACGGTGTGGAGACCACGTACCGCACCTCTCGCACAGCCGCATGAAGGGCTCTCACACGTGGAGCCTGCGAGAACTGAGCGAGGAGGTTGACGTCGAACGCGATGTCAGGACGCGTGGTAGTGGCCAGGTACATCAGAGATCCGATGAGACGGAGGTACAAGGTCACGTCCACCATCTCCCCCAGCTATGTAAGGTCATCCACCTTCAGGGCATCCTGCCCATCGGGTGTAAGAGGTGTGGAAGCGGAGGGCACTGCACCAAGGAGATCGTTAAAGCGCTCCCCCACGACTCGTGCGTACCGCGTCTGATGCAACAACAATATCCGATGTCTACGATCTCGCACGATCTCCATACCAAGAAACAATGATGCGGGACCGAGGTCCTTCATCCTGTAGGCAGTCTGCAGGACAGCCTTGGCCTCCTTCACGGCCTCAAGGGACGGAGACACGATCGAATGGTCATCGACATAGACCAGGATGGCGGTGAACCGCTCAGGTGTCGGTAGGATGAAGAGAGATGGATGTGCCTCACTCTCTACGTATCCTGCACGAGTCAAAGTACCGGTGATCTCTCGGTTCCAACACTACGGAGACTGCTTGAGGTCGTACAAGGATTTGCGCAAGCGCCAAACCTTGTCACCGTCCTCAAAGCCCGGTGGCTGAGCCACGTAAATCTCCTCATCCAGAGAGCCATGGAGGAATGCATTGTTCACATCCATTTGGTGCAGTTCCTAATCATGCTGAGCCACTACACCGAACAGAGCTCGAGCTGAGGTCATGCGGCTGACAGGGGCAAAGGTGTCAGTGTATTCGACTCAGCGGGCCAAGCGGGCCTTGTAGCGTTCCAGTGAGCCATCCGGCTTCACCTTCTTGCGAAAGACCCACTTGACCTGAATAGCCTTCCTCCCAGGAGGAAGGTCGACAAGCTCGTAGACTCTGTGCTCTTGGATAGCGCAAAGCTCATCCTCGCAGGCAGCACGCCAAGCGTCAGCATCCTGTGATGAGAGAGCCTCCCTCAGTGCACCCGGGTCGGGCTCCATAGAGGGAGAACTCTGCGTGGCAAGTGCACACGCCTCAGTGCCGGGCCTGACGACCACGAGATCAGCTGCTGTGTCACATGCGATATGGAACTCGCGAGTGATGAGGTCGTGCCCTATGGGGCACGCTGCATGTACCTCTATGAGCTCATTGCGGACACTCANGCCATGGAGGAATGCATTGTTCACATCCATTTGGTGCAGTTCCTAATCATGCTGAGCCACTACACCGAACAGAGCTCGAGCTGAGGTCATGCGGCTGACAGGGGCAAAGGTGTCAGTGTATTCGACTCAGCGGGCCAAGCGGGCCTTGTAGCGTTCCAGTGAGCCATCCGGCTTCACCTTCTTGCGAAAGACCCACTTGACCTGAATAGCCTTCCTCCCAGGAGGAAGGTCGACAAGCTCGTAGACTCTGTGCTCTCGGATAGCGCGAAGCTCATCCTCGCAGGCCGCACGGCAAGCGTCAGCATCCTATGATGAGAGAGCCTCCCTCAGTGAGCCCGGGTCGGGCGCCATAGAGGGAGAACTCTGCGTGGCAAGTGCACACGTCTCAGTGCCGGGCCTGACGACCACGAGATCAGCTGCTGTGTCACAGGCGATATGGAACTCGCGAGTGATGAGGTCGTGCTTGAAGGACATGCTGGATGTACCTCTCTAAGCTCAGTGCGGACACTTAGGCCTAAGGCCTTTGTACCGGGGTCACTACTCGCGATGCTGCGAGAGGAGAGCCTGGGTCCGGGGCCCGACGCTCGCTGTGCTCCGGAATCCAGTGGTCGAAGACGGCCACCGGGCTCACAAGAGTATTTTGAGGTCGAGGGACACACCTCAGGCTCAGGGATAGGTGCGACCACTGCTGGTGAGGGCTGAGACGAGGCAGCCAGAGACGCCATGCAAAAGATGCGTGTGTGGGGAACACGGGGTTGGGTGTAAGAGCTGGAGCAGGCAAGACTGGACCTGACACTGAGGCAAGAGTACCAGCCGACGTAGGGACGGGAGTGGGCGAGTCTGGATCAGATATAGAAATAACGGTGCCAGCAGACGCAGATGCTAGTGCAGAAGAAGGCATGGAAACAGAGGTACAGAGGTGTGAAACAGGCTGTACAGGCGAGATCTCTGGACCAACGACAATGATCGCTCGATCATCAAGGGCCGGAGACTGAGAGGGTGCTCGAGCGGACACATGAGCCTGATGAGAGGTGCTCGCTGGCGTGGAAGTCTCCCCCATCTACCGAGAACCCTCATAGGAAGGAACATGGGTGGCGGAAAGTGCTATGATCAAAGTCATGTCACGGTAGGTGAGAGACTGGAAAAACAACGCTTCTCGGGACTCAATGACGCGGCGACAAGTAGGGTCCCAGAAGCGCCAGGCCTTAGACCGCGAGGAAATGCCTATTAAGGCACACAAGCAGCCTCGAGGTGAGACCTTGGACCCATGCTGGTCCTCTGTGTACCACACAGAGGCCAGGGAGCCCCAGACGCGAGCGAGACGAAGGTCAGCACGGTGTCCAAACGAGAGCTTGTATGGTGCAATATGGTCCAAAAGCGGACCGTGCGGGAGGTGGTTCGAGACCCAAGTCATGTAGGCGAAACCCTCAAAGACAAAAGACTCCGGGAGACCGCACTCAGACCGCATGGCGCGAACCGCATCCTCCATGGTGCGGTTCCAGCGCTCAGATACACCATTCTGCTGGGGGTGGGGGGAGCGGAGACCTGGTGAAAAATCCCGTGCTCAGCAAAGAAGGAGTCCATCTCGCCAAGGAACTCGCCGCCGCGATCCTAGCGGAAGGTATGTGGAGTGTGGCAGGACTGACGCTCAGCCATCACTAGCCAGAGTGGAACCGCAAGGGCGGAGTCGCTCTTCTGACGCGGGCTGTAGACCCACCGCATCCGGGTAAAGTCATCAGTCAAAGTCAGAACATACCGGCCCCTCTCGGATAGGGACTCGATCAGGAGAGGGCCAAGAAAGTCAGAGTGAACCAACTCGAGAGGCCGAAGCTCTCGGGAACGAGAGTCAGGGTAGGTGCACCGGTGCATCTTCCCCTGAGCGCAAAAGAGACAGTCAATCTTGGGTGGCTTCTCGAAAGAAGCCACGTCAAGATTGAGAGCGGGCTGTGTCCGAATGAGCTTCCACACAGTGTCGGAGCCCACATAGCACAGACGACGATGAAGCAACCTCTGGTGTTCCTGAGATAGAACTCCAGTGACAAAGACAAGACCAGAGGAAGAGGAAGAGCAAGAGGAGGAGGGCCGAGCGATGCAATACAGATCATCTATGACTGAAGCACGCAGGAAGACACTGCGGGTGTCAGTAGCAATCACAGTCGTTAAGTGAGCGGTATGCTCCACAGAGAGACCCATTAGTGTGCAGGCACGCACAGAAAGCAAGCTGAGCTGAAGATCAGGCACAAACAACACGTTGGAAAGGTACAAGGGGCCAGACAAACCATCGAAGCATACAACCCCAACACCATGGACTGGCAAGGACTGACCACACCCTGTACAAACGGAACGGACAGACGTGACAGGACCAAGAATAACAAAGTCACTACGACGGCACGTCATGTGATGGGTGGCACCATAATCGATGATCCAAGTGCCACCGGAGTCACGGCTGGTGGACGTCACTATACAACGAGAAATGGAACACTCGGCATCAGAGGGACGCTGAGCCGTCAGTGGGGAGGAACGACGCATAGCACAAACATGAGACTCATGAATCCACTTGGTGCAGTCACGCCCATCATCATTACATGCTGACTTTGCTCCCTCACACGCGTCATCACGAGCCACAGGAACGGACAAACAAAAGGTCTGTGAACCACCCAATGATGACAACACACTCGCACCTCTTTGAAAGCGAAGCGCCAGAAGGTGGCAAAGCTCGGCGATAGTGCGGTCGCGCGGGTCCGGATCGCTACTGCTTGCCGGTGAGGAGGCAGGAACAGCTGCACTCGTGGCCGCCGCGCGTCCGGAGGAGGATGCGGGTGACATGCCAGACGTGGAACAAAGAGCATGAGTAGCCTGGAGCCTACGAGTGATCCGCGCCCAGTCAAGCGGCTGCTGGCACTCGGTGTAACGATGGGCGCCTCCACAGTTGTAGCAGTGCACAGAACGGCCAGTGCTACCACTGGATGACGACTTGTGCTGACCTAATCCACACTTCCTATTCTTCTTCTTCCCCTGGGCGGCTGTTGCAACGCCCTGTGTCTGCGCGGGTGTAGACGGGATTGAAGAGGAAGAGGAAGATAAGGAAGTGATGGAGGAGGAAGAGGGAGATTGCTGGAGGGAAGATGGTGGTGATGCGATGGCTGCTGTAGCGAGGGAAGTCTCCTGATGGGCTACAGTTGCCTCGCGGGCTGAGGTCACCGGAAGGAAGAGCTGATGTACCCAAGGAAGTAGCTGCAGAGTGGCTAAGAAGGGCTCGAGGACAGCGTCGCTGTACCGTGTGAAGATGTCGGTGTACTCGAGGCGAACTTCGAGCATAATCGTACGAAGTACCCACAGCTGTGTGCCTCCTGAGGTCCCCAAGCGCGTGTAGATGCGCATGGTGCGTCGCCAGTAATCCGCTACAGGCTCCGCAGGCCCCTGACGGAGCAAATGGAAAGCACGAATGTGTGATGCACAAGTGGCGTGCGTCTCTGCGGCCAGCAGGGATAAGGCCAGATCCCAACCTCCACGAGGATCGGCGCCGATGCGTGTGCCGGCCTCTCCAAGGAAGGGGCGGAAGTCGACGATGGTCTCGCGTGGCATGGCATAGAGGAGTCCGCGCATGGCCCGGGCTGCTGTCAGTACCTGTGCTGGGTCTGTAGGCTGGTACAGGCTGTGGTAGTAAGGCCACACTCCCTTAGAAGTAGCCCACACCTAAAACAGGATCTCCCAGCAGTCAAAGCCATCCTCACTGATGTACCGTGGAGGTATTGCCTCAAAATCCTTGGGCTGCCGCTCAGTGGGGAGAGCAACCACAGGCTGAGTAGGACGAGAGACGGGAAAGACTCCTGGAAGAGGATGGTCACCGGGGTAGTCAGGTGACGATCGTATCGGGGAAAACGAAGGAGATCAGGTGCCCGTCTGTAGCTGACGGAGGCGCTCCTAAAGAACTCGAATCTCCTGAGCCGGGGAATCATCCGTAATGCCTGGCATGAGTGGCTCATCATCCAGGAGGTCAGCAGGTGGTGGGACAGGTCGAGCGCCTGTCACGGGTGCCTGAGCCGACTGCTGGGAAGAGATCGCGACGCCGGCAGCTCCCTCAGAAGCCTGCTGAGCAGTCGTGGACTGAGCACGCAGAAGCTCAGTCAGCGTGCAGATAGAATCAGTCTGCTCTCTCTGGAGGCGACGCATCTCATCCTGCTGGCTTCGCAGGTCCTCAATGGCCTGCGAGCGTGGACTCAGTACACCAGACGAAGAGGAGGAGGGGTCGCCTGGTCCCTTCTCCTTGTTGTCGGACAGGCTCATGTCACCGCTCAGTATGGGGCGACAGGTCAAGTTTGTCGGATTTCAAAACCGTCAGCGTTTCT
>SZWC01000497.1:342851-357822 GCA_023375785.1 Penium margaritaceum
TATGTATATGTATATGTATATGTATATGTACATGTATATGTATATGTATATGTATATGTATGTGTATATGTATATGTATATGTATATGTATACGTATATGTATATGTATATGTATATGTATATGTATATTTATATGTATATGTATATGTATATGTATATGTATATGCATATGTATATGTATATGTATATGTATATGTATATGTGTATGTGTATGTATATGTGTATGTGTATGTGTATGTATATGTATATGTATATGTATATGTATGTGTATATGTATATGTATATGTATATGTATCTGCATATGTATATGTATATGTATATGTATATGTATATGTATATGTATATGTATATGTATATGTATATGTATATGTATATGTATATGTATATGTATATGTTTTTTGTATATGTATATGTATATGTATATGTATGTGTATATGTATATGTATATGTATATGTATATGTATATGTATATGTATATGTATATGTATATGTATATGTGTATGTGTATGTATATGGATGTACATACGTTTTTGTATATGCATATGTTGATTTATACCCATATGCTTATTTATCTATAGATGCACATTGGATGTTATGTATATGCACATATGTGTAAATTTACAGGTATACATACAGGTATATAAGCTGCTTTGTAAGTATTCATGTTTGTGAGAATGCTACACTAGTCATATTTAGCAAGAAATCCACTATTTCGTGCATAGCGGTCTCGCGCTCACCATGTCTTTCTTGGGTTTGGTTTTGGCAGGGCAGTCGGGGTGATGGGGGGGAGGGGGGAATAGTTCTTGATCTATTAGTAAACAAACCGCAAGTTCCACACAGTCGTTGAAGCTTCTTTTATGCTGGTTGATCTGGTTTACTGTTGATGACTTTATTGATGTTGACAAGGAAGGACAACTTACAAGGGACTGTCTTGTCCATACCTGGATGCCGCCCGCTCAAACAGTGACGTTTGTTACGTCCCTGACGTACACGAGTCCCTAAATCTTGGGAGTCTATATTTCTGTCTTTACATTCATGGCCCACCGTGTGTCTGCTTCCAAATATTTACGCTGTTCAACCGAGGGCATTTTGGCCAACTGCCACTACCTTCGATGTTCTGATCTAGATGTTTGTGAAAATTTTGACCACTTTCTAAAGTTTTTGATAGAAGTATTGCAAACTCTATCAATGTTAAACATGTTTTGTATGGCACTAGAACTTTATTATGAAGTGCCTCAATGTTCTCGAAACCCCCAGACTTCGCGACGGATGTTTTTGAACTTGCAACTCATGGCGCGACCTTGCACGCGTCGCTCTTGAGCACGTATGACCCAAGAAATGCTTCATTATCATTCTTGGCATTTTATGTAGGTGCTGGAATCACTTGAAAACTTTCATCAAAGTACATTTAATGTTGCATACAATTTATCTATCTGTCCCAAACACCCAAACCGTCTTTTGTCTCTCACCCCATCCTTGTGTTCCACTCGGCATAACACTTGGTATCAGAGGAAGCAGCATTAGAGGGACAATATACTCATTAACTACCAAGAAATAACATCTCACGAGTCCACGATGCATCGCCACCATTAAAAAGAGAGAAGACTTTGCAAAAAAATGGTGAACAGAGTGAGCGCATCCGGCCACGAGCAGTACCGTACGGGGAGTACTCTCGCGATGGCGAACCACTAGTATGCGAAAAACGTCGCCCTCATGGCAAACCAGGTAGCCGTGACAACTTTTGCGGTGAATGGTACAGCACCGACAAACCCAATGGCCAATCCGGTGACAAACCCCTTGAGTTTGGCAAATTCTTTGCCTCCGCCGCAGCCCGTTGTGTCAACACCTAGCATGATGGTAGACAAGCATGAATCAACAAAGACCTATACAAAGAAATCATCAGGACTCGAGAGCATCAACAACCATCTTCTCCAACAGCTCAGCGTGATAATGGAGGAGCTTTGAGTATCTTGTGCGCGCAAAGCACTACTCACCGAGAGAAACTTGAAACTCTCGAGTGAACCCTGAAAGCGACAGGCACTTCCCGAGCCGTTTGATTTTACAAACTCCATGGGACGGACAGGAAGGATGTTGCTGACAAGTTTGGAGGTATACTTCACCATTTCTGGGTAACAACAACAGAAAGAATATTGACCTTTGCGGCCTCACTTATGTGTGGCACGACTTTGAGTTGGTGGTCCGATCTAAAGGCCATCCAATGGTAATAGGAGACATGAGGAGCTTGATCAACAGCTCATGTGACTGCTCTCAAATCATCAACCACATGCGTACTACCTTACGAGCAGATATGTCGGACATGGCATGACTCTCTCGCGTCAACGAAAATGTGGAGCAACATTGCGCGCGCTATATTTGCTCACTTTAGGAAGTTGAACAAAAATTCAGACGCACGGTACAGAATCCAATGCCTGCATTAATAGTCCAACATGGCAGAGCGCACTCGGCATTTCCACAAAATCACTGGCAGTGACCTAACCCCCAAATAACTGTGTTTCTACTACAACAAGCAAGATATTCACTGAGCAATCGCCATTTTTGGCATCTAAGACGACCTCCCACAAATGATCAAAACGGCCGACCGCATCAACAGCGTGGACTACAACGCTCGGATGTAGGAATCCAACGGCTGGCTACCTCAAGGCCACATTCCGTATCGTGGCGGAGGGAAGTCACAGTTGGCAAAAAGCTCGTCACCGATTGAGATTGACCCCATCGATCAACACGATCAGAAGCTCTTCTGAACTTGCGGGAAGCTGGGTCATATCTTGCGTGACTGTCGAAAGTGACAACAAGAAGCCAAAAATGGGGGGAAGTCGTAGAAGAAAGAGCGAAGAGTCGAGAAATGACAAAGGAAAGGAGTAGAAAGTGAGGCTCTTGTCTGATCGGAAAACTTTGCGTCGACCGATTGCCCATCTGAGCGGCTCCCATTGTTGCAGACGAGGATTCCTGAGATCGCAAAGTGTGACGAGGGGTACGGGGACGACCGACCGGTGATACTACTACGAGTACAATCGAGGGGTCGTAAAAGATGTCAAATGGTACCAATGCTGCTGGATGGAGGAGCTTCTCTTGTCAGCAACAACATGGTTTGAAAGCTAGGTTTACAAACCAAACCGGGATTGTTTGAAGAAAAATCCGTTGACAAACGACTGCAAATGTGTCAACTTTGCGAGCCACTATGGTTGTAAATCTGCACGATCTGCACAATGTAGCAGTGTGGAGGAATTACCCAATGAGCGACCACAGAACCATCCTCAGACAAGATTTCCTATACCGGCACACTCCTCATGTTTAATGGAGCAGCAGAGCAGTCTACATCAGCGTTAATGGCAGAAAATGGCCACTGTCTTTGATGGATCAACCCACGATGGAGCAGCAATAAGGGAAGCAATAGAGGTAGAAGCTATAGAGGGAGCTACGACAGTCACAAAATGCCAACCAATATTTTTGGGTGTGGCCAAGAAATATGTGAAGCACGGAGTCCAAGCATGGCTTAGAAGCAGGGGAAACAGAAGAAATCACAACAGTTGTGACAACATCAACAACCTGGACACCTGAGAAGTTTGCAGCAATTTCAAAGGAGTTTGCGAAACTCATCGAGGAGTTCGAAGGGGTTTTTCCTGATGAACTATTCCCAGAACTACCACCACAACAAAACATCGACCATTAGATAGACCTGAAGCCAAGCAGTAGACCGACAGTCAAGGGGACCTGTTGGATGAATGATCACAAGCTGACCAAAATCAAGAAGAGACTCGACGAGATGCTTGGTTAGGGGTTCATCGGACCCTCCACGTCACCCTATGCTGCACCAATACGTTTTTTAAAAGAGAAAACCAGAGAGATATGGATGTGCATGGACTACCAATCGTTGAACGACATCACCATCAAGAATTGCAACCCCCTCTTGTGAGCAGATGAACGTTTCGGTCCACTTCTTGGGTCCCATATTTTCAGCAACGGCTATCATTGGATCCACAAATCTGATAAGGACGTCCAAAACACAGCATTTCACACCAGGTATGGGCAATTTGAGTTCACGGTCATGTCGTTTGGACTCACAAATGTCCCCACAACGATTATGGCGGCAATGAACAAAATATTTTGCCCGAACCTCGATGCCTTTGTCATCGTATATCTCAACAATATCCTGATGGACAGGCGTACCGCGGAGGAGCACAATGGACATCTCTGAAGATTCCTCAAGATTTTACAATGAGAGAAATGTAGAAGAAAATTCCCAAACTGCGACTTCGGTCACCGTTTGATCGAGTTTTTGGACCACATCATCGGCGACAAACAAATCACAATGGACCCAAAAAAGGTGAAGGCAGTCGCTGATTGGCCGACACTCACAAATGCTCAAGATGTCTAGGTATTTTTGGGCTTCTGCAACTACTACCAACGATTTGTAAAGGACTATGCACGGGTGTCAGTGCCTCTTTCTGATCTAACATGGAAAACCACCGAGTGGAATTGGGGGGACAGTAAACAAGAACCGTTTATTCTTTTCAAAACACTCTCACCTCGATACCATCCTTACAATCAAGAGATCAAACAGTGGACTACATCATGGCCACCGACGCGTCTGATCGTGCCATCCGAGCCGTCCTCCAAGACAATGGCGGTGGAGAACAACCGGTCACGTACATGTCGTGAAAACTATGCGGGCCATGACTCAAGTACGCGGTGCACAAGAAAGAGATGCTCGCAGTGTGCATGCGTTCAAGACATGGCGGTGCTACTTGGAATGCCGGTGATGTAGTGTGTGCACGACCATCATGCCTAGAAAATTCTCAAGACCCAGCCAAATCTAAGCCATCGACAAACTCGATGGATGGAGTTCCTTGAGTCCAACTTTAACTACGACATCGAATACCAACCTAGAAAAAGAAAATCGGTGGATGCTCTAAGTCAACGACCAGATTTAATGGCCAAAATCATCACGTTGCTCTTCGAACGAGACCCGTACCTCGTGAGGCTGCTCACGAAGGGTTACGAGGAGTTTGGCAGGGACGACAGTATCGAGTTTTGGTTTGACGATCCATACGAGCGATGATGGTTCACTCGCCAGGTTGTCGTTCCTCCAAATGAGGAGCTGCGTCGGATGCTGTTGGAGGGATGCCACAACATCGGTCCATGTGGACACTTTGACGAGGAAAATACGCTCAAGAACTGGCAAAGCACTACTGGTGGGATAAAACATAGACTGGCATGGCGGGTTTCTACAAATCGTGCGACACCCGTCACAGACAAAAATCTCGTTTCACGTGGCCACCTAGTCCACTTCAACCCCTACCCGTTCCGACGGAACCGTGGGCCGACATCAGCATGGACTTCGTGATAGGTCTGCCCACCAAACCCAAGGGGTATGATGCAATCCTCGTTGTGGTGGACAGATTTTCTAAAAATTCAGACTTCATTCCAACGACCACCGCGGTCACCACAGAAAGGACAGCACGGCTGTCACTAAACCAGATCGTGCTGCTGCATGGGGTGCCACGTACCATCATCAGCAACAGGGACGGCCGCTTCACTAGCTGTTTCTAGCACGAACTAATGACACGTTACGGCAGCGGGATCTTGCTATCAACGACATTCCATCCTCAGACTGGCGGGCAAACTAAGTGAACCAATCAGACGCTCGAAGAACTTTGCATGTTATGTGAGCTACACGACACTGATTGGACACCAGAATTCCTTATAGCGAACCCCACCTACAACTCCGCTATTTCCATTGCAACTGGTAAAATACCCTTCAAGGTGGTGAACAGCAAACTTCCCGCCACACCAGCTGGATTGCAGAGTCAAAGTAACATGACCGCATTTGACATTCACCAAGGGGACTTCACCACCCTCAGGGGAGGAAACACGCCTGACCCTTGTGAAGGCACAAGAAGCAATGAAGGGGGCAGCCGACTGTCATTTGCAACGATGACATGCTTAGTGCTGGCGATTGTGTCCTCCTCAGCTCGGCGAACATCAAACTCAGAGGACAAGACTTTGCAAAGCTAAAAACCTGATGGTTGGAACTGTTTGCGATCGAGTGAGTGCTAACCCCAGTAGTCGATCATCTTCGCCTACCTAACGACATGTCGATCCACCCTGTCTTCCACATTAGCAGCTCAAGCACTACGAGGATCCCAGTAGGAACTTTCCTGGCAAGAACACCGCACCTCCTCATCCTGTACAAGTGGGCAGGGTATATAGTACGTAATTGAAGATATTCTTGGACATTGACACCGTGGAAAAAAAACTGAGTATGTGGTCAAGTGGCATGGGTACAACGCCGCACACAATAGCTGGGAGCCCTACGACAACCTCTGAGACGTCAATTATCTAATCGACAATTACATTCATCATCATCGGCCTACATCAACTAACACGTCGGGACGTCACGACTTAAAGTATTGTTGTGTGTGTCGTACACAACTTACAGTGACCCCTCGGCTCATGTCCATTCACGTGCAGATCCCTGAGACTGGCGACGGTGGCAGAAGGCTGGCGGCCGGCGGCGACGGGCGCCCACAAGACTTCCATATTTTTTAGACTCATGCTGTGTTACAGCACATAGGCATGCAGCCTATCAGGACGTAGATCTCGTCGATACGGCCGTTCTGGTTCAAACGGCTTGTCGATCTGACGTGTCTGTGAGGAATTATGGCCAAAATTACGTGTTTGCCACTGATTTGTCCTGCTAGAAAATTGCGCCCTTGTGCGCCGCGTGTGTGTGCACTGGGTCCGTGACACTATTTAGGTTGTCCAGGCCTCATTTGTTATCTCTCTCTGCACAATTCGACATTTGCAGCTTCTGACACTTGTACTTGTGTCCCTAGCCCGCCCCTTGCTGTTCTCACCTCCATTTGCATGTGCTCGTGAGTTAGCTGGTCGGCTTGTACTGCCACGCCAGCGACAGCAAAGCTAGGAAGCTGTCTCTCATGGTATCAGAGCAGGAAGCTAGTGCTTGCACAAGTGCGTAGCAGAGACGCAGCGACCGCAATGGCAGTGAGCAACCGCAGCCGTTGCCTTGAGTAGCAACAGCAGTAGCGCCACCTGTCTCGGCGAGAGGTCCTGGGAGGACCCACCACCGTTCCCACCGTTTATTTCTAATATATCCGCGGCAGTTCCGCGGCCGTTCCGCAACAGCAGCAACCGTTCCACGGAAACTCAGCGGTGTTCCGCGGTGTTCCGCGGCGACGAGGCCTCCGTGGCGGACGCGGTAGCTTCGCGACCGCAACGGAACCCGCTGACGGTGCCGCGGATCTACCGCCGTCGCACGTCATGTTCCGAAGCCGTCACTACGCGGTGACGGTACTACGGCTGCTCCGCGGTGTTCCACTGATCCGCGGCCTTCCGCCGCAGCCGCTCCGCGGCGGTCCTGGAACAACCACGGCGATGCCCCACTGTGCTGGGGCGGCCGCAAGTCCGTGCCCGTTCCGCGGCGATCCACCTGTCGCCAGTCGCGGCAGCCGTGCGGTGGCCGCGGAACGCACTGACGGGGTACCCCGACACCTTGAGGCACTCCGCCGCGTTCCGCACCAGCGCGACCGCGGTGGCTGTGCGCGTCACCCCGCTGTCCTCCGCGTCATTACAAGCGCACTCAGCCGGAGATAACCCGCGGTAATCCGGGGTCAACTTCCGCGGTGAGGCGTACCGTGGAGGGGGCTCGCGGAGACGTTCCACGAAGGAGTTCCGCGGAGGCGTTCTGCGGCAGCGTTTTGCAACAGTAACACAAAAAAAATGGGGGAGAAAGAGAAGGAGGGAGCAACCGGCCGTCATGCCGAAGCAAACCCCCGCCAACGCCACCACCGACGCAGCTGCCGAGGGCAGCTCCGTCAGCGGCCGAAGCCGGGCACCGCCATCATCACCACAACAGCAGCTGTATTTGCAGTAGCAGCAGCAGCAGTAGCAGCAGCAGTAGCGATAGCAGCAGCCGCCACAACAGCAACAGCAGCAGCAGCAGCCGAGCCCGACGACATTGGCACGCCAAGTGCGCGCGTTGGCTGACCTACAGGCGGAGAGTCGCAATGCTCTGACAAAGCAAGTCGCTGAGCTACAGGATTTGATCAGAGGCCTACTGCCTCAGCAGCAGCATGCCTAGCGGCAACAGCACCCATCAGCAGACCCAAGTGAAACCTTGCTCCCGACAGCAATGCAGATGAGGTTGCGGAGACCCTCTCCGACTCTGGCAAGGAGGGTGAGGAGGAGGTGCTGCAAGCACACCTCATCCGCTTGGAGGCACGCCGTCGAGCGTGTAAGGCCAGTGCCGTCCTCCAGGGCATGATCTTTAGTGCCGACGCCGTCTTGAGCTCATCTCGCCGCCCTCTGAGCTTTGAGGAGCTAGCTCTACGGGCCCGCCTGGGCAAGGGGGTTTCCTCCTCTATGCCTGGTCACGTGATGGCTTCAGCCGTCGCTCTACCGACGGTCAAGCCACCCAAGTCAGACCCTCCCATCTTCCGGGCTGGGAAAAACTACAAATCTTGGGAGCCGCACTTTCGTATGTAGGCCATGAGCGAGGGAGTCCTCGCCTACTACCTCACCCCTTACCAGGCGTTTGACCCCGCCCAGACGCAAATGGCGGTCCGCGCCGCCTCCGGTCTGATGAAGGCCGCCCCAGACTTCACTAGGGACTTCAGTCGGTTCCTTGGCGATCCATTGACCGGCTCAGGAGCTAACCCTTGCGAGGCGTGGGCACTGGCTGTCACTCTCTTTGAGAGCGACACCCTGGCCCTGACGTCCTAGCGCCTCGCCGACTTCAACTCCCTCTGCCAAACTGCTTAGGAGTCTACAGCAGACTACTGGTGTCGGGCGATCCAGCTGTACGAGGAGCTAGGAAACGATGCCCCTGCGTAGTACTCCGCACCCCAGATCATCCTTCAAGGCATTCACCCCGACTACGCACGCGTCTTCAGCAACTTCGACCATACTCTGCTTCGCGACATGGCGAGTGACATGACCGTGCTACGCTTAGCCACCATTCACTTCCTGGAGGTGGCCAGCATGGACGCCGCAAACCGCGCTCACCGCAGCACCGCATCAGCTGTAGTTGTCGCCGCATCCCCTTCCCCGCTGTCTACAGCCATAGCAACCCCAGCCCAGGGAAGGAAGGGCCGCAAATCGTCAGGTGGTGGTTCCAGCGGCGGAACCAGCAGTGGCACCAGCACCAGCAGTGTCAGCCGCAGTAGCAACAGCAGCAGCGGTGGCGGCAGCAGCAGTAGCAGTGGCAGCAGCGGATCCGGAAGCACAACGGGCCGTCGGCTCATGTGCTTTAACTGCGGAGGTGACCACCGCTATCTCGACTTCACTCGTCTGACAGGCCACCCGTTGGACTGGGCCAAGGTCACCCGTGGACTGCAGCAGGCGCACTAGGCACGCATGCGCCAGACGTCCGGTGCGATCGCCCGCTCGGCCGCCACTACCGCAGCCGCCCCAGAGGAGTCCGCCGCCATAGCAGGCTACCCCGCGGATCCCCACGACCAGGCGCTCGTAGAACGCGACAAGATGACCGCCAAGCTACACCAGCTTCTTGCCCTGCGCTCATCTCAGGGAGGTGCAAGTGAGTTGACTGAGTCGAGGGGTCCTACTGCCTGTGGACTGTCTATGTCGTTGCGTGATGATGCCTGTGGTAATTCCCACGCCCAGTCGTGTGCACGTGACGGACCCGATGATGTGTCTTGGCTGTACGATTCTCACGTACGCTCTGTTGGTTGCCTTGTCGTGTCAGCCGATAAGCGTCATACCGCCGCGCCTTGTTTCGTCGCCGAGTGCCACGTTGCCCCTTTACACGTGTCACGGACGCCACCTGGGCCGCTGACTCTAGCGCCACCCACCGCATGACGTGTCGCCGTGACGCCTTCGTCGTCCTGCATCCTGTTGGCACTGTTTGCTCTGTTCGCACTACAGCTGGCCATGAGGTCCTTGTCCAGTGTGTTGGGGTTGTGCAGTTCACCGGACCTGCTAGTCTTGTATACATCTCCGACATCCTCTTTGTCCTTGATCTGGAACTCAGTCTGTTGTCTGTCCGTGCTTGCACCAAGATGGGCCTGGGTGTCACGCACAACGCTGCCGATGCTCGCATGTTTGTGCGTGACACCGAGGAGACAGTCCTCAGTGGGACGGTCATCGATTATCTGTATCACATCTCTGGGTCTTGTGCGAGTGCACCCCCTTTGCCTTTGTCTCCCACTGCTAGTGTTTTCGTTGCTGGTGCTTTGTCCCCCGAGCATCACCGTCTCCTGCATCGACGCCTCTGTCATGTGTACCTGGGGGCAGTCAACAGACTGATCTGCACTTAGCCTGCTCTCGCTCTTGATGTAGCGTCCTTCTAGGTACCGCCCACAACCGACTGCCTGGCCTGTGCTGAAGGCAAAATGCACCGGCCCACCTATCATGCGTCTGTCTCCAGGGCCCGTCGGCCCTTAGAGGTTGTCCACTCCGACCTCATGAGTCCGCTCCCAGTCAAGTTTCAGGAGGACCGCAGTCAATACGTCCTGACGTTGACTCATGACTTCACGCGTATGCACTGGGTCTACAGTCTGCGACAGAAGAGCGATGCCGCCCTTGCCATCCGCATCTGGCTGGTCATGGCCAAGCGCCAGTCTCCCCACTGTCAAACATTTCGCTCGGACCGCGGCGGCGAGTACTTTGGTGACATGGCCCGCTCCTTCACCGAGCTTGGCGTCTTCCATAACCTCTCCGCCCCCGCCAACCCCCGGCAGAACGGTGTCTCCGAGCGCTGGAACCGCACCATGGAGGATGCAGTCCGCGCTATGCACGCGGTCAGTGCCATGCCTGAGGCCTTTGCCTTCGAGGGCATGGCGTACATGACCTGGGTCTGGAACCGCATTCCCCACGGCCCCCTCCCAGGTCACCGCACGCCCTACGAGCTGTGGTACGGGCGTCGCGCGGATCTGCGCCTGGCCCATGTCTGGGGCACCCTTGCCTGCGTCTGGTTCACACCGGAGCAGTAGGGGAGCAAGCTCTCTCCGCGGGGCCGCACCTGCGCCTTTGTTGGCGTCACCCCGCGATCGAAGGCCTGGCAATTCTGGTATCCTGAGCGACGGCGCATCGTGTAGTCCCGTGACACTCTCTTCTTCGAGCATCTCGCCTTCCGCAACCTTGCTCGCATCCACGCTCTGCGTGCTACTCGTGCCCCTGGGTGTTCCAGACCCCATAGTGTGGGGGAGGCTCCAGGCACGGTTGGCACAGTGCCTCCGTCCAGTGCGGTCACTCCGTCGCCGGCACCCCCGGGGCTGTCCCTAGCAGTTGTGCCCACCGGCACCCCTAGCCGCGCCCCGTCTGTGGCTCGCTCCTCTGCCCTCGACTCTCCGCTCTCGCCCGTGTCTGAGTCTGCGGCCGAGACTCCCTCTGTGTCTGAGGAACTACCTGAGCCTGCGCTTGCTTCCGCATGTGAGGCTCAGTCTGACCCTACGTTTGCATCCGTGTCTTGCTCTGAGCCATCCTTGCCTCCGGCCGCGAACGCGCCTGTGTCTGCCGTGGGCCCACCCCCAGCTGTTGAGGCCACGCCAGCCTCGAGTGACGCGCCTGCCGTGCAGTCCACTCCGGCGTGTCAGCGGCGCCCACTGCTCCTGCCCTGTCGGACCCCTACACACGGGCACCCGGCAGACGTCTCTGCCTCGCCCCACGCGCAGCGTCGTAAGCGTTGACCCGGGCACGAAGGCCCTCGACCTGAGTGCTCACGGCCTTGATGAAGTTCACCCTGGTTGTGCCACTGGTATGGCACTAGTTGCTCATGAGCACGATCTTGCTCGTGACGCCGCTGCGTCCATGGTGACGGTCGACCCTCCCTCTATGACATATGCCCTGGCTACATGCAGGGCACCAGTGTTGTCCCCCGATCCCACCAGTCTACCTAAGGCCTTGTCAGCCCCCGATGCTGAGTAGTGGCGTACTTCCTCCCAGGCTGAGCTTGATGCCATCCGAGAGCACGGCGTCTTTGAGCTAGTGGACTTGCCGAAGAGCCGCAAGGCCATCAAGGCCAAGTGGGTTCTACGGAAGAAGCTCAAGCCAAACGGCACTGTGGAGTGCTACAAGCGCGCTTGACAGCAAAGAGCTTCTCTCAGGTCCCTGGAGTGGACTACACCAAGACCTTCGCTCCTGTTGGGCGGATGACGACTACGCTCACGCTGCTGAGCCAGGTGGCACAGCACGACTGGGAACTCCATCAGATGGATGTCAACAACGCTTTCCTGAACGGGGATCTTGAGGAGGAGATCTACATGGTCCAGCCACCCGGCTTTGAGGATGGTACCGGTCGCGTGTACTGGCTGCGGAAGGCCTTGTACGGGCTGAAACAGTCACCTCGCTGCTGGGACCAGGAGATCACCAGCACGGTGAGACGCGCTAGGTATATTCAGAGTGATGCTGACTCATCCTTGTTCACCTTACAATCCCCAACACCGCTCGCTATCATCCTCGTCTATGTGGACGATCTTCTAATCGCCTCGCCCGACCTAGGAGCAGTGAACGCTACCAAGGCTCCTCTCCTCGGNCGACTACGCTCACGCTGCTGAGCCAGGTGGCACAGCACGACTGGGAACTCCATCAGATGGATGTCAACAACGCTTTCCTGAACGGGGATCTTGAGGAGGAGATCTACATGGTCCAGCCACCCGGCTTTGAGGATGGTACCGGTCGCGTGTACTGGCTGCGGAAGGCCTTGTACGGGCTGAAACAGTCACCTCGCTGCTGGGACCAGGAGATCACCAGCACGGTGAGACGCGCTAGGTATACTCAGAGTGATGCTGACTCATCCCTGTTCACCTCACAGTCCCCAGCACCGCTCGCTATCATCCTCGTCTATGTGGACGATCTTCTAATCGCCTCGCCCGACCTAGGAGCAGTGAACGCTGCCAAGGCTTTTCTCTCCTCCGCCTACAAGATGAAAGATCTTGGTGAGGCCTCTGTTTTTCTAGGGATGGAGATCGTGCGCGACCGTATCCGTCGAACACTCTGTGTCCATCATGGACGCTCCGCAGAGACTATGGGGGAGCGCTTTGCCGACCTCCTCGCTGCCATACGCACGACCTCCATGCCCATGACCCCTGAGGGGCCAGCCGCCCTGAAGGTGCATGACCCAGCCGACCTGGGGGAGCCAGTTGATGTGACCCTGTACCTGCGAGTCATCGGCTCGCTCATATACTTGGCCACCACGAAGGATGGCGAAGTGGGAAGCAGGGCTGCATCACACGCAGCACTGCTAAGGCAAAGTATGTTGCCCTAGGCGCCGGTGCAGCGCAATGTGTCTGGCTCGTCCGTCTGTTGCGTGAATTGCATCAGTACATTCCCCCTGTGGTCTTCCAGTGTGACAACATGAGCGCGGAGGCCATCGCCAAGAACTCAAGTTTGTTCCATGCACACACAAAGCACATCAATGTTGAGCACCACTTCGTGCGTGATCTGGTTGATCGTGGTCAGATCTGAGTCATCAACATGAGTACTGACAGGCATTGCGCGGATTTTCAGACCAAGGCTCTGGGTCATTCGAAGATTCATGCGGCCACTTGTTCCGTTGGAATCTGCCCCATCCCTGTTGCACGTTGATTCCTCATGTGCCACCTTGTATGTGCTGTGCATGCTGCCTGCAGTGGCTGTGCGTATCCTGCTCTGTACAACGTTAATGTCTGCATGTGCATGGACGTGTTTCGCCCTCCGATCATGAGGGAGTGTTGTTGTGTGTGTCGTACACAGCTTACGGTGACCCCTCGGCTCATGTCCATGCACGTGCGGATCCCTGAGACTGGCAACGGTGGCAGGAGGTTGGCGGCCGGCGGCGACGGGCGCCCATACGACTTCCGTGTTTTTTAGACTCATGCTATGTCATAACACGTAGGCGTGCAGCCTATCAAGATGTAGATCTCGTCGATACGGCCGTTCTGGTTCAAATGGTTCGTCGTTCTGACGTGTCTGCAGGGAATTATGGTCAAAACTGCGTGTTTGCCACTGTTTTTTCCTGCTAGAAAATAACGCCCTTGTGCGCCGCATGTGTGTGTTCTAGGTCCGTGACACTATTTAGGTTGTCGAGGCCTCAGTTGTTATCTCTCTCTACACAACTTGACATTTGTAGCTTCTGACACTTGTACTTGTGTTCGTAGCCCGCCCCTTGCTGTTCTCACCTCCACTTGTATGTGCTCGTGAGGTAGGTGGTCGGCTTGTTCTGCCACGCCAGCGACAGCAAAGGTAGGAAGCTGTTTCTCAAAAAGTGGGAGAAGTGTTACGTCCTCGACGTACACAAGTTCCTAAACCGTGCGAGGGGGCATTTTTGTCTTTACATTCATGGCGCACCGTGCAACGACTTTCGGATTTTTACGTCGTTCGGAAAGGGGCATTTGGCCAACTGCCCCGAAATCCGGTGTTCGGTTTGAGTAGTTTCAAACCACTTTCTAGAATGGTCGATAGAAGTATCGCAAACTCTACCATCTCCCCCATGACCCCATGGTACGCATGTCCATACGCGTGCAGCACTGGTACAACCACATAGTGAGTGACACAGACAGATGAGACGGCAACGTACATCCCACACTCAACCACTGTCACGCACGGGGCGAAGCCCAACAGAACGAATGGCCACCAGGAACTTTCCGCGGGCAAGTGCCTTTGTCAAGAAATCAGCTCGCTGCAAGTCAGTGCCAACCCACATGATGGAGATCACGCGTCGCTCCACCAGATCCCTAACAAAGTGATGCTCAACCGCAATGTGCTTTGTGCGAGCATGAAAAACACCAGAGTTCTCCGCAATGGCGAGAGCACTCTGGTTGTCGCAACGCAGCACAATGGCGGGTACTGACTGCCCAAGCTCAAGAAACAAGCGCTGCAGCCAAACTGCCTCAGCAGCCCCTGCCCCCAAAGCCACATACTCTGCCTCCGACGAGCTACGTGCGATGCAGCCCTGCTTCCCGCTTCGCCAAGACAAAGCGGTACCACCGAGCAG
>SZWC01000498.1:5687-44496 GCA_023375785.1 Penium margaritaceum
CCCCCCCCCCCAAGATACCGTAGTGTATTGGAGGAGTGTGTCGGAGGGTGTATCTTGCATACACTGAAAAACGTACACAAGTGTATTTGTACACTTGTGTACTCATGCAACCCCCCTCCAGATGCGCTTCCCAATACACCCCTCCAATACAATTTGACTTCGGAGGGGGAGGGGACTTTTCCCACCACCCCCCATCAAAAGTGGAAAGTGTATTGGGTGATTGTATATGTGAGTGTATTGGTTAGACAACCAACAAAATACACAATTGTATTTTTTTTCTTAATGTGACAAAAGTAGATCCTGAGCGTCGATCTTGACATCTCGACACTTCTTAGAGATGCAAAAATGTAAGAACCTGCTTACACCCATAACTAGTTGTCGGCACACTGCGAGCTAAGAGACGACACCCTCACTGGATGTCCATATTTTCCCCCAAGACACCGCTAGTGTATTGGGGGAGTGCATTGGGGAATGTATCCTGCATACGCTGAAAAATGTACACAAGTGTATTTGTACCCTTGTGTACACTTGTGTGACAATGGATGAGCCACTCGCTACTGCCTCCTCCAGTCCATCTCATGATCAACGACTTCATCAGCATATATTGTGTCATTTCCATCTCGTCTCTGGAACGTCTATTTCTCCATCTGTTTCTGTCGTTATGCTGGTCAAGAAGGGGTGTGTACATCCTTTCACTCCAATATCGACTTTGAGAGTGAGAACCAAGGATGGAGCTAGAGCACTGGGTCTAGCTCCTACTGTATCAAATGGAGAAGGCACATTGGCTTCGTTTGTAGCATCAACTTTTTCTGCACAATCAGCTTTATTGGTTGTTTCATCATCCTCAAACATAACGTTTTTGCACTAGCAAAACCCTTCGTGTCAACATCACCAGCTGCATTAACTTTATCTGCAGCATTAGCTTCATGTGTAGTATTAGCTTCATCTATTGTTTTAGCATCCTTGGTTGTAGCGGCTGCACCAGCCACACAGGTTGTGTCATCGTCACGAGCTGCATCAGCTTCATTTACAACATAAGCTTCATCCACAACATCAGCTTCATTGGCTATTTCAGTTTCCTTGGTTGTAACGGCTGCACCCGTTGCACCCTTTGTGGCAACATCACCAACAGCATCAGCTTCATCCACAACATCACCTTCATACGCAGCATCAGCTTCATCTGCAGTGTCAGCTTCATTAGCTGTCAGCATCCTTGGCTATATTGGCTGCACCAATTGCACCCTTGGTATCAACATCACCAGGAACGTCAGCCTCATCTACAGCACCAGCTTCATTTTCAACATCATATTTACCGGCTATTTTTGTTTCATTGTCTGCATTGACCGCACTAGGTGAACTGTTGATGTCAAAGGCAGTAGTAGCATAAGATGTAGCGGTAGCGTCTGTGTTAGATGCATCTACTACATCCTTAGTTTCAACAACATCTGTTGCATCAGGTGCCTTTGTAGTGCCCCCAAGATCAACCATGCCATCCAGATTTTGGGCAACATCTGTGGCATCGGATCCTTTGAATATATCACCCATTGCATATACATCATCCACACCATCTCCAGTTTTTTTTGCATTGGCTGCATCAGGTGCATGTGCAGAGTCCGTAGGATTGGCAGAATATGTACCAGCATCTTCATAAGAATAGCTACATTTTATGCATCCACTATACCAGTTGCATTGGCTACAGTAGCTGGATGTTTGGTATCGGTGGCATCTACAACACACATAGCATCAGGTTCATCTGGAGCTTGTGTGGGGAAAGCACCTTCAGCAGCATTGGCCCTGTCACCTGCATCATATGCATAAGATACAATAGTTGTGGAGGTAGCTTCAGCAACATCGGCAACATCTGAAACATCAGCATTCTCGGCAGTACCTATATCACCTATTGCGTCTGCTGTACGTATGACGTTTGTACCGTCCACGCTACGAGCTGTATCAGCAGTATTATCTATAATCAAATCATCAGCTGCATCGACTACATCAGCTGTATCAGCTGCACCATATATCATCTACACCATGTGCACCATCCGCAGCATCAGCAGCATCTGCAATGTTAGCATCACTGGTAGCATATATACCTCTAGCTACATCACCTGCACCTACAACAAGTGTACATGTATGATGGGTGGAATCTTGTATTTTTCATGGGAGATGGACCTTGCAGTCGCACGCCGTTGCCACAAACAGGATGCTATAGATGGAGGCAAATTCTGCCACCAGTGTGAAGGTTTCCTCGTAGTGTTTGCCCTTCCATTGGACGTATCCCTTTGCCACCAGTTGCGCTTTGTACCATTCCACCTTCCCCTCCTTGATGAACTTCTTCTTGAAGCAGATGATTTTCTCGCCCTCCGTCCTGTCAACTAGCTCCCAAGTCCCATTCTCCTTGTAGGAAGCGAGATCAGAATTTATACCTGCCTCCCACTCAGCCCCTTCCTTCTATTACAATGCCTCCTTGATGATCGCGGGCTCCTTTTGCACAAATAACACTCAAGATTCTCTCTGCAGTATCATACGGTTTTACCGTACTCCTTGCGCATCCGCTTCTTCAGGGCTGCTGCTGTTAAGGCTACTCTTTCTGCTACCGTCGCTGCTGTCCCCTCATGATGCCACTGGAACTGCTGACTTGCTCCCCCTCTCTTGTGGATTGAGGAGACGCAGGCTGAGTCCCCACCTCCTTGGCCGGCTCTACTAATGCTGGTGCTTCAAAATCATCAACCGATATGGCTGATGCCAAATTAGCCACTCCTCCATCGTTCCCACCAGCCGGAGCCGCTTGGACGCCACTCGCCTTTGCGTCTTCAGGTATCTCCCCTTCGGGGAGTGGTAGCCACTCCCCTCTGTTGGCGAGACCCACATGTTTGCCTGTCCAGCGGCTGTCCTCGTTGAATGTGGAGTTGCAACACTTCATGAACTGCGGGTCAAAGAGACGGAATGCCTTGCTCCCCCTCTTTTACCAGACAAAGATACACTGGTGTTTCCTAGGGTCCAGCTTGTCCTACCCCTTCCATGCCTGCACAACAGCATGTGCAATGTAGCTAAACATGCAGAGGTGAGCCACAATTGGCTTCCTCCCACTCCACACCTCTTGCGACGTCTTCCACACCTTGGAATCCACGTCTTTCAGTGGCTTTGTCAAAGTCATGTTCATCATGTATGCCGCTTTCTGTGCTGCCTGGACCCAATATTTTTGTGCGAGGCCGGCATCACTCAACATGGACCTGACCATGTTGAGGATGGTGCGGTCGGCCCTCTCAATGATGACATTCTGCTATGGAGATTGTGGCGTAGTTTTCTGCCACGCAATTCCCTTGCTCTTCATCCATGCCGAGCAGCCCTCATCAGTGCTACCATTGTTACTCCAGAAAGCCTTCACCTTCAATTCCAGTTGCCACTCCACTTCTGCCAAAAACTCTTGCATACATGGCAACACATAAAATTTCTATCAATTTTCCTTTGATAATGTAGAGGTAGTGCTTGCGTATGTGATCTTCAATGAAGGTTACAAAGTAGCAAGTTCCCCCGATGGAGCTCTCAAGTGGTCTGCACACATCGGTGTGCACCAGCTACAACTTTGCCAATGCACGCACCCCCCTTGCCTCCAAACAATTACCATGTTGCCTTTCCAACCAGGCATGGCTTGCACATGGCCCCTTTGGCTGCTCCAAGGCTCTTCACCTCCTTCTTTTCCATGTCCCTCCCGGTTGAGGGGGTGACGTGGCACAGGCGGCGGTACAACAGGTACAGATTCCCACCATCCTTCTTTGTGATGTGAGCAACGTTGGACCCCTCCTGATCGGCAAGGACCTTGGTGCGGATAAGGTTCAAATCCTCCTCCATTTCCCTAATAATCATCACGTCGCCGTCCCCCTCCTCCTGGATGATGGCCTCCTTCTTCATGAAGAGCACATCAAGCCCGTTGTCGGTAAAGTGGCTCACTGACAGTACACTTTTCCCGAAGTTAGGCATGTACATCACGTCGTGTATGGTGCATGAGATTACTTTCCTGTTTACCACCGACTCAATGCGGAAATTGAATTTTCCCATGGCCATTTCTATTTTGCTGTTGGCCACTGTCATGCGTCAAAATGAGGTACCGTAGGTGGCAAACGCCACCCGGTTGCACTGTGCGTGACTATCTGATCTGGAGTCAATCACGGTGACCTCTAGATCTGTCAAGTTGGTGGAATCCAGTGCCATGAGTGCCAAGTTGTCCTGCGTCCTAGCCCTCTCCGACTGGTCTTACTTCTTGTTGGGGCAGTTTTGTGCGTAGTGGCCATCTTTGCCACATTTGTGGCACTCCCTTCTCTTGTCACCTTTCTTGGTGCCCTTCTTGGCACCCATCCCCTTCTTTCTTCCTACTTCACCCCAAGGATGGACGGCATAGGCGGAACTCGATGTTGTCCCACTTTCTCTCCCACGATATTGCATCCATGCATTGTGAACTTACTCAGCCACCTTGGGTTCTTTCAGCTCATCGGCAGGCCAGCCGCCAACGCCGATGATCATGGGACTCCAACTGTTCGACAAGGTGAGGGGGAGGATCATTGTTTTCAGCTCAGTGTCGACCTTCCACCCAGTGGCTATGCATTTAGCAGCAAGGCACTTGATCTGCTGAAGGATTTCCATGATGTTGTTGTCTTTGTTGGCTCGAAGGGTGATGACGTTTTTGAAGACGTAGACCTGGTTCGCAAGGTGGCAGGACTGGTAGATGGAGCAGAGTTTCTTTCAAGCCTACAGAGCCTCCATGCATCCTTTAGCGTGTGCTTTCTGTCAGAAACTGTGTGGTGGAAGTTCCAACGTTGATTGACACGTCTCTAGTGGTTCACTTCTTCCTTTTGGGTGAATCCGAGACTTAGCGTGAGCTTTTTGGTCGCCTCACGCTATGTGAGCCGGAATTTAGAGACAGTCACTTTTGCAAAGGGAATAAAAGAATTTTGTGTTAGTTTTTTTACATGGACATGGTCTGAAAATTTATAGGGCTGGTCATGAGCTCTCAATGCATCAAACCGTGCGCAATTGGGCCAAGCGTAGCCCAAGTTACGCTTGGCGGAGCGCAGGTCTCACCCACCACAGAAACGCCTAAGGCCTCCATGGTGCGCACACACCGTGGTACCTCCCTTCATGTGTGAATTTCCCTTCCCAGGACATAGATCCCTTTGCACGTGCTGGAGGGATCCCCTACGCTGTTTTGACGCACCTTGGCCACTTTTGGATTGAGTTTGATGATGGGGTGTGAAAGGGTTTGAAACCTGTCTGCGGACATGCACTCAGAGTTTTGATTAAATTTCTGAGTAACAAACTGTAATACTGAGTTTCCGACGCCAACCCAGGATTTTGGCCAAGTCCCTCAGTAACAACATGTACTACTAAAATCCAGCGGATCATTTGCCGGAGCGACTCAGCGGTCCTCTGGGGTAAAAACACCAGATGTATTTTTCTTACTCGTTCCGGTCGATTTTTAAACGGCAGTCGAGTTGCAGCTGGCTCCCGGAGCTGCTGCACACACCCCAACTTTGGAAGCTCATATCCCCCTTGTTACTTGTCTGATTCCCGTGAAACACCTTCCACCGGATTCAGCGACTCGTCAAATTTCAGGAAAAATCATCCATTTTTGGTTTGGAGCAATCCTCAGGCCGCTAGATCCATCTGCGATGATTTTTTTCTCTTTGGCGGCTTGTCAGCGCCTCGTGGCACTGCACTTGGGCATGCGGAGGGGCAACTTATTCAACACTCACTGCACTGTAGCAAGCACCAAAGTGAACAAAGCAAATACCTTCATATTGTACTTCTTGAACTTCTCCAATTCCTCCATCGTAACAGTGTCCAGAGGGGCCTTTTTTTTCACCCTTGAATAGCTCGAGCAGGCCCTTGTATTCAATACAGCCCTCAGATTACCACCTCCACAAGGAGAAGGCTGTCTCCTTGAACTTCAAGATAGTGGTGATACTCTCTTGTTGGGTTGTTTCCATGGTGCATCATGGTCGCGTGTTTGGCGGAGAGGTAGGGTCCTTCTAGAAATGTGTAACCATAAACCTTTTGTTGGACCTAGTGGGTGCAGATGAACCTTCAAGGATGCCTTGATCTCACTGATTTACAATACCTATGTTTGGAGTGAGCTATGGTTAGTCATGCTGACATGGTGTTCCCCTTGCCATGAGTGCCATAGATCGTACTCCCTGGTTGGACCACTGAGGAGTGGTAGAACACCTAATACGACTTTAAATTTGGATTTCTTGGATTTTCCATGCAAGATAGAGCTTTTAATCGCTCATTTTGAGTGAGTATTCAGGAAGTTAGCCTAGCCCGAAAATTGGGTGTTGGGCGGGTGGAATCTGGTACCCGTCATGGGTGACGGAATGATCCACCGCCAGTGATCCGAGCTCATCTCCAACGAGCTCCAAATGCACCAGGGCCATGAATGAAGTGACTAGAGGGATCTCCTTGACCAGGGTGAAACTCTCCTTGAAGTCTGGGTGAGGAAAGGCGCTCCAATGGGTCATCATCGAAGCGCCTCCCGTTGCCTAGCGTGCAAGGCAAGGTGGGCGGCTCCACCAAGGGTTACTTCGATGGCCGTAGCAGAGGCTCTACTGCTACGATTTGGGCATGCTTGGATGCATTGGAAATCTTGAATCATAGGATATATAGATTGGGTATAATCTCAATATGATAAGTAACAAAAACTTGTTTCGATTCATTTCTACTCAATGGGACGTGTTCTGTCCACCCCTATCCGTAATCCTTGTGCTCCACACTCTTCACCACAGGTGTCCATTGGCTACTCCAAACATTGGTAGCGTGCATCAGTGAGAGCTAGGCATCCTTGAGGGTGCATCTATGCCCACCATTGCAAGGGGGTTATGGACCCACGTACCTTAAAGGACCCTAGCTCTACAACTTTCACGCTACCGCAACACGCCATGGCAACGACCGAACAAGAGATCATCGGTGCCATCTTGAAGTTTGACGGGAATGGTTTCCCTTTGCGGAGGTGGCAGTTTGAGCTCTACCTCGATGACAAAGGCCTGCTTGAGCTGGTCAACGGTAAAGAGACCGCCCCTCTGGATACCGTAACTCCGGAGGAAGTGGACAAGTAGAAGAAGCACAACAAGAAGGCACTTGCTTTGTTGGTATTATGGCTAGCTCCGACGCAGCGCGCACTGATTCAAGGATGCACAGAGGCCGCGGATGCCTGGAAGAAGCTCTGCACCATCTACCAGTGCACCAGCCTCGCTAACCAGCTCTTTGTCTTCAAGAGGCTCGTCACCCTCCGAGCCAACGAAGTCGACGACATCATGGAGATCCTGCAACAGATCGAGTCCTTAACTGCCGAGTGCGTAGCCACCGGTTGAAAGGTCGACCCTCAGCTACAAGCCATGATCCTCCTCCTGGCCTTGCCAGATACTTGGATTCCCATGATCACCGTCGTGGGCGGCTGTTCCACCACTGAGATGAAGTACCCGAAGGTGGCTGAGTACGTCCGCAATGAATGGATGCGACGTGGTGGGGGAGAGAGCGGAGCAACATCAAGTTCCGCCTATGCCGTCTGCCCTCAAGGTGGAGGGGGAGGGAAGAAGGGGAAGGGTACCAAGCAGGGAACCAAGAAAGGTGACAAGAAAGGGGGAGTGCTATGTGTGTGGAACAGAAGGCCACTACACATGAAACTGCCCCAACAGGAAGTCAGACCAGCCAGGGAAATCTGGAAAGAAGGATGACCACGCAATGATGTCGAAGGAGTCCGCTGACTTGACAGTTCCGGGATTCTCCGTGATTCACTCCGGATCTGGCTGCCACATGCAATGCAAGCGGGTGGCATTCGTCACCTATGGTGCCTCGGAGCGGTGCATGATAGTAGCCAACGGCAAAACAGAGTTGACTGCCGGTGAAGGCAACGTTCGAATCGAGGTGGATGTGGATGGGGAGGCTGTCACGAGCACAATTCATGACGTGCTCCACATGCCCAACTTTGGGGTAAATCTGCTGTCAGTGAGCCGTCTTACCGACAAGGGACTCGAGGAGCTCTTCAACAAGAAGGAGGGAATCATCCGGAAGGAGGGGGACGGCCAGGTGATTGCACGTGGAAAGCGAGAGGACGACTTGTACCTGCTTCGTGCAAAGGTCCTTGGCAGCCGGGGGGGGTCCGACGTCGCCCACCTCGAAAAGAAGGACGATGGAGACTTGGAACTGTGGCACTGCCGCCTATGTCACATCGCTCCCTCAACTGTGAGGGACATGGCAAAGAAGGATGTGGTGCGGGGTCTTGAGGTCAAGAGTCCCGATGCAGCCAAGAACATCGCAAGCTATACGTGGTCAGCAAGGCAACACGACACTCGTTTGACAGCAGAGGGATGCGTGCATTGGCGAAGTTGGAGGTGGTGCACACAGATGTGTGTGGACCATTTGAGAACTCCATCAGGGACGCTCGCTACTTCGTGACCTTCTTCGACAATCACAGCCGCAAGATCTACCTCTACATCATCAAGAGGAAGAATGATGTCTTGTCGTGTATGCAAGAGTTCGTGGCGGCAGTGGAGCGACAAACAGGAGGTATGGTTAATGGGGGCCTTTTTCTGCACTGGTTTTCAAGTGCACCCGTCTTGTGCGTGATTTTATCCTCTATGGAAAACAGGACCTCCTCCCCTATGGGGGGGTCCAGTGCGTGGGGCTAGTGTATGAGGGCAGTGCGCTCGTTCCCCACACAAAAATACACTGACCACGCACTCAGTTCGTGATTTTTTCCTATATGGAAAACTGGACCTCCTCCCCTATGGGGAGGTCCAGTGCGTGGGGCTAGTGTATGAGGGCAGTGCGCTTGTTCCCCACACAAAAATACACTTATCACGCACTCAGTGCGTGATTTTGTCCTCTATGGAAAACTGGACCTCCTCCCCTATGGGGGGGTCCAGTGCGTGGGGCTAGTGTATGAGGGCAGTGTACTCCTTCCCCACCCAAAAATACACTGATTACGCACTCGGTGCGTGATTTTATCCTATATGAAAAACTGGACCCCCTCCCCTATGGGGGGGTCTAGTGCGTGGGGCTAGTGTATGAGGGTAGTGCGTTCGTTCCCCACACAAAAGTACACTGATCACGCACTCAATGCGTGATTTTGTCCTCTATGAAAAACTGGACCTCCTCCCCTATGGGGGGGTCCAGTTCGTGGGGCTAGTGTATGAGGCTTGTGGGCTCGTTCCCCACACAAAAGTACACTGATCACGCACTCAGTGCGTGATTTTATCCTATATGGAAAACTGGACCTCCTCCCCTATGGGGGGGGGGGTCCAGTGCGTGGGGCTAGTGTATGAGGGCAGTGCGCTCGTTCTCCATACAAAAGTACATCGATCACACACTCAGTGTGGAATTTTGTCCTCTATGGAAAACTCGACCTCCTCCTCTATGGGGGGGGTCCAGTGCGTGGGGCTAGTGTATGAGGCCAGTGCGCTCGTTCTCCACACAAAAATACACTCATCACGCACTCAGTGCGTGATTTTGTCCTCGAAGGAAAACTGGACCTCCTCCCCTATGGGGGCGTCCAGTGCGTGGGGCTAGTGTATGAGGGCAGTGCGCTTGTTCCCCACAAAAAAATACATTGATCACATACTCAGTGCGTTACTTCTGTCCTATATGGAAAACTGGACCCCCTCCCCTATGGGGGGGTCCAGTGCGTGGGGCTAGTGTATGAGGGCAGTGTGCTCGTTCCCCACACAAAAGTACACTGATCACGCACTCAGTGTGTGATTTTGTCCTCTATGGAAAACTGGACCCCCTCTTCTATGGGGGGTCCAGTGCGTGGGGCTTGTGTATGAGGGCAGTGCGCTCGTTCCCCACACAAAAGTACACTGATCACGCACTTAGTGTGTGATTTTATCCTATATGGAAAACTGGACCCCCACCCCTATGGGGGGTCCAGTGCGTGGGGCTAGTGTATGAGAGCAGTGCGCTCGTTCCCCCAACAAAAGTAAACTGATTAGGCACTCAGTGCGTGATTTTATCCTATATGGAAAACTGATCCCCACCCCTATGGGGGGGTCCAGTGCGTGGGGCTAGTGTATGAGGGTAATGCACCCGTTCCCCATACAAAAATACACTGATCACGCACTCAGTGCATGATTTTGTCCTCTATGGAAAATTAGACCCACACCCCTATGAGGGGATCATGTACGTGGGGCTCATGTATGTACATACTTGATGTGTACATACACAATTCGAGTACACTAGAATTTCAGTGACCTTGCCTAGTGCGAGCGCACTACTAGAGCGCACTCAAAACCCAGTGCATGATTGGCCCGCCATCAACCATATATGACAAACAGAGTTGAATGTGAAGGCGTTCCAGAGCGACAACAGCGGCGAGTACAGGTGCTGCTCGGCATGGATGAAGAGCAAGGGGATCACGTGGGAAAAAACTACGCCACATTCTCTGCAACAGAATGGCATTTCTGGAAGGGCGAACCAAACCTTCCTCAACCCCATCCGGTCCATGATGAGCGATGCCGGCCTCGCGCAGTGGTACTGGGGCAAGGCGGCATGGACAGCGGCGTAAATCATGAACCTGACGTCGACAAAGCCGCTGAAAGACGCAGAGTCCAAGGTATGCCACAAGAGGTGTGGAGCGGAAGGAAGCCAACTGTGGTTCACCTCCGCACATTTGGCTGTGTTGTACATGCTGTTGTGCAGGCACGGGAGGGACGGGGCAAGCTGGACCCGCGGAAGTGCAGATGCATCTTCGTCGGGTACGAGAGCAGGAGCAAGGCGTACCGGCTCTTCAACCCGCGGAGGAAGTAGATCGTGAAGAGTCACGACGTCACGTTTTATGAGGACAGCTATTGGACGGACAAGGGTGCGAGTCTCTCCAAGCGTGGGGAGTGGCTACCACTCCTCGAGGGGGAGACATCGGAGGACGCAAAAGAGGGTCACGTCCGAACAACTCGAAGCGGCAAGAACCATTTGGGGGATGGAGGAGTGGCTGATTTACATTCAGCCACATCAGATAATGAGTCCAAAGCACCAGTAGTAGTGGAGCTGAATAAGGATGCGGGGAGTGAGCTTGCATCTCCACTGTCCCTGAGAGAGAGAGAACAGGCCTGTGGTGTGAGTGGCGCCGCGAGAGGGTAGTAGCAGCAACTGCTATTGTAGCAGCTGCAGCAATAGCAGCAACCTCAACAGCAACAGCCCCGAAGAAGCGGACACACAAGGAGGGCATCTGGACTGGGTTCCCTCAAGCGTTCTTTGCGCAAGAGGAGCCCGAGACCATCAAGGAGGCGTTACAGTGGAAGGATGGGGCTGAGTGGGAGGGAGCTATAAAATTTGAGCTCACCTCCCATGAAGTGAATGATACTTGGCAGCAGATCGACAGGCCGGATGGTGCAAAAATTATCGGCTCTAAGTGGATCTTCAAGAAGAAGCTCACCAAGGAGGGGAAGGTGGAGCGGTACAAGGTGCGGCTGGTTGTGAAGGGGTATGCCCAGCGAAAGGGTGAAAACTATGATGAAAACTTTATACTGGTGGTGAAATTCACCTCCATCTGTTCCATCCTCTCGATGCGGCGGCAAGTGACTACGAATTCCACCAAATTGATGTAAAAACGACATTTCTCAATGGCAATCTGGATAAGGAGGTCCTCATGGAGGTGCTGGAGTCGGTGGACGCGCTGCGGGAAAAGGTGTCCTGGCTTCACAAGGCCCTCTACGGGCTGAAGCAAGCACCACTCATGTGGTATCTAAAAATGGACGGCTTCATGGCCGAGCTTGGCTTCAAGCACTGCAAAGCGGATCAGAGTGTGTACATGCGGAAGTAGCCGGGGTTGCACATGATTGTGAATTCTCTATGTGGATGACCTCATCCTCGTGTCATCGGATATAGAGGAGTTGGTGAACCTGAAGCGGCAGCTGGGCGGTCGGTTCAAAATGACCGAAATGGGCGAGCTTGAGTACTACCTAGGCATCACCATCAAAAGGGACCACAAGGCACGCACACGGGAGATGGGACAAGAAAAGTATGTGCAAGAGGTGCTCCATTGCTACAACATGGAGGAGTGCAACCCCATCGGCACACCCATGACCACCACATGTGAGCTGAGCTCGAGCATGGGGCCGAGTCCCATGCTTGGCCCCATGAGGAGATGACAGGTATGCGGTAGTCCGCTGTGGAGAGCATCATGTATGCCACGGTGGTGACGCAGCCCGACCTGGCCTTCGTGGAGGGGCAAGTGAGCCGCTATGTTGCTGACCACGGGCCGCTGCATTGACAAGCGGTGAAGCGGACGCTCCACTATCTCAAGGGGACAAAACAGTCGTGGCTCATGTTTGGAGGGGAGCGCTTGACGACTCCCTTGAGTTGGTCGGCTACTCCGATGCCGACTGGGCTGGTGATGTGGATGGCAGAAAATGAACGTTGGGGTATGTGTTTGTGCTTGGTGGTGTAGCAGTTTCATGGGCAAGCAAGAAGCAGGACTATGTGGCACTGTTCGGCACCGAAGCGTAGTACATCGCACTTGCAGAAGCCGCAAAGGAGGCTGTGTGGCTGCGACGTCTGCTAAAAGAGATCGGGGTGCCTCAACACCCTGACCATGGGTGCCATCAGCCTCACCCAGAACCTTGTGCTACACAGGAGGACCAAGCACATTGAGATCCGGCATCACTACGCAAGGGACTTGGTGACGAAGGAAGATGCGGCTATTGTGCATTGTGGCACTAAGGGCATGCTCGTCGACGCTATGACCAAGGCAGAGCCCAAGGACAAGTGCAATGCGAGCTGCATAGAGCTTGGCCTGCGCTGTGATGTTTAAAATGCTACAGGTTCCAAGGACATGGCATCAAGGCTGTGGTGCAAGGGGGAGATTGTTGACATGGTGTGCCCCTTGTCATGAGTGCCAACCGTACTCCCTGGTTCGACCACTGAAGAATGGTCAAACACCTAATATGACTTTAGATTTGGATTCCTTGGATTTTTCCATGCAAGATCGAGCTTTGAATCTCTTGATTTCAGTGAGTATTCAGGAATTTAGTGTTGAAAAATTGCCCCTCCGCATGCCCAAGTGCGGCCCCGGGAGGCGCCGACGAGCAGCCAGAAAGTGGAAACTCTGCTCCGGCGGATCTGGCGACTCGAAGATTGCTCAGATCCTAAAATGGATGATTGTCCCTTAAACTTGACGAGTTGCTAAATCCGGTGGAAGTTGTGTCGCCGGAATCGGACAAGTATCGAGGGAGATATGGTCTTCCAAAGTTGGGGTGTACGCAGCGACTCTGGGAGCCGGCTGCGACTCGAAATCCGGTGGATAATCGACCGGATTGAGTAACAAAAATACCATCTGGAGAAATTACTCCGGAAGGCCTGCCGAGGCGTCCGGTGGATAATCCACCTGATCAGGTGGATCATCCACCGGATCCAGTAGTGCAGGTTGTTACTGAGGGACTGAGCCAAAATCATGGCTCGGCGTCCGAAACTCAGTAGTCTGCTTTGTCAAAATTCTGACTGCAGGTCCGCGGACAGGTTTCGAACCTTATCACACCCCATCACCAAACTCGATCCAAAAGTGGATAGGGTGCGTGGAAACAGTGCAGGGGACCCCTACACCATGTGCAAGTGGGCCTGCGCCTTGGGAAAGGCGCTTCGCACGTGAAGGAAGGCGCTACGGCGTGTGCACGCCATGGAAGCGTTAGGCGTTTCTGTGGTGGGTGAGACCTGCGCTTCGGCAAGCGTAACTTGGGCTACGCTTGGCCGAATCGCGCACGGTTTGGTGCATTGGAAAGCTCATGACTAGTCCTATACATCTTGTGATTCATGTCTATGTCAAAAAACTAATGAAAAACAACGTTATTCCCTTCGCAAACTGACCGTCTCTAAATTCCTGCTCACATAGCGTGAGCAGAAAGCTCACGCTCAGTCTCAGATTCGCCCAAAACAGTAGACGTGAACCACTAGAGACGATCAGACAAACGTTGGGACCAAACCACGCAGATTCCATCCTGACACTTAGCCTAGCCCAAAAATCAGGTGTTGGGCGGGTGGAATCTGGTACCCGCCATGGATGGCGGGATCATCCACCACCAGTGATCCGAGCTCGTCTCCAACGAGCTCGAAATGCACCAGGGCCATGAATAAAGTGGCTAGAGGGATCTCCTTCATCAAGGTGAAACTACCCTTGAATTCTGGGCGAGGAAAGGCACTCCGACGGGTCATCGTCGAAGCACCTCCCGTTGCCTAGCGTGCAACGCAAGGTGGACGGCTCCACCAAGGGTTACTTCGATGGCTTTAGCAGGGGCTTTACTGCTCCGACTTGGACGTGCTTGGATGCATCGGAAATCTTAGATCACAGGCTATAAGATCTGATTTAATCTCACTATGATAAGTGACAAAATATGTTTTGATTCAATTCTACTGAATACGACATGTTCTGTCCACTTTTATCCGTGATCCTTGTACTCCACACTCTTCACCACAGGTGTCCATTGGCTACCCCAAACATTGGTTGCGTGCATCAGTGAGAACAAGACATCCTTGAGGGTGCATCTACACCGACTAGTGCCAACAAGTCATGCCATTTTAATACACTACTGTGTGCATGTATTCAAGACGTGTAGTATCTTTACTTCTAGGAAGTTTACTTAGGTGAACACACTTGTATTGCCATTTGTTCATTTATGAACAAAGTGGTAGTACCTTTAGAAATAACAGTAAATTTTTTTACTATGAAATTATTTTAAGTGCATGAAGAAACTCGTAATATACGCAGTATCATTATGGATGCTTGTTAATGTCCTATGATGTTTATGTAGGTAGATTTACATGTTGTATTCTTAATCTCATTCTTTCACATGCGTCCGCTGTGACTTTGTTTCTTGGAAAGAGTCATCGATGAACTTACCTTGATGTTCAGGTCGGGGCACATGTGACATTGACCCAACTCCTTTGCATTCCAAATCCATAATATCCACGAGGACAGTATCCACTCGCCTTCGGGACATCGAGCCCCCATCCCCCCAAACTCCCCCATTATATTGGGGGAGTGTACTGGGAAGTGTAGCTTGTACACAAAGAAAAAAACACATGTGTATTTTTCCATTCTTCATCTCTGTAGAACACACAAGTGCATTAAAACACCATTCCCCCCAATACACTCTCCGATACACCCCCCGGCACGCTCATGATTTTGGGGAGGGAGAAGTCGAGCCCCCTCCCTCCAAAATCCCCTGGTTTATTGGAAGAGTAAATTGGGATGTATAGCTGGCACATGAAGAAAAGAAAGACTTGAGAAAGTACAAAAAATTTCCAACTCCCCAATACAATCTCCAATACAACCCCCAATTTACCCACAACTTTCTGAGGGAGGGGGATCGGACGGCGAGTCCTCCCCTCCCCTCTTCCTAAATCTCCCAAGTGTATTGGGGGAATGTATTGGGAAGTGTAGCCGGTACACGAAGGCAAAAAAATACTTGTGTATTTTTTGTACTTTATCTGAGCAGAATACACAAGTGAATTAAAATACAAAACTTCCAATTCACTCTTTTATACAACTTCCCTCCAATACATTCACAAATTTGGGAGGAAGGGACAGACGTCGAGCTCCTCCTCCCCCCTAAATCTCTTGAGTTTATTGGGGGGAGTGTATTGGGATGTGTGGCGGGTACACAAAGAAAATAAATACTTATTTCATTTCCATTCTCTATCTCTGCAGAATATGCAAGAGCATTAAAATAGCAACCTCCCAATACATTCTCCACTGCACTCCCTCAATACACTCACGACTTTGGGTGGGAGGGGGACGTTGAGTCCCTTCTTCTTGAAGGGACTCAACGGGGGAGTGTAGTGGGAATTGTACTTGGTACACGAAGGGAAAACACTCCATAATCAATCTTTGCAGAATACACAAGTGCATGCAACTACCAACTCCTTAATACACTCTTCAGTACACCCTCTTACAATACACTTGTGATTTAGGGAGGAGGGGAGGGGACGTCGAGCCCTCCCTCCCAAACCCCCCGAGTGTTTTGGCGGAGTGTATTGAGAAGTATAGCTGGTACACGGAGAAAATAAATTCTTTCATATTTTTCCAAACTTCATCTCTGCAGAATACACAAGTACATGTAAATAAAAACCCCCCAATACAGTCTCTAGTACACCCTCCCAATATGCGCATGAATTTGGGAGGGAGGATGGACGTCGAGCCCCTTCCCCCCAAACCCCCCTGAGTGTGTTGGGATGTGTCACTGGTACACGAAGAAAACAAATTCTTCTTCTTCTTTAACTTTGTAGAGTATACAAGTTCATTAAAGTATAAACCCCCTAATACACTCTCCAAAATACCCCCAATACACTCATGACTTTGGGAGGAGGGAGGACGTCCAGCCCCTTCTACTGAAAATCCCACGAGTGTGTTTGGGGAGTGTTTTGGGAAGCATAGATAGTACACAAAGGCGAAGAACACTTGTTTATATTTCCATACTTCATCTCCGTAGATTGCACATACAACAGTGCATGAAAATTCCAACACCCTAGTACACTGTCCAGTACACCCCTCCAAACTACACTCATGACTTTGGGAGGGGGGGACGGACATCGGGCCCCTCCTCCTTCCAAAAACATTGGATCTAGAGGAGGGAGGTAGCCTTGGAACAACAAGCATGTGGGACTGAAAGGGTATCAGTTGTGCTGAATGATGGTTTTTGAACTACTCAAAATGAAGGAGTACATATAGAACTAGCGCTTGGGCAAGTCAGCCCTCTCACAAGCCACACCACTGAGCCATGGAGGCTAAGGCTCACATACTAGATTTTCACAATCTCACACAAGAGAGAAATTTCAGCCGAGCAATCAGGCTGACCAACCACACACGACTGAGATCTAGAAAATACTCTCATGGCACACTCCCAATGGTCACATAACCCACAATCCTATAAGAATCGCCATGTGTCCATGGCTAGTACACAAGGATCTCACCTTACCTTAAAATTAAGAAGAGGTAACTTTATCCTAGTCAGCACACTCTGACAAGGCAATCCAAGAATCTAGGACCTTTTTGGATGTTTTTCCCATCAGGTTTTGACCCTGGACCTCTTGCCTTTTTATTTTCAGACAAATTGACCCCGGGGCCCGGGTTTAGCACATGTCCCAATGCGAGGACCCACATTGCCGGATCCATCAGCAAGGGAGCCCGGATTCGGGCGCCGACCAATGCGAGGGCCCGACGGAAACGTTCGCGGCGAGAGATTGCCGGCTGTTCTGCCGGTTGTTGTCTGCTTGCCGTGACAATGGCTTGGCCCGCTACACGGATCATCAGAGCGGTAAGGCAATCATGATTAGTTGTCGAACAAACTCTTAAAAGCATGTGAATGAAGATCGCAAACCAGTAAAGGCCATGACGTTTGAACATAAAACCTATCTTTGTCATTTGACGCTAAACAACATATCGCTATACGAGTGAGGGATTTTTGGTGGTGACAAAGCCTTCGCTGTGAGCGGTCAAGCGCTTGTAACAACACTGGACTTTGCCGAATCGCGATTCTGACAAGCAAGAGCCGCTCGAAGGACCCTGTTGTCTCTGTCACTTAACAGCGGGGCTCCGTGGCTGAGTCTACATGCCTTCATGAAGAACTGCTACTTCTCACGGGTCACTGGCTTTGTACAGAAATTAGTGACCTGCTTGCTGGATGGAGTGAAATCCAACTTGATAGCACCCTCCTACACCATGTGCCTGATGACATGAAAGGCGATGTCAATGTGCTTGGTACGTGCATGGTGTTCAGGGTTCTTGACGAGTGCGACTACGCTCTGGTTGTTGACTTGCATAGGAACTGGAACTGCTGTGCTCCCACTCATCTCTGCCATAAGATGCTAGAGCCAAACTGCTTTCTTTACTTCAAAGCCTCGGCTTTGAGAGACACGTACTCCGATTCCGTGCATGAGGTGGCCACAACCACCTGCCGCATGCTGCACCAGCCTATAGCACCCTCATTCATGAGAATCACATGTCAAGAGGTGGACTTGTGGTCCTCAGGGTTTGAAGCCCAATCTGCATCTTTGTAGCCGATGATGCTAATGTTGGTGGTTCCTGTAAGGTAGCGGAAGATCCGCTTCACCACCTTTTGGTACTCAGGTCCGAGGTTGACCATGTGCTGGCTCATAGTGCTTACAGCCGGTGCGAGGTCCAGCCTGGTTGCCACCATCAGGTACATGAGACTACCGATGGCGCTCTGGTACTTCTACCGCTCAGCTACATCTGCTTCTCCACTGAAGCACACGAGAAACTGCCACGTCTCAAGCGGTGTGCCGATGTATTTTGCTTATGCCATGCCAAACCGCTACAAGACATCCTTGATGTAGTGGTTCTGCTGTAGCGAGAGCGTGCGTACTTTGAGGTCATGCGTGATCTGAATACCAAGGAAATATGATGCTTCTCCAAGATCAGACATCTAGAAGCGCTCTTGCATTGCCTCCTTGAAATCCTACAGTGCAGACATGTTTTTGGAAAGGAGGAGAATGTCATCCACATAGACGATGATGACGAGGACCTCATGCCCATGCTGCCAATGATAGACACTGTAGTCACACTCGCAATGCTCAAACCCCATGTACTGTAGCGTCCCATCCAACTTGTGGTTCAAAGCACACGAAGCTTGTTTGAGGCTGTATAGCGACTTCTACAGCTTGTAAACCAGGTGCTCCTGGCCATCCATGACGAATCCCTCCAGCTGCTCCATGTAGATCTCCTCCTCCAAGTCACCATTCAAGAATGCCTTCTTGACATCCATGTGGTGGATCTCGAAGTCCTTAGCTGCTACATAAGAGAGGAGAGTACGCATGGAGGAAAACCTTACAACAGGAGTGAAAGTCTCTGTGTAGTCATTGCCTTCCTGCTATGAGTAACCCTTTACGTCCAACCTCACCTTGTAATTTTCCAAGTTGCCATATGCTTCCCACTTCTTCTTAAACACCCACTTGCACTTGATCACCTTGCGTTTAGTGTAGATGCTCAGTCAGCTCCCATGTGCCATTGTCCCATTGTGACTGTATCTCTTGCTGCACAGCTTGCACTCAATCTGTTGCATCTAGTACAGCCGTAGCCTCCTTGTACGATGTTGGCTCATCTGAGTCTGCTGCAATTACGACATTCATCAGTTCTTGTTTATGTAGCATGGAGAAATGGCCGCGCTCACCGGGCTTGTAGTGCACCCTGAGAGGGTACCTATGACCTAGTGCTGGAGCATTAGCAGGTGGCTAGCGCGGTGCTGCTGGTACAACTGCTACTGCTGGTGGTACTTTATCTCCTTCTTCGTATGCTTCTACCGATGAGCCTGTTGTATGTGCTGTATCTGACATGGGAGAGTAGACAGTTTCTCCCACTGTCACGGTAGAGGAAGGATCAGAGCGTGGAGCAGGAAGGATGTCTGCTCCCACTGCTTTGTCAGCTACTAGTTTTGCTGCCTCCTCACTTAAAATATTGTTGCTGATGATGTTTCTCTCATTGAAGATGCATATTTTGAGATGATGATGAGGCCAGTATCCCTCTCATCAGCATCCGCACGCTCTTTGTGTCCCACTTCTGCCTCTTCTCTCTGGACACGTGCATGTGCACCAAACTACCAAACGCACGGAGGTGATCCACGCTCGGCTTCTTGCCGAACCATATCTCATATGACATCATCTGCTCTAATGCCTTGATTGGACTGTAGTTCTTCATGTACACCACAGAGCTGACTGCTTTGGCTTAGAAGTCATAGGTGAGCTAAGCCACGTGTAGCATGGAGCATGCCGGCTTAACGATGGTGCAGTTGGCACGTTCTACTACACCATTTTACTGCAGCGGGTATGGTGCGGTAAGCTGCGCCTTGATGCCATCTTCTGCGAGGTAGTCTTGAAACTCCTTCAGATGTTGCTTCCCCTCCAGACAGTCGATACATAACTACTATTCAAATTTGGTGATGGTAGGCAAGTCACGCACCATCTGCTTTGCTTGAAGCTACTGCAAGGCGCGCATGCCAATGTGGCCGTAGCGCGCATGCCAGATCTTGCCATCTGTTGCTTGCACAACTGCTCAAGACTCTAGTAACGCGGGTTTCTTGGTCGCTCCCAGCAGGCGGTACATGTCGCCCTCCTTCACCGACCTGGCCAACTCCTCCCCTGTTTTCTCATCGAGGATGTGGCCATTTTCATCGTCAAAGATGACGTGCAGTCCTGTGTTGGTGAGAGAGGAGATTGAAAGGAGGTTGAATGTAGAATCAGGTACATATAGCACGCCATGGAACACTCCCACTTCAATCCCACACAGGGTCTCCAACCACATCTCCATAATCCCAATCCCCTCAGCATACACCACCAGATCATCACCCAAAGCAATAAGGCGAGGGGGGATTGACAGCAGCTACGAGCCCGGTGGGAGGGATTTTCTGTCTGGACCATCTTAAAAACCAAAAAAAAAGAAGGGGATTGACAGCAGCTACGAGAACCACTCCTTGTGGTGCGTTAGACTCTTGGTGCACCCTGAGCCCTTGTACCATGCCAGATCCGCTTTCTCCACCTGTGATATATCAGACTTTGCCATGAAGAGGCGGCTGCGACCCTTGTTGGCCACGTTAGTGTTGCCAAAGTGGCACACACCGGTCTGGTTTTACTGTTGCTGCTGCTGACGTTGTTGTGATTGTTGCTGCTGTATGGAGTTTTCTGCTATTGCTTCTGTTGTGATGAATGCTGCTATTCCTTCTGGTCCTTCTTAAACTTGAAGCTCTCTTCCTTGTAGTGCTCCTCTTTCTGGAAGTAATGTCACTTGCCTTTCTTCTTGTCTCTCTACTGCCCAAACTGCTACTGTTGCTAGTTACGTGAGCCCATGGCCACAAAAGTTGCTTCACTGCTGCTGTAGCCATTCTGTTTTGCTGCATTGCGATGTAGCTCCACCTGCACCAGGTGTGTGTAGATGAAGTCGAGGTCGAGAGTCGGCTGGTGCTCCACCATGTCTCCCAGCGTGTCGTAGCTCGTTGGGAGTCCCCACAGCAAGAGGAGGATGAAGCGCGTCTCTTCCATAGGGTTCCTGACCGCTTTCAACTGCTTCGCCAGATCCTTTGCCCTGTCTAGGTACGCCTTCATCCCTTCACCACCGTACATTTTCAATGCCATCATTTTCTCCTCCAAAAGTATGAGGAATGCAAGATCCTTGCTCTCATACTTCTTGCACAACTCGTCCCACCCCTCCTTTGCGATAGCCTTGTTACTCACGTAGTGAAGATGCAGATTGGAGATAATGTTAACAAGCAGCCTGTAAGCCTGCCTATCCTTCTTCTTCCACTCTTCATACGTCACTGCTGTAGTTATAGATGAACTTGCATTTGCTATACCTTTCTGTGGCATCTTCTCCACAACCACCTGCGCCGTGGTGATGCCTTTTTGCCTGCGGAACCGGAGCCGGCTCGTCGTCGCTCACCACCTCCCACAAGCCCCTCTCCTCCAAAAGGCGGGTACAAACCTTCCAAAACATGAAATTGGCACATCTCTCTAGCGTCCCCAAAGGCTGAGCTGCTGTCACAATGCATGCTGCTGCCATTTTGAGCCTTGGTGATGCTCAATGTTGCCCTTGAGTGGCGACGCTACCCCTACTTCTGTTGTTGCTTCTGCTAGAAAGCTGTCTCAAAGAAAATTGACTATAGATGCTAACAGACTAGGAATCTGGAAAAATTGAGTCCACCACTGGAAAATTCAGCTCAAGACCATTTAGATGGACCTATAACATAGGTCATAAGCAGGGGATTTATAAAGATATGCCCTTTTGAAAACAGGATATGCTGTTGCACATACTCCAGCTCGGACCAGCCAACTTGTAAACGCCGTTTCTCCCAAACGTACCGATGGAATGCAAAGATGTTTACACAAAAGGAATTCTTAGGAAAAATACTTTAATTTGGATGTGCTACTTTTTAGATTTGAGCAAGAAACGACAGAGTTGTGGTCATTACAAGGCGACTGTCTTGCTCGGAGAGAAGAGAGTAGCCCTTGCCGACCTCGTTTTGAGCGTAACTCTACATCTAACCGTCGGAACTTCGCGATCTTGGGCTCGTTGGAAAACTTGTCTCACGAACTTCAAGATCCACTGTGTCAAATTTGGTCAAGATTTGACCCTAACCTGTCACTCTCAAAGTCAGGACATGTGCAGGATGAAACTGGAAGAATTTGGCTCTAATACCAAGTGTTGGATCTAGAGGAGAGAGGTAGCCTTGGAGCAGCGAGCATGTGAAACAGAAAGGGTATCAGTTGTGCTTAATAGTGGTTGTTGAATCACTCAAAATGATGGAGTACATATAGAGCTAGAGCTTGGGCAATTCAGCCCACTTACAAGCCACACCACATAGCCATAGAGGCTAAGACTCACCCACTAGAGTCCAGAACTTCACACAAGAGAAAAAATCACATACCAATGGATATGAGGGTGTAGGAAAGTGACAAAAATAGGTTACTCGATAAAAAACATCTGGCATGACAGCTGCATAGAGGATATTTGAGAGGTTCCATTACACTTTATGGAACTCAATACGGATTCCGTTTGAGTGAGATATGGATTTCCAAAGTTTGGAGATCATGGGTCGGGTTCAAGTGACGACTTGAGCACTTTGAGCTCAAAAGGCAGCAAATTATCGGCCAGGACGGCTGAGAGCAGCCTTCAAGGAAAAAATCCGGCTGGAGGACCTCCACGAGACTTTAAGGAAGGAACAGTCCATGATTATTGGCCGTACTAGTCGTGTGAGACATAATTCTCATGTGTGACAAGGTGACTGTCGCTCATCCCGTAGGGTTAGGAGAGTGTGCTAGAGGGTCAATTTTGACAGAGTGTATCTCAGTGCTCCCTTAGCCAAATGAGGCATATAAAAGCTTGTTAGAAAGCTGTGATAATGTTATTTTTCACTAAAGAGTTTATTTAGACAATTGAGGTTTTTGCAAACCTACATTTGCTTTCGTAAATTCTATCTGTGCAAACTGCAACTCCCTCTCTCACACAGTTGGTCCTGCCTAGGTGGCTCTTGGTGAGCCTGATCACCACCCTGAGGGCTGCCCCAGTTTTCATCAGTGGTATCAGAGCTAGAATAAGGCGTTGCCTCATCCTTGAGGCATTCCTTGCACCCTGTTTTGTGAGAGAGTCATTTGGGGGCTGAATATTGCACTACCATGGCGACATCCGCTTCAGTGGTGGCCGGCGTCAACATCGCCAAGTTCGAAGGCAAGAACTTCTTAAACTGGAGCTACAACATGAAAATGGTGCTGATGAAGAAGGGTCTCTGGAGTCAGGTGGATGAGAAGGAGAAGGAACCAGCAGAAGGCTCCCTCACACCTGGTGAGGCCTGTACCTACTACGAGAAGCGTGACCGCGCCCTCGCCACCATCTACCTCTACCTCGCCAAACGGCAGCAACTCCTCGGCTGTGGCATCCTCAAGAAAAAGGATATTTGGAAAAATCTTGAGTCCACTTATGCCTCCAAGTCAATCATTGTGAACATGCAGCTTTGTCGTCGCTTTCACAGTGTGAAGATGGATGAGTCCAGATCTATGATTGACGAAATCAACATGGTGAAGTCTCTCTGACCAGCTTACTACAGTTGAGGACCCCGTTAAGCAGCGCGTGCTCATGCTAATCATCCTCTCTGGACTTCCTAGCAGCTATACTACTCTCATTGTTGCCCTGGACCAGCGTGGCGACAAGCCCTCCCTCAATGATGTGGAGGAGAGCCTGTTGTTTGAGGATGAGCGACGCAAGGAAGAGGAAGCCGAAAGCGGACTGGACGTTGCTCTCATCAGTAACTCTGGTCATGGGAGTGGTGCTGCACCAACCAGGGGCAACGGCGGAGGAGGGAAGAAGAAGGGGAGCTGCCACTACTGCAAGAAGCGGGGCCATTGGGCGCACGAATGCCGGAAGAAGAAGGCAGACCTTGCGGCTGGAGTGGGAGCGGGAAAGCAGTCCGACGTTTCCGCGAACGCAGCAGATTGGGAGAGTGGATTTGTGACAACCATCCGGGTCCTACACATCTCTGACAACACCGCCTTGTTCTAGATCATCGACTCAGGAGCCACGCGACACATGACGTGTTGCCGGGAGTGGTTCGTTGTATACATCGCCATTGAGCCTCGTCGGGTGTACATGGGGGACAACCATGTGCAAATGGCGGTTGGGGAGGGTGAGATTGTGCTTTGTGCTTCCGTTGAAGGTAAGCATGTGGAACATCGTGTTAAGGGGGTGCTCCATGTTCTAGGGCAGGAAGCTAACCTCCTCTCTACCTCATATCTCATCTCCGGAGGCATGCACGTTCGCTTTGAGAATGGTGGCTGCACCATCTCTGCACGTGCAGGCCGTGTACTTGCAAAAGTGGTCGAGGAGGACAGACTCTACCGTCTCTATGTGGCTTCAGAGAAGGAAGCCGACACAGCGTTGGCGACGAGAGAGGGAAAACACGACATCGGCCTGTGGCACGGCCGGCTTGGTCACCTCGGCTTTGGCGCCATCATCTCCATGCAGCATATGGTCCGCGCCTTGGAGCTTAAGGCGGTGAAGCAGCCAAGTGCATCGGCTTGTGAGAGTTGTATTGAAGGGAAGCAAGCCCGCTCTCCTTTCACGGGGAAAGGGAAGGGGGTGGCTGAGCTTCTATCACTCATCCACTCAGATTTGTGAGGTCCCATGCCATCTCATTCCTTGTCCGGCAATTTGTAATTTTTCACATTCATTTATGACAAGTCAAGGAAGACGTGGGTGTCCTTCCTGGCTGGAAAGGATGCTACTGATGCTTTCAAGGTGTGGATTTCTGCTGTACAGAATGAGAGTGGCAGGCGGTTGAAGGTCCTTTGCACCGATGGTGGAGGAGAGTACATCTCCAACGACTTCCGCAACTTCCTCAAACGTCGCGGGATCAGGTACGAGGTCATCCCACCTGAACGGCGTGGCTGAACAGGGAAACCGCACGCTCATGGAGCATATTCGCATCATGCTCCAAGACACGGAGCTCCCACCAATGTTGTGGACGGAAGCGGTCAACGCTGCCATGTACCTGAAAAACTGGAGTCCCACGCGCGCCGTGCCACTGATGACACCGGAGGAGGCATGGACAGGACACAAGCCAATAGTGATGTACCTGAAAGTCTTCGGGTGTGGTGTATTTGTGCACATACCTGCCGGCAGCCATAACAAGCTAGAAATAAAGTTGGTGAAGGCCGCCTTCCTCGGCTACGACACCATGGGATACCACCTCTACAACATTGCCGCACGCAAGGTCAACCACAGCTGTGACGTGGTCTTTCAAGAGGACGTGAAGGGCTGGACTTGGAGCCCTATGTCTTCAGTTCCACTTGCTCCTGCACCTGTACCTGAAGTGCAAGAAGAGCCAATAACAGAGGAGGGCGGTGCGGAAGATGGTGGTGATAGCGGCAATGAGAAGGAGGTGGAGGGAGCTGAGAAGGAGAAGGAGCTAGCAGCCGAATGTGATGAGGAGGAGCAGCAAAGCAACAAAGAGCAGCTGCCACGACGGTCCGCACGCATCAACAAAGGTGCGAAGGACAGTGGGGAACAGCTATGGTGGTCCGAGAGGCTCGCAAAGAAGCAGATACAACAAGGGGAGTGGCTGAACCTGTGCACCGTTCCACCACCAACGGAGTCATCTGACCTTGAGCTCCTCTTCCTCACCGTCACTGATGACCCAGCCACATTCGCAGAAGCCATGCACAGCGCCAAGGCGGCAGATTGGCATGCCACAGCAGAAAAGGAGTATGGTGCGCTCATGAAGAACGGCACCTGGACCCTCAAGGAAGCTTCACGTGGCAGCCGGATGATCGGGTGCCGGTGGATCTTTAGGTGCAAGTGTGGTGCAGATGGTAAGGTACCCAGGTACAAAGCACGGCTGGTTGCAAAAGGGTATGTGCAAAATGAGAGTGTGGACTACAATGAGAAATTCGCACCTGTCGCAAAGTTTCCAACCATCCGAGCGATCCTCGTTCTTGCTGCTGTTATGGACTAGGAGGTGCACCAAATGGATGCGACTTGTGCATTTCTGAATGGTGACCTCGAGGAGGATGTGTACATGGAGCAGCCTGAGGGGTATGTGGTGGAGGGGAAGGAGGATTTGGTGTGCAAGCTTGTGAAGGCCCTCTATGGCCTGAAGCAAGCACCGCGAGCATGGCACCACAAGATGGCTGAGCAGCTGGCTTGGCTTGGTTTTGTGCATAGAAAAGCCGACCATGCAGTCTATGGGCGCGTGGAAGAGGCAAGCCAGGTCATCATCTTGCTATATGTTGATGATCTGCTCATTGCATCTGACTCCAAGTATCTTTTGGACGATGTGAAGCAGTCCCTTCCAGCCAGGTTGGACATGAAAGACATGGGAGAGCACAGTTACTACCTTGGCCTTCAGGGCAAGCAGGACCGGCAGCAGCAGACTTTGGAGTTGTCGCAGAGCACGTACGTGAGTGACATCGTCAATCGCTTCAAAATGGCAGGAGCGCGCAAGGCCGCAACACCACTGGTAGTGGGAGCGAAGCTGAGCATGATGTAGACTCCCCACGGCAGACAAGAGCCGCATGGAAGCAGTGCCGTACCAAGCAGCAGTTGGGAGCCTAATGTACGCAGCAATCGGCACGTGCCTCCACATCAGCCAACCAGTGGGAGTACTCAATACGTTTTAAGCAAATCCGGGTGTGCCACATTGCGAGACGGTCAAGCGCATGCTGCGCTACCTCGACAGCAGTAGTAGCCTTTGCCTCACGTTCAACGGCAACAACAGCACCATCCTCATCGGCTACAGTGACGCAGATTCGGGAGGTGATCTGGACACAAGGAGGCTGACCAGTGGGTTCGTGTTTGTGCTTGGGGGACCTACAATCAGCTGGAGGAGCAAGAAACAAGAGTGTGTCACCCTCTCCTCCACCGAAGCAGAGTACATCATCTTGAGTGAAGTAGCAAAGGAAGTCGTGTGGCTGCGTGAGCTGCTGGCAAGCCTTGGAAGGCAACAAATTACAATGACTACAATCTACGGTGACAACATGAGCGCCATTGCTCTGACCTAGAATGCAGAGTTTCACGCCTACATGAAGCACATCAACCTGCGGTATCACTTCATCCGCAAGCTTGTGGCGAAGCAGGTGGTGTACATGAAGTTCTGCCCTTCAAGCATGATGTTGGTTGAGTTCCTGACCAAGCCGCTAGCAACGCACCACTTTCAGCAGCTCAGGGAACAGTGCGGACTTGTGTGAGTTTGTTTTTCAAAAAGTGGGAGAATGATGGATATGATGGTAGCAGAAAGTGAAAAAAACAGGTTGCTCGATAAAAATCATCTGGCAGCTGCATGGAGGATGTTTCACAGGTTCCAACATACTTTACAGAACTCAATTTGGAGTCTGTTTGATTGAGATATGGATGTCCAAAATCTGGAGATCATGGGTCGGATTCAAGTGACGACCTAAGCACTTTGAGCTCAAAAGGTGGCAGAATTATTGGTCAGGACAGTTGAGAGCGGCCTTCAAGAAGGATAGCCGGCTGCAGGTGCTATTGTGTCGGCCCTGTTTTCTAGTCTGTTCGCCTCAGGCTGGTTGACAAATAGCAGCCTCTATCATTGAGGTTGTGCCGTCTACATATCGGGTGAGACCAGATGCATCTCGGGAGACAATGTGGACAGACCCCATGTCATTGCATGCCATGGTGTTATATATTGGTCTGTCCTGCCGGTCAGACTACTCGTCCATAGTGAGACTAGTGCCGTATATGCTCCATCCCTGTTTCAGAGGAGCATCAAGCTCTTCGAGTTCCTTTTCCAGCTTTGGGAGCAGTTCTTGCACCACAGTTTTCCGGCTTGGAAGCTGAAAACTGTTTGTGGTTTTCTTGCCCTTTTTTATGACTTCCAGCGACACAGGCTCACGGCAAAAAGAGATGGCAGCAGCACAGATGGCCATGATTTTCACAATGAAAAGCTGACAGCTCATATTATTAGCCCGGTCTTTGTGCTCAACGATGGTGGACTGCCTGAATGAAGCTGCCTTTGTCACATCAAACAGTGGGCCCTCACCCTCAAGTGTGGTAGTGCCTGGTATTCTGAACAGTGTTGTACCTTTCCCTCCCCTTGACGCCCCACCACCCTCCTCATCCTCACTGTTAGTCTCAATCCGGATGCCTCCAAGTGCAGCCTGCTGATACCTCTCCCGCTGCTCCCAAAGCTTCACCCATGAGACAGCCTTGTCATTAGTTCCCCACTCCTCACCCTCACCCTTGTACAATTGCACACTGTACGGATGACAGCCAGCAGGAGGAGGAGGCTGGCGTTCAAGACTAAGTGCATCACTGCACGTTGATGGAGGGTGTGGGCAAGTTTTTATGTTTTTCTTCTCACTGAAGTGCCCACGGATGCGATCGGACGTCCCTGACACGCACTTGCCACAGGCTCCGCACTTGAATCCTGCTTTCTTAGTTGCTGTTGGCCACTTCTCGCAGTACTTCGACAGCTCCTTTGTAAGGTGGTCACCGGTGAGAGGGCATTTTTTTAGTGGGTTCCACTTTGATGCATTGAAGAGGCCAGGGGCTGTACAGGAAGATTGTCGGTTTACGATGTCGGCAGTGGAAGCGGCTGCACTACACCCGGTTGTAGCTGCGGAAGCCATGGTGGGAGGACGCTATGGACTAAGTGTTGGGCCCTGGCTGCTAAGAGGACAGTACTCTGTGACTCGCAAGGAGCAAGCCACAGAACACTGGAACCGAATGGGAGCAAGAATGACGAGGACCGGGGGATACCTGTTCCCCCCCCCCTCCCCCCCAAGTCCCTCCCGGATCACATGGCAAGTCAGCAATCCACCTGTCAACATTGGAGATATCAAACATGCAGGTTCATCCACCTGTCATGAGACATGAATTTAGGCACCTCAGCTTCAATGGCCAGCATTGGTGATAGGCCTGCTGTATGGCTACATCTGATTGGTCAGTAAAATATCATCCCATGTGGCCTGACATGGTAAAGATAATCTTGCAACATGATCATGTGACCATGCCACATCACTTGGTCAGGTGCATGGCCACATTGATATTAAAAAACATATCGAAGTGTTGCTCCAGGCCGGTTCCGAGACGTTTCCGCGAGTAGAAAATTCCCACTCTTTGCTCGACCAGAGTCGTCGGTCGGTCGCCCCAGGTGCCCCCACGCGTGCTACATCGCCGCAATGTAGCGTCCATGTCCACTATAAGGGCCCTACAACGGACAATGAGATCAACAGTGCCAAGATGAAACCCTTCAAGAAAAATGGTACGCGTGATCTCACACCCCTTGACCTCATCCACTCTGACATGTGCGGTCACTTTTGCGTACCATCCAACAGATGCAGCAGATACTCCTCACATGCATGGACGACAATAGCCGCAAGTTCTGGATATGCTTTCTCAAAAAGAAGAGTTAGCTGAAGGAGAATCTACAAGCCTTTGTCGCTATGGTTGAGCGACAGAGTGGAAAGAAGGTGAAGGCATTTAAGACAGACAATGGGGGAGAGTAAGAAGCCTGCAGGGAGTAGCTCAAGACACAAGATATTGAACTCCAGAAAACTACTCCCTACTCACCTCAAAGCAACGACGTAGCAGAGAGGATGAGCCAGTCCCTACTGGGCATGACAGGGAGCATGCTCTTTGATACCAAGCTGCCTCCTAGGTTCTGGGCTCAAGCAGCATGCATGACTACCTATCCTGTGAACATCACACCTGCAGTAGCTTTGTGAATGAGAGGCAAGACGAAGCAGACACTGTAGCTAAAGATGCCTCATGAAGTATGGTCAGGCAGCTCCCATCTCAAGGTGTTTGGTTGCACTGGCTTTGCCAAGGTCCAGGCGGGTGAGGGCCCTGGAAAGCTTGATGCAAGAGCACAAATGTGTATTTTCATCGGCTATGAAACCGCCCATAGAGCTTATACACTGTGGGACCAAGGAGCAAAGAAGGTCATCTGGAGCGAAGATGTGGATTTTCACAAAAGATCTGTGAGTAAAGGAGAGCTTCTTGAACTTGAGAAAAATCCAAAACAGGGACAGTGGCTCACTCTTCTTGAGGAGGGAGACGAAGCACCAGCACAATGGCATGGGCTGGGTACTACAGCCGGGAGAGGAGATGATGAAGATGACTCGGAGGAATCAGACTCCGAGTCCAACGAATCTGATCCTCCAAACCATGAGGAGGAAGCCTCTTCCATCCTCTGGATGGAAGATCTACCCATATTCCAGGCCTCTTCCATTCAACGAAAAAAAACACCTCGAGCCTCTACATGAACAGCAAGAGAAAGCAGGTCCAAGGAGCACGTCAGATCTCAAAGTTCCTCGGCAACATTATGACGCGAATAGGGGTGAATGGACAGGCTTCGACTATTTGTTCCTGGTTCAAGAGGAGCCAACGTCTGTCGCAGAGGCACTCACGTGGCATGACAAAGCTGAGTGGGATAGGGAAATTTCCAGTGAACTCAGCTCCATCGAGGAAAATGGGACATGGGTGCTGGTGGACAGACCTGTCGGCGCTCACATTGTGGGTGCTGAAAGTGAAAATGAAGTACGATGGCAAGATAAACAAGAAGAAGGCATGGGTGGTAGCAAAGGGGTTCTCTCAAAGGCCTGGCACAGAGTACGATGAGACCTTTGCTCTGGTTGTGACGTTCGCCTACATCCGGTCAATGCTCGCCATTGCTCCTGCAGAGAACATGGAGGTCCACCAGATGGATGTCAAGATGACCTATCTTTACATAAAACTTGACAAGGAGGTGTTGATGGAGGTTTCAGAGGGGGTTGATGTTCCCAAGGACAAGGCGTGCAGATTGGTGAAGGTGCTCTATGGGCTAAAACAAGTGTGAAGACTTTGGTACCATGAGATGGATACATTCATGGCCAAGGGGTCATTCGTGCACTACAACAACGACCCTAGCATGTACGTGAATGAGAGCGACAAAGGGACTATGTTGGTTGCCTTGTACGTGGATGACCTGATTCTATGCTCTTCTTCAACGCAGCTATTAGACAATTTTAGGGGACAGCTGAGTACCAAATTCAAGATGAAGGACATGGGTCCTCTTGACTTCTACCTCTGAATTGCCATCAAGCATGACAGAGCAGCAGGTGCCATCAGCCTGAACCAGACAAAATACACCGACTCCATCCTAAAATGATACGACATGAAAGATTGTAAGTCTGCCAGCACACCCATGAGCTCAGAGTGCAAGCTCTCCACCTCCATGTCCTCGTCTAACAAAGCGGAGAAAACTGACATGTTGGGCATCCCATATCTGTCTCCAGTGGACAGTCCGATGTATGCCATGGTCATCACCCAACCAGATATAGCCCATGTTGTTGGGAAAGTGAGAAGGTTTGTGACCAATCCTGGTCCACTGCACTGGCAGGCTGTGAAGCGCATCATGCGCTACCTTAAGGGGACGCGGCATGTGGGGCTCCAGTTTGGAGGCATTGCTAGATCTGCGTCACTGCGTCTCATGTGCTATACCGATGCTGATTGCGGAGGCAAAATCGACGACAGAAAATATACCTCCGGCTTTTTGTGTATGCTAAATGGAGGTGCTTTCAGCTGGCAATGTGGTTGGGTCAGGCCACCTCCCTGGAGGTGGCCTGAGTTCTATGACTGGACAGACAGCTATAAAAGGACTTGTCTTGCATGCTGATCAATTAACCCATGCTTGATGCTCTCATGCGTATTGACAGCTTGAGCTCTTCTTGAGATGTAATGCTACGGTGTTAGTACTCTTGAAGTTGAAGTGTATGCCTCATTAAGTTTGGGGTGCATGATACATGTTTGCAATAGGAAGAAGACGTAAAAACCATTGTGAGCCTTTCGGTTTTGCGACTTCTCTGCCAGAGGTGCTTAGCTCACTAGATAAAAAAGGGTTATGGGCCCACTCCTCTGGTTACATAAGTTTCATGTACAAGACCACTAAATCCATAAGTAATGAGAGCACTTTCGCTCTCACCCAACCTCTCTATTTGCAGGTCAATCATCAGCCGGAGGGGAATGGAACACATCTGCACCTTTCCGCCTTGGGAGTTGACATCAGCCTACATCAGCCTACATCAGCCTCCATCAGCCTACAACTGCTCACATCAGCCAACGTGAACAGGGCAACCAGTTGCCTCTTCTCACCAACAGCCTACATCGGCCTCAAACACAGGTGTGTCGGCATCAAAAGCAGGTGCAGAAGCTATAGCAGTTGTAGCTGTAGGGATGGCGGGGACAAAAGTGGAAGTGGCAGTTTGATATCATCATGGATGAAAGAGACTTGCTAGGATATGATGACAGAACTATCCCAGCACCAAAGGAGGAGGGAAATGGACTTGTGCCATGGGTCAAGCTCAACAGGAATGCTCTCGCCGTTCTTGTATCCACCATACAACCTAGTGGCAGCAGCGGCATACGCCAAACTAGGCAAGGTGTTTCAGAACTCCTCACTCGCCAACCTTCTCTTCATTCTACATAATGTCATCAGCATGAGGCTTGGTGAAGGGGAGGATGTCTCTGCCTTTATGCAGAAGTTTGATACGCTCTTGCAACAAGCCACTGGCATGGAGTGGGACCTGAAATTTGACATGCAGGCCATGATTTTTCTGATGACGCTGCCGGAGAGCTGGGGTCCAATGACTCACCATCCTTGATGCTCTAGGCCTTACAGCAGGAATCATTCACCCAGGTAATCTATTCAGCAGATACTTTGTAGTCTAACAGTTCCACAGTGCTGTTGATACGTCAGTCCCTGGGTACATTGCAGCCCGCTCTGTACCCAGCAGTCTCTTTCCTCTCCCTCCTGAGCCAGTCAGTCAGGCTTAATATGCCGCTTAAGTATTTCTAATAGAGAAATCCATGAAGGAGGAGCTCACAACCCTCAAAGATAATGGTGTCTTTTAGCTCATTGAATTTCCTCCTGGTTGCAAGGTCATCTCAGCACACTGGGTGTACCACCAGAAGTTGAATCTTGATGGCTTAGTTAAGCGGTACAAGGCACACTTGACCACCAAGGTATTCTATCAGATCCCTGGGGTGGATTCCGAAGAGATATTTTGGCAGATACACCACTGCTCAAGCTCTTGTCAGTGTGGTATTGTACCATGACAATGAGATTGAGCACATGGATGTCAACACCATATTCTTGCAAAGAGAACTAGATGAGGCGTTCTACGTGGTCAAACAACCAGGCGTTTCCAATGGAACTGAAGGATTATGGCTCCTTTAAAAGGCCCTCTATGGCCTGAATCATCCACCATGCTGCTGGAACATAGAAATTATTGCCACCCTTGAGGAGGTGGAGGGGTGTCACTGCAGCAGAGTTGATTCCCTGGTCCTCTATCAGCCGCTTCCATGGCTATGCTCCCCTACGTTTATCTCCTTGTCACCTCTCCCAGCCCCTTTCCTATCTATTTGATCTAGAACCTTCTATATTCCGCATACAAGATAAAGGAAATTTTCCCCACTTGACTCTCCCAGGCATGGAGCTGAACTGTGACAGACAGTCACATTCACTGCATGCAAACCAGGCTTGATATGTGTGCATCTTTAAGAAGCTCTTTGCTCTGCTCTTGGCCATTGTTCTGATAGTGTGAACACTGATGACTGAGCACCAATGGCCAGAGGTTCGTCACATTATTAGATGTGTAAAAGCTGGGGTCAATAATGGATGCCACGGATTATCTCCGCTTTACATGCTCTGTCATGTATCCTATGATGACAACATGATATGCCGTGCTCGCCGCGGATTTTGTAATGTACTTATCACAATTTCCATGGGCACGAAATGCTTCCCTAAATTCTATTTCTCCCCTGATTCTTTATATACCCCTCAAAAATCTTGAATAGCTATGCCCACCTTCTTATTGCCCTTACGCTTTTTTCACATCCACTCTAAACTTACCAAAGTTTCCAGCTTCATGCACCTTATCACCTTTCTCCTTAGAAACTGATCGCCAACAATATACCTCATCTCTGACGCATAAACGTTCTTTTGTGGATACTTCCAATGTAATATGTATTCTACATTATGATAAATGATATCCTACGCCTAAATCCGCAAATGTATATCAAGGGGTGCCTCACAGTGCATAATTCCTGTTGGTGCCACTTTTTTCCCTTGTCCTGCAATCGCTAAACTTTGTATTCTGCACACAAAATTGAGATTATCCTGACTATTCTTATCTTTTCCTTGAATCCTCACTGTCTCTTTTCTACCACAGTACACGCGTTTTCCCCCTATTTTCTCATAAACTCCTGAAATTTTCTTGGTGGTGCTAATCCTATTTGGTGAATCAGAGTACATAGCCATGGAAAAATCCTAAAGCAAACGATGGGCGGACAGTGGATTTAAGAAAATCAATTCTTTGTAACATGGAACACTCTGCAGGACCCTCAGTCCCACCTTGGCACACCCGAGCCTGTACAAAAAAACACAGTTGAGGTTCCACTAATGCACAGAAGACAGGAGTGGATAGATTGTGAAGGCAAGAGTGCTGGAAGGCTGGAGTGGGAGGCCAAATAAAGGAAATATGAGTACATCAATTGGCACAAGAGAGTCACACACTTGGCTCAAAATTAGTCATCCTGTAATAAGCTACTCAGACTCTGCACGGGCAGGTTGAACCTTTTTCTTGTTCCACCAACAATATTTCCAGATAGAAGATCGTCTTATCTTGCCGGGGCTTCAATGGTTCCACTTCATTCTGATTGGGTGCAGTGTCACTGAAGGCTTATCCCCTAAGATCAATGGCTCCATGATTTTCCCCTTCCTATAGAATACTTCTCCCCTTCCACCTGTTAGCCCCTGATTCACCACACCACAATTAGTGATTTGGCCACATTCCCAAAGAGCTGAGACCTTCCTCACCCATCAGCAGTTTTCCGCATGAGCAGGAAAACTTCATTCTCGTGCCATGTTGTCCCTCCTGTTCTCCATGCATGTCCTGTCCATATTCATTTCCCCATGGTTTGAGATTCATGGATCCATCACAAAAGTGCGGCAACCAGCGTTCAACTTCTGCACACATTCCTCATCTCCCCTTTGTAATGTTGGTCCTACCGCATCTTTCCTCCGTGGAATCTGTCACCCATCCGCGAATCACCCGTCCACGGATCCCCCATCCTCTCCCTGGCTCCAAGGAGCACAGAAATTTCCTTCCCAAGCTCTTCTTATCAAATACTTTCTGAGTGTGGGGGAAAAATAGTTAACTCTGATACCCCAACCCTCCCCTGACTGAGCTTGGGCCCTCAAGATTTGCCCCTTTCCATCTTCCAGCTGGTTATCCACCAGCACTTTTCATGTGCAGCTGGTGCAGTACCATTTTGCACGATTTGTGGAGGGTCGGATCAACTGACCGCACCTTCCATGTCACATTCTGCTGCAAACATCATAAATCTGGTGAGGGATCTCCTCCATAAAGTTCACCTCTAACTGGCATCCTCTACAGCATGATGCCCTGACTCAAAATCACAATCCTTGCACTCAAAGAGTTGCTCGACTGACCCATCCTTGTGTGGAAGCACACGTTTCTTTGGCCTGCACGTATCCACTACAACTGACACAATATCGTGCTTGGCCACTGAGATGCCTCTTGGAACTACAACACTTTTCTGCACATAACGCAAGCTTGTCTTCCTCACGTCTCCTCCGCATGCAACTGGCACATCAGCAGGCTGGCGCTGTTGCGGATGATGCACTTGGCGGATTTGATGTACATTAGGCGATAGACTTGGCAGCCAGCCTCTTTTCCGGTGAAGTCTGTATTGCAAGTGGCGCAGAAAAAGATGGCTCCTTGGTCTTCCTCGTGGTATTTTACATATTTTTTGCCTTGTATCCTCTATCTACCACATTTGACCACTGACATGAACTGCAAGTTCCTTCTGCATTGTGGTTCTCTTGCATCACACACTGCATACAACGTGTCCCTTCCAAAGTGAGCGGCTCCTTTCAACCCTTGCAGCTCACAAGCGATGGCCATTTCTGCGGAACATGTGCAGCCGTGGATAGCCTCGGAGTTTTGGGAGGTGCGAATGCCCTTAAGGAACTTATGGCAGAATTGACCAGTGTATACTGACCATTCATTTTTCAATTTATAACTTGACAACATCTTGGTGTACAACCACACTCTGGAGGAGCACAATGAACATCTCCATGAAGCTCTTCAACCTTTGAAAGGAGGTGAATGCTATAGAAAATCACCAAACGGTGGTCTTGGTTGCTGTTCGACCTAGTTCTTCAACTACATAATTGGCAGTGGATAGATCATGATGGAAAAAAAAATTCAGTTGCTGATTGGCCAATGCCAACAAACGTTCATGACGTAGAGGTAAGTTTGGAGTTTTGCAGCTTTTTTCATCGATTTGGAGAGGATAACAACAAGATCCTCCTAAAAATCAAATGATTGGGATTAGGGAGATGATCAACAAGAGGCGTTCATCTCTTTGACAGATGTTATGATCCCGGTGCAAGCCTTAGGACTGGTGGATCCAGTGATCCAATGACTACTGCTTGGCTACGGACACATCCAAGAATCAGGGCCATTCTCCTGTAGTTGCACACACCGTGTGGTCCCAAACTCAAGTACACGGTGCATGGAAAAGAAACTCTTGTAGTTCTGTATGCGTTGAAGATGTGGTGGTTCTTCCTCAAACGCCGGTGATGTATCATCCACACCAACCACCACTCACTCAAACATCTCACAACTCAGCCAAATCTGTACCCTTGTAAAACTTGATGAATGAAGCTTTCCTTTATCCAGCTTGAATTGCGAAGTCAAGTACAAACCTAGAAGAACAAGTCAGGCAGAAGAACTAAGTTGATGATCAGATGTGATGGCCAAGATCAAAATTCTTCCAACATAGCAGGGCCCAAATGTGAAGCGCCTGTTCACATGGGGATACGGGCAATACGATGGCTACAAAACAAGAGGATTGCAATAGGAGGATGTTACGAGAGGATTGCCATAAAACTGGTTCAGGTTGACACTTTGGTGAGGAAAACAAAAATTGTGAAGTAATTTTGGTGGGAGAAAATGAGTTCCAACATCACACATTTCTGCAAAGCCTGCACCGTTTTCCAGAAATACAGTTTAATCCAAAAGGAATCCAGGGTTCATTCAACCTCTACCAACGCCAACTGAACCATGGTCGGACATGTCCATGGATTTTGCAGTCAATTTTATGACAACACCAGAGGGGTCTGATGCAATGCTTGTGGTGGTTAAGAACTTTTCCAGGATGGGACACTTCATTCTAACTGTAGCCAGTTTCATTGACAAGGGAACAGTGAGACTGTTTCTCAGCCACATATGTGAACTTCACCGATCACCTTGCACTATCACAAGTGATAGGGATGGGTGGCTCATAAGCTGGTTTTGACATAAACTCATGACTCGCTAAGGCAGTCAGATCCAACTACAGGAATTCTTTGATCCAAGCTGAAGATGGGGGTGAGAATATCAATGATATGCTAAAATGACTGCTATGGACCTTGAGAAATCCGCAAGAAATTGACTGGGCGGTCAAGCTACCAACCGCTGACTTTTCGTACAGCTCCAAAAAATCAGCAGTTGCCGTAATGTCTACCGTGTACCTCCCATGACTCCCCTTGCATCTACAATTTTGAGCAACATAGGAGCCATTGATATCCAGAGTCAATTATTTTGCAACATCTGGGACGAGACTGTTGTTTCTCATCACAGATGTTGCATGCAACATCAGTGATGTATTCACGGTGTGGGTTTCAAGAAGGAAATCGTTCCAACTTCTCGGCTGAGTTTCTTGACACAGCCCCTCACGATGCGGCGTCAAATTACGCCTCAATCTATTTTGGAAAAACTTTTCCAATAAGCAGGCTTTGCGCGCTCCCATGATGCCATGTCCACAAGACTGATGTGTTGAAAAAGAAAGTGGTCCATGAAACTAAACTCCCTCTGCACTGAAACGGAATCTACCGGGCCCCGCTATTGCATGACCCAGCATAAGCCCGATGCTCAATAAACCCCGTCAACCGTGTGTCTAACTCGGGTTTGGCTTCAAATTTCCTGTTCACTTAGGGGCTGTTTTTGACATTGTTTTGACATTGACTTTTGGCTGCCCCTATGCACGTCTTGTTGTCCGCAAAAGGGCATCCACAGTCAAAAGCTACAAATAGCATAGTGGAACATGGTGGTTCCACAACACGGCATTGCGCAAACGTTTATCCTTCTCCTATATGTGTGCTCAACTGTTTTGACACACGTAGTTGAACCACACTTACCACTAATCATAAACTGTTCATGTGTCCTCATTCCTTGAATCATCTTTTGTACAATTTCTACCTGTGAACCACCTACGTTCCACTCAGCGTAACACACGAGCAGGTTTCAAAAAGGGTGAAAATTCCCATCCCCCCTCCCCCCCCCCTGTTTGGGCATACATTACCCTCATTCCCTCCTCCCTCGGAACAAAATGACCAATCCGAACCTGCCTCAAAAGAATAATACCCATCTGTCCCTGTCTGCAATAATCAAGCCCCATCCGCCCACCTGTTTTTGCCATGCTCAAGCAGCGATGCATGTTCATTGCCTAAGCAGGGCAAAAATAGGCATGCAGGTGGTAGATTGCGGCCCTTCATCGTGGCTGTCTTGGTGGAGGACAGCGATAGAGTTGGGTGGGGGCATGTCGACGACAAAAATGCCCACCGACATCCGTCGTTCGGCACTTCCGTCATCAACCCCTCGCCTGCTCCCCCTCCCTTCCTCCCAATCCCACGACTGATGCGATCAGCGCCCTTGCAGTCGAGGGCTGCAATGGAACAGGTGGTCGGTGGGCTGCAGGGGGGGTGAGGCG
>SZWC01000498.1:45146-77031 GCA_023375785.1 Penium margaritaceum
AGGGGATGGTTGTTACACCAAGCACAACGTAGGTGGTTCACAGGGATGAGGTGCAGGGCAGAAGACAAATCGAGGGTTTGGGAAAACTGGATAATTTGTATTCAGCCAATAAGTGTACTTCAATGACAAGTATTGAATAACTCAAGCACATACATGAATTATTAAGAAACACAATGATTCACATATTTGACCATGGACGCTTGTGTTGAGCAAATGCGACGTTGCATCGTGAGTGGTCGCTTGAAGAACTCTGCTGAGAAGTCAGGGGATTTCAAGAATATCAAGGAGCGGTTTTGAGAAAATGTAGCACCATCAAGAAGTCAACCAAAAGTATCAAAACATCAATACGGTCCATGATGTCAGAAGAATGCAAGTATGAGGACAGCAGGAGCAGAAGCAGGCAGAAGCGTCAGGATATGCAAGTGTGCGTCAGCAGAGTGACGTAAGCGAGAGCGGTCCCGAGGAGTTAGTCGCGGAGGTTGATAGCGGCTGAGACGTGAGGTAGTCGAGGTAGACAAGTTCATGTGAGAGAGTGCTAGCGAGATGAGTGATGGTTGGCGGAGTAAGAGAGCTGAGCGAAGGAGCGGGAGTGACGGAGCGAAGAGCTGAGAGAGGCTGGCGAAGACAGGGAATGCGAGGAGCGAGCAGAGTGAAGACACGGCGGCGAAACCGCGGAACCAAAAAGGGGAACAGGATGGGAGGAACTGTTCTGGTTAACTCGAGGGAATGAACATCCTCGGTATAAAAAGGGCAGAACAGGACAAGGAGCAAAGCAACAGCTTCTTTCCGCTAGCCGGACGCAGGTGACAGGTGTCACTTTATTAGGGGATGACTTGACTGAATTCCGAACGGTCGAATGACCAGGATCCGTTAGTCAAGGTGGTTCGGACTCCGGACCCGAACCGTTATTGAGACGACTTAATCAGTTGCGACCCTCTTGTCAAGATTTCATTCTGACACCCCCCTTGAAACTTGACAAGAGGGCAGTCAGAGTGTGGGAGTACTGTCAGGAGAACGAGCTAGTAGTAGCGCTCCCAGTAGTCCACCCCATTGGAAGATGTAGGAGACTGAGGGGTGCGAGGCATTTCTTCAATGGCCCTAAGTTCTGCGTCTTGCTCCATTCTTCTGTGATCCCCGATGAAGGGTTGCAACTGAAGGCGTAGTTCCCCTAGGAGTTCACGGTATGGGGGAGGGTCAAGCTCAGCTGGACGTGGCTCAGGAGGTCCTGTTCCTCTTTGGCTGCGGTAGTCCCTGAGTGCTTCAATAGTGCGGAAGATAGGTTGATGACGATGAGCTGCGATGATGGGGTGAAACTCATCATAGGTGCTCATGTAGAGAAGCCCTCGTAGTTGAGTTTGGGCGATTCCATATTCTCGTCTTCCTTGTGCCGTTCGGCGGGCTTCTCTGCTGCCAACGTTGTGGAGCACATCAAGGAGGTTGTAGTTGTATATGTCCAGTGTGGCGATTTCTCGCCGCAATTGACGGCGCCATCGTTCAAAGTTGTGACTCCCATCGTTGTTAAAGCGAAGTGAGTCAATGTGATCGTCCAGGGCAGCAACCTCATTGTAGAGAACAATGGTACGTCTTTGCTCATCCATGAGAGAATAGGACGATGATGACGGTGAGGAGCAGAGGGCTTTTCATCGAGGGCACGTGCGCCAAACTAGTGGTGGCAGGGTTTGTCAGAGAGTGGAGTGCTGAGTTGTCGTGTGCTGATAGAAGAGGTAAGAGGAGATGATAGCGAACAAATCTTGAGACCAAGTGAATGAAGCGGATTATTGGGAAGAGCGACGGCAGAAGCTGAGTCGATGCTGATGATGGAGGAAGAGGGTTTGTAGGCAGAGTGGGCGCAGGGATGAAATCGTGTGTGTTGCGGAAATTTTGACGTGGACGCAGGTCGTCACAGAAATGGCGATGCGACCGGGCGGACCCGTGTGCCGAGAAGATGATGCGATGATGGCGGAGGGATGCGGAGCTGAGGAGTGGGCGCAGGGGCAAAACCACGTGCGCTGATGGAGGTTTAGGCGTGGGCGCAGGTCATCGCGGAATGGGCGATGCGACCGGGCGGATCCTTGTGCCGAGCAGAGGATGATGCTGATAGCGGAGAACGATTGATGATAGAGTGGGCGCAGGGGCGAAACCACGTGCGCTGTTGAAATAGGGGAGTAGGATGCGGCAAGGGGAAGGAAGAGGCCAACGCGCCGCGAGAAATCTGCTACCGGCGTGGGTGCAGGCTGCTGCGAAGTGGGCAGCTAGCTTGTGCAGATCCTTGTGCTGGTCACAGATGCTGATAATGATTGCTGATGAGAAACGGAGGCTGATGATGCTGGCGGAGTGGGCGCAGGGGCGAGCCGCGTGCGCTGAAGGAAGTTTCGGCATGGGCGCAGGTCGTCGCGGAACGGGCGATGTCACCGGACGGATCCTTGTGCCGAGCTGAAAGCGCCGCGGAAGCGGAGGAGGCAATTGATGAATGAGTGGGCGCAGGGGCGGAACCACGTGCGCTGCGATGTTTGATGTGAGGGCGGCGCGGAGGATGCTGATGACGGGGAGACGTGGAGCGGACGGAGATGAGGCAGGAACAGAAGGCTGATGGAGCTGAGGAGACTGCAGCGAGGATGGCAAGGAGGATCAAAGGCAGTAGATGGGAATGACGCGAAGAATGAGGATAGATGACAATGCAAAAGGAGGAAGGTAGTGGCAGACAGAGGCGATGCGGCAGAGAGGTAGAGCGACACAACCACTTCCTCTTGCTTTCAGGAGAGTGACGGCTTGTTCCCCAATTGGCACGGAAATGGGAGCAGGAAGACTGGTGGTGTCCGATATCCTGTTAGCCGGAGGAAGTTGGTTGCAACAGAGGGAGTCAGGCAGCGGGCAGAGGCACTGATCCGCTGATGTCAAGAGAGTGACGGCTTGTTCCCCAGTTGGCTCGGAAATGGGAGCAGGAAGAATGGTGGTGTCCGATATCCTAACGGCGGTAGTTTGGCTGTAGCTGCTGACGCAGCGAGAAGGCGATGCGAGAAGGCAGCTCGAGATGATGGACGCAAGCGGACTGAGGATGACGGAGAAGAAGTAGCAGATGAGGCTGATGAGGAAAGAGGCAAGAGGAGGAGGTGCTTGTGGAGGCAGAGGCGATGAGGGGCAGTGGATGGCAGATGGCAGGAAGTTTCTTGGTAGTTGACGGCAGGCAGCGGCTCTAGAGTTTCTTGTGGCTGACGTGGACGAAAAGTCAACGATTGTTGGCCACGGGCGCGGAAATGGGCGCAGGGCTTCCTTAGAATGACGAGGCGTTTCTTCAGCACGGGGAACTCGTCAGGCAGTGCTGCTGATGTCACCTGCGGACAAAGCGGAGAAGCGCGAGGCAACGGTAGCGGCAGTAGAGGAACGCAAATGGAAGCGATGAAGGAAGGATGGCGGCAGAGCGATGATACGGTCACGGGGCTCCAGGTGATGTTGCCTCAAGCTCTGATACCATGTCAGAAGAATGCAAGTATGAGGACAGCAGTAGCAGAAGCAGGCAGAAGCGTCAGGATATGCAAGTGTACGTCAGTAGAGTGACATAAGCGAGAGCGGTCCCGAGGAGTTAGTCCCGGAGGTTGATAGCAGCTGAGACGTGAGGTAGTCGAGGTAGACAAGTTCATGTGAGAGAGTGCTATCGAGATGAGTGATGGTTGGCGGAGTAAGAGAGCTGAGCGAAGGAGCGGGAGTGACGGAGCGAAGAGCTGAGAGAGGCTGGCGAAGATAGGGAATGCGAGGAGCGAGCAAAGCGAAGACACGGCGGCGAAGCCGCGGAACCGAAAAGGGGAACAGGATGGGAGGAACTGTTCTGGTTAACTCGAGGGAATGAACATCCTCGGTTTAAAAAGGGCAGAACAGGACAAGGAGCAAAGCAACGGCTTCTTTCCGCTAGCCGGACGCAGGTGACAGGTGTCACTTTATTAGGGGATGACTTGACTGAATTCCGAACGGTCGAATGACCAGGATCCGTTAGTCAAGGTGGTTCGGACTCCGGACCTGAACCGTTATTGAGACGACTTCATCAGTTGCGACCCTCTTGTCAAGATTTCATTCTGACACATAAAGCTTCTGTTAATCATTGAAAAAAGTGGCCGAATGTGTCAGAATCTTCACGGACAGCATACCAAAGGTTAGGGTAGGTGGCCAATATGCCCTTGGCCGATTGGCGTAAAAGTCCTGAAGTCGAAACGCCCATTCACAGAGTTTAGGGACTCGTGTACGTCTAGGAATTAACACTTTTCCCCCTTATGCCGCGACATCCCGGCGCATAAGTAGATGTAGGGTGGTGATGTCTGTAGTAGCGGTCAATCAGATGATCGACATCTTGGAGGTTTTGTAGGGCTCTCACCTGTTTTTTGTGGTGTCATAGCCGTGCCACTTGACCAGATACTTCGCTCTTGTTGCCACAGTGTCAATGTCCCCATCCAAGATGTTGTCAATCACGTCCTCTTTATGCCCATCCACTTGGGTCTGAGGTAGAGGAGTGACATCTCTACCCGCAAATTTCTTACTGGGGTCCTGGTAATGCTTGAGCTTGCTGACATGGAAGACTGGGTGGATCACCATGCTGTCTGGTAAGCGAAGTCGAGAAGAAAACCCAGTTTGCATTTGCTTGATCTCAAACCAGTGGGGTTTGAGCTTCACAAAGTCTTGTCCATGGAGTTTGGTGTTCGCTGAGATGAGTAGGACGTGATTTCCAGCGCTGAACACGTCACGGCTGCGATGTTGATCCACTGCTTGCTTCATGGTTCCTTGCATTTTTGTGAGGGTTTTGCGTGTTTCCCGCTGGTGAATGTCAACTTTGGAAATGCTGCTCTAGCTAGTTTCTGCTTGGCCAGTTGTCTTTGGAGATGATCCTTCACTGTCACTCTTCATTTTCTCAGAACCTGCACCCCTCGAAGCGATCTCCGAGTTAATCTCTGACACATCCCTCAGATCAGGAGAGGAGTGGTGGTCGCCTCAGTACCAGCTTGTAGAGAGAAGAGAGAAAACCTGGTTGGCGGAGCAGGGTTTGCGCAAATGAATTTAGTGCTGTGGATGTAAAGATGGCCAACAGTCCAGGGACGGTTTTGTGACTGTGATTCTGTGTCATATTGCATCTCAATGATGCCGTAGGACGGAGAGTGGTTTCGATCACACACCCATGTTGCTCTTAAGATGAGGCCATGCTTGGGTTTACACAGGTTGTGATCAGTTACAACTCTGTGGAGACAAGCTGTCCATAGCTTGGAGGTGATGTGGTGGATTTTCATGAACCGATCTGCTTCCTTCAGCAGGCGGTTGGCCACGTTTCTGCTCTGGACAGGGGCAGTAGTGAGGAGAGTTCCGTTTTAGATGCAGTAGTCAGTGAGGAAGTTATGCAATGGTGGATGTGGCTTGTTGCTCAGATTGAGGCGAGGATGTCTGTCAAAATTCTTGGTCAGTTGCCGTAGCCGGTCTCTCAGTGCAGGGACGGCTCCTGTTAATGCACGGAGAGCGGGGGAGAGAGAGAGAGAGAGAGAGAGAGAGAGAGAGAGAGAGAGAGTAGTGCAGTGCTAAGAGAATTGGTCATGGATGATCAGGAAGTGGTTGTAGCAAGTAGTGGAGTATGCGGATGGCGGCTAGATGAGTGCGATGTGCAAGGAGTCAAAGCTGCAGAGAGAGACGGAAGAGGAGAGAGGAGGACCAGAGGACACAGTGTACATCTCAAGGTCATACTCCTTAGATTTAATCTCAATCACAGGCTCAACTACTCCTAACATCATAGCATTGTTAGGAACAGAAACAAGAGCAAAGAGGGAGGATGATGCTTCCATGTTGTTGGTTGGGATCAAACGCCAGCTTGAGCTTCCCATCCTACTGTAGTAGTTCTGTCAGTGATCCTCCACCCAGTTGGTTTGCTCACCATAGGATCTGTGGGGTTATGGTCCAGCCTCTCATCTGTAGCACGATGATCACAGGCATGGGGCATGTTGCTGCGTGGCTGCACTTGGTCCCTTTCAGAGGACCATAGCAGATAGTGTAGGAGCAGGAAGGAAAGGATGGTGGTGGCCATGGTCTCGAAGGAGTTGGTGGAGATTGTCATCTCGCGAGCTTGCTTGGTGACATGGTCGTGTTTGGCTGCCATGAGCTTGGGACTGAGGGTGGTGATGGTCAGTTGGTTGACAGGCAGTTGGAGGAGGATCTGGTGGATGATATCATACAGACTGGGACGGCCAGAGATGATGCTAGCGTAGTAGACGGCACGTGGGAGATCAATATTCATTTCTTTGAGTTCACGGGCGATGGTGGTGCAGGCGGCAACGTAGCTTCCCATGTTGGTGTGATCAGATAAAGGGACGGAGTGGAGTGACGTGATTTTGATGTCATAGGCAGTGGAGGTGCTGTTGTTGAAGCACTCTTCAAGTAATTTCCAGACTTCATGGGTCTTGGATCCGCGAGTGCATATGTTTTCATGTGGTTCAGGGGAAGAGTTAGTCATGATGGTCATGAGTGTTGTGCTATTGGCGATGTTCCAGGCGGTGCGGGTGACACCAGATTTACAGGAGTGGTTGAGGTTGTCCCATTGGAAGGAGTAGTGGTAGATGAAGAAATACTGTTAGGCGGATGATTGTACACGGATCCACTAGAGGCGTTCCCTCCTGGAGCAGTTGGAGAAGCATCAGGTGGTTCCACTCTGGTGTCAGAGTTGGTGAGGAGATCACTCAGAGTGACTCCAACCTTCTAAGTTCTGCAGAAGAGAGACACTGAACAGCTCCACAGCTTGTACTTGTTGGTACCATCAGGTTTCACCATGAGCTTGGGGAGACCGGAGAAATTGAGGATGGAGGCCATGATGATGAGGTGCTTCAAGATGGAGCAGAGAGAAAGAAGAGGTAGTTACCGATGGGAATCAAAGTGAGGATGAAGGTGCAGAGAAGGTGATTGCAAATCAAGGAAGGAGCCCAAAAGGACTCCTGACGACAGATTTTGACTGTTGCTTTTAACAATGAGGCGCAAACGGATTGATGTTGATTGCTGATAATGATGGATAGACTGAGGGTGATCATGAAGCGGAGGCGGCGGATGAAAGTGGATTAGGCGCAAGGGAAAAACCTCGTGCACAAGAGACACGCTTGGTGAGAAGCGGAGGTTTGCAGATGCAGAGAGGTTTGGGTGCAAGGACAAGGCCACGTGCACGAGTTCACTCAGTAACAGTGGGATGGGTGCTGCCACAACACCTTAGTCAGAAGGGCGCTGTTGAATATTTCTCCCTCTGCATGCCCAAGTGTGGCACCGGGAGGCGCCGACAGAGCCGCCAGAGAGAGGAAATTCCTCACAGTTGGATTTGGCGACTTGAGGATCACTCAGATCCTAAAATGGAGACTTTCCCTTGAAAGTTGACGAGTTGCTGAATCCGGTGGAAGTTGTTTCACCAAAATCGGAAAAGTAACGAGGGAGATATGGGCTTCCAAAGTTGGGGTGTGTGTGGCGGCTCTGGCAGCTGGCTGCGGTTCGACTGCCGGTGAATAATTGACCGGAATGAGTAACAAAATTCCATCTGGGGATTTTGCTCCGGAAGGCTGCCGAGGCGTCCGGTGGATGATTCGCCGGATTTCAGTAGGGGAGTTTTGATACTGAGGGACTTAGCCAAAATCCTGGCTTGGAGTCCAAAACTCAGGAATAACGTTTGTTACTCGGGGACTTAGTCAAAATTCTGACTGCAGGTCCGCGAACTGGTTTTGAACCACATCAATCCCCATCACCAAACTCGATGATTAACTCATCGACACAGATTCCAAAGGTGCAAGGGGCACCGCCACTAGGTGTAGGGACATCTGCGCCTCCGAAATGGCGTTTTGATGGGTCCCTGATGTGTGAGGGCGCCTCGGCGGGCGACGTGGTGCGCGCTGCCGACTGAGCGGCTGGTTTGGGGTGCTGCACTTCAGCTGATGTAGCGGGAGCTACGGTGATCCCTATCGCATGCGGTTTAGTGTGCTGGAAAGCTCATGACTAGCCCTACACATTTTCATATCATGTCCGTATTCAAAAACTAATGCAAAATTGTGTTATTCCCTTCGCAAACGTGACTGTATCACAACTGTCTTCCACTCCCAGAAACATAGCATGAGGCGACCAGAAAGCTCACGCTTAGACTCAGAACCCACGCCAAAACAGAGAAAGCCGTGAACACCAAGTGCAGACCCGTCGGGGCCATTTTCTGACAGGCGCTTCCACCGCGGGTCTTCTGGCTGCCACTACTTGCGGTGAGGAAGAATGAGAGGGTGAGTTAGAGATGGGTGCAGCCAAGAGCGGCAGGCACGCATGAACTAGGTATGTCACCTGGGCTTTGATACCATGTCAGAATGTTGTAGGTGCTTCTGTTGATGGACATGGTCACATGGACAAGCGCAAGAGTGGGGCAGAAGCACAAGCAAAAGCAGAGCAGAAAGCAAAGTAGAAGTGAAAGTGGACGAGTTAAATGGGTGCACCATGGATGTGTGAAAACTGAAGAGAATGAGGTTTTTAGTATGGACGGAACACTTCAGATAAAGACTGGAAGCTTCTTCGTAGGTGTGGGCATTGGTGATATAAGAATGGCCTCAGCAAGGGTGAATTGGGTGCAGTGCAAGAGCACAGATGCTGACAGGTTGATGAGAGGAGGGGAACTGGAGGCAGTCCAGAGGGTAGGCCTTGAAGAGGAATCCAATGGATTGATTACAAGAACCATACAGGAAATACAAATAGTAGCAACCTATGCTAGTGTGCTTTGTCAAGCGGGCATAAGAGGGTATGGAGGCAACTCGGGCATAGAGAGAGAGAGAGAGAGAGAGAGAGAGAGGGGGAGAGAGAGAGAGAGAGAGAGAGAGAAAGAGAGAGAGAGAGAGAGAGAGAGAGAGAGAGAGAGAGAGAGGAGTGCCACGAGGTCAAGATAGGAGAACCGGCTATGCTAGCCGTACGCATAGGGGAGTGTCGTGCACAGGAGCAATCTTTGGGGATGTGTTATGTATGACTGTTTTGGCACAAAGCCATTGGTTCACTTTGGTGAGGTTTGCACGATGGTTGATCACACGACTGTTAGTGATTGGCTGGTGATCTTCAGAGATGATCCTGCACTGTCACTCTTTATTTTCTTGGAACCTGCATCCCTTGAAGCAATCTCCAAGATAACCTTTGACACTGTTTCCATAAACCGAGGAATTTTTCGACCAACTGCGAGGTGCACGTATCTTCAGCAAGCTGGACCTGGGGTCGGGGTACCACCAAATCTGCATTACGGAGGAGGATATGGAAAGAACGCATTTTGGATATGCTATGGAAACTTCGAGTATCTCATGATACCTTTTGGGCTAACAAATTCCCATACCACGTTCATGGAGCTGATGAACCGGGTACTTCATCCCTAATTGGACCAGTTCATGGTCTTCCTCGACGACATCCTTTTCTACTCACGGATGATGGAGGAGCACAAGGAGTACCTACAGACGATGATGAGGAAGGAGCGGCTGTTTGCCAAGCTCAGAAAGGGTGAAGTTGTAAAGAAGGAGGTTTAGTTCCTCGATCATATTGTCAGCGGGAGGGGGATTTGCATGGACCCAAAGCAGGTGGAAGTAGTGAAGAAGTGCCAGTGTTGGTGTGCATGCATGACATATAGGAATGTTTTTGTTTTTTATGAACTATTATTGGAGGTTTATTCAGAGGCATGTGACACTGGAAGCACCTTTGACAGACTTGGTCAAGAAGGGGCACCCATGGGAGTGGGTTGTAAAGGAGGGATAGGCCTTTGGAGCAATGAAGGCTGCTATGTGTGAGGTGCCAGTGTTGGTGCACCCAGACACAAGCAAGGAGTACGTGTTGGCAACAGATGCAAGAGCCTATGCAATCAACGGGGTGCTAGTGCAGGAACAAGGGAAGGGGTTGCAACCCATTTCATACTACTCCAAAAATCTGAAAGGGGCTGAGCTCAACAACCCAAACCACGAGAAGGAGATGCCTGTGTTGGTCCAGGCATTCAAGTAGTGGAGATGGTATCTTGAGGCACGGTGGTGTGTGGTACAAACGGACCACTACACACCCAAGTACCTCAAGTCACAGCCAGACCTGAGTCGTCATCAAGCACGGTGGACGGAGCTGCCGGAGGACGGCTTCGACTACAAACCTGGGAGGATCAAGCCCCGGTATCGTCATCAAGCGGACCTGTTTTTATGTTGTCCTGACGTGGAAATAAATGCGATCACAGTGTTGGTGGGATCCCTGATCATCCGCAGCCTATTTGCTCACAACGAGATCTTTCCTGGGGGAGCTGTGGAGGGGTGCAAGTGGGACAGTCAGTATTGGTGGTGTGAGAAGGGGGAACCAGATTACTGTGCCGAGGAGTGCACCGTTACGACAGGCGCTGTTGGAGGAGGTGCACGACTCGCATTACAGTGGTCACTTTGGCCACGACAAGATCTTCAAGATGCTCGCATGTCAATATTGGTGGAAAACAATGGAAGTAGATTACAAGGAGTGTGTGAGCAGCTCTGACACATGCCAAAGGATCAACTCGTGGGGGACGGGAGTGCCACAATAGCTGCAGCTACTACCGGTACCGGAGCACCCATGGATGGACATCTCACTGGAATTTGTGGAGGATCTTCCATGAAGCACGATCGGCAACACCATGGTGCTGGTGGAGAGGTTGGAAAAGATGGCACCTTTTTTTTCCGTGTGGGGAGAAGGTCACAGGAGCAGATACGGCTCAACTCATCTTGCAACATGTCATCAAACTTCAGGGGGGTTCCAAAGTGCATGGTCTTAGACTGCTATCTGCGATTCACCTTCTGGTTTTGGGTGGAGCTCTTCCATCAGCCTACCATCTCCAACCAGATGGCCAAACTGAGTGCACCAACCAGGCCATGGAGCAGCTGTTGCTGGGGATCCTGGAGCCGAAGGATGAGGGATGAGAATGCAAGCTCTTGATGGATGAGTTTGCCTAAAACTCGGCTGTGCATGCCTTAAAAAAGGAGGTCTCCCTTTCAGATGGTGTCTGGGGCACAGCCTGCATGTCCCTCAGACATGGCGACAAGATTGGACCTACCTCCGGTACAGAAGTTCATGCAAGACTTCACGGAAGTATGGCAAGGTGTACATGAAACACTTCTCAAGGTGTAGCAGCAGATGAAGCGGCAAAAGAAGAAGTACCGGACAGCCGAGGAGTTCTCAGTGTGATGAAAGGTGCTGCCGAGCTCGGGGAAACTGTTGTTGGCCAAAGTAGGCAGTGACAAGCTCAAGCTTTGGTGAGTTGGCTCTTTTTCGGTTAAGGAGAAGCGGTCCCTAAACCCTAGGTGCTGCTGAGCTGCCAGACCACTACGGGATCTACATCATGTTTCACGCTTCTCTCCTCAAGGTTTCCAAGGAGCCGAATGCATGGTTGGTGGTGCTTGGGCAGGCTCCTCCTCCACCGGTCTTTGTGGAGGGTGAGGAGGAATACGTGGTGGAGAAGTTTCTTAGGCACCGTCCACGCAGCAACGTGTAACAATACCTGGTGCAGTTTTGCTGGATCTCCAAAGCCAAATTTCACATGGGCTGTGTGGTTAACACGGTCCTCCGAGCGTACTACGAGCGCACAAGGACGGTGCGCCCTTGGAGGGAGGATGATGTTATGGGAGCCGACGGTCGAGGTGATGATTACCTCATCATGCTCAGATGCATATATTGATGTGCTCATTTTAATCTATATGGGGAACTGTAAAAATTCAACCCAAGATCTGGGTCATTTGGTGCAGGGTCAAGAAAAATACGGCAAGGGTGGGATGCTCCTTGGTTCACAGAGGTCTTCACTAATATAAACCTGTTGGCCAGTGCCTCCCATCATGTTAGGTGTCGTCCCGGTAGGCAACAACAGAGGTGAAGAGCTTGCTGATCCAAGGGGTCCATCACCGGGTTCGCCGTTGGAGTTTTGGGTACTGTGTTACTTGTTGTAGAAGTCACCGCTGGTGCTTGGTTTGCCTGGAGAGTGTCTTTCACCGCGTGCTTCTGATCCTCCATCGGCGGATCCTTTGCCGGTTACTGCTGCTCATCACCAGGTGTGCTTGCTTCGTTGACTTTTCTTGGACATGTCAATGGCGCTCATGTTGTCAATCTTGATGATGTTAAATTTTATGAGTTTCCAGGAATTTCAGGTGCATACGGATGCACTGAGAAAAATTTACAGCTGCACTGTGGGAATGGTCATATGGCAACTTGTACTCAAATCTGGACTTTGAGCTCTCAGAAATATGCCGGGTACGTTCACCACGATGAAGACCTTCTTATATGAAGACCAAGAGGTTGCTCAGAAACAACATAGTTACAGCTAATCTCTTGAGCTTTCCAACGGCACCAGCCTCATTAAAAATGATGAAGTACAGATAATACAAAAACAAAAACAAACTACCTGTCTATTTTCACTAAGAAAATAGGAAAAGTGACTAAGTCTTAGAAATTTCTGTACTTGCTGTATCTTCAGGTATTCAGTCAGGAGCATCCCAAACGTCGCTTGGTGCCTCTGGTCACTGAGTGAACCAAGGCCGGCGGATGCCCAATGCCTTCGGTGTGATCTACCGACAAGATCATCCTGATCTGCAGCAGATTCTCTGCTCCCATTGATTTCCACATTCATGTCCTCATGAATACCTGGTGCTCGCACTTTTGATCCCTCGACGATTGCGATCAATCAACTGCCCTCTCAATAATCCGTGACCATCAGAACCTTCTTTAGAAAAGTGTTGCCTCTTCAGTCTCTTGGTCCGATGCTTCAGCCGAGCTCCATCCATCACGCCCAACGTCTGGTCCAAGTTCTTCTTGCTCTGCTGCTCCCCACGTCAGCAGCAACGAGACTGAGAGGAGCTCGCACTTGCACTCTCATTCGCCTCACTCTCGCTCTCAGTCTTTGCTGAGACCACCTCCACCATTTTTGCAAGTCACATCAAAATACATGCATCTGGTTCAAATTTTCCAGTCAGAACTGAGACATAGCAGGCTTTGACAAGCGTTGCAGTATGGTCTACAGGGGGATTGTGCTGAGTGTAACCGATCCCCCCATAGGATAGGATGGTTAGGATTGATAAGTAGGAGGGAGGGGGAGAGAGTGGCGACACATGGAATTATACCAAATGGATGTGAAGACAACCATTCCATACATCAGAAACCCAACTGCAGACTGATATGGATTATCCAACATGCCAGTTTTCTGTTCTTCGTTGGATGGGGACATTGAGGTGGAGATCTTGCACTCTGAGCCCATGTCGTAACGCTTGAATATGGATTCAATGTAATTTGTCTGGTTCAGGCTGATGGTACCTGCTGCTTTACTATGCATGATGGAAATTCCAAGGTGGTAGTTAAGAGGACCCATGTTCCTCATCTTGAATCGGCTACTTATCTACCTCTTGCGATGATTTAGTAGCCCTACTGAAGAAGAGCAGAGAATCAGGTCATCAATGTACAAGGCAACCAACATAGTCCCTTTTTCCCTCTCATGCACATACATACAAGGGTCATTGTCAAAGTGCACAAAGAACTCATTAGCCAGTAATGTATCCATCTCCTGGTACCAAAGTCTTTGGGCATTTTTTTAGCCCATAGAGCACTTTCACCAATCTTCACACCTTGTCCTCGGGAGCATCAACCCCCTCAGGATTCTCCATCAGCATCTCCTTGCCAAGCTTTCCAAATAGAAAGGTTGTCTTTACATCCATTTGGTATAATTCCATGTTCTTCGCAGCGGTGATGGCGAGCATTCGTCAGATGGAGGTAAATGTCACTACAGGAGCAAAGGTCTTGTCGCACTCTGTGCTAGAGCGTTGAGAGAACCCCTTTGCTACCACCCAAGCCTTGTACTTGTCTCTCTTTCCTTCCTCTTTCCTTTTTACTTTCAGCACCCACTTGGACTCAACCACGTGAGCCCTGACAGGTATGTCCACCAGCACCCATGTCCCATTCTCCTCAAATGGAGTTGAGCTCCCTGTGTATTGCTTTGTTCCACTAATCTTTTTCAGGCCGACTAATTGCCCATGCGACAGACTTTGGTTCCTCTTGAACCAGGAACAATTAGTTGAATCATGACCATTCACCCTTACATGTGTCGTAGTGCTGCCCAGGTACTTTGAGACGTGAACTGCTCCTTAGACCTGCTGGATGTTGCTGCTGATTTGGAGGCTACAGGTCTGCTTCATCGTCCTTGATGGAAAAGGAATCCTCGTCATGGTTAGGAGAGTCAGCTATGTCAGACTCGGAGTCTGATTCCTCTGAGTCGTCATCTTCAGATCCTCTCCCTGTCACACCACCCAGCTCGTGCCTGTGCAAATGTTTTTGTGCTTTGTCTCTCTCCTCAATGTAGGTTATTCACTCTTCCTTTTGGGAAGTGTTCTTGAGTTCCAGAAGCTCTTTCTTATCTACAGAAACATGTGTGAAAATCCACGTCTTCGCTGCGGATGACCTTCTTGCCTCCTTGGTCCCATGGTCTATAAGACCTGTGGGCGGTTTCGTAGCCAATGAAGATGTACTTTTGTGCTCTTACATCTAGCTTTCCCGGTCCCCCATCGACCTGGATCCTGGCAAAGACGGTGCAACCAAACACCTTTAGATGGGAGGCGTCCGGCTTCTTGCCTGACCATACTTCTTGCGGCGTCTTCAGCTTCTGTGTCTAATTCTTCTTGCCTCTCCTTTGCTGAGCTGCTACAGGTGTAAGGTTTACAATATATGCAGCCGTATATACTGCTTCAGCCCAGAACCGCGGAGGCAGATTGGTATCAAAGAGCATGCACCTTGTCATGTCGAGAATGGTCTGGTTCATCCTCTCTGCCACGCCTTTTTCTTAAGGTGAGTAAGGGGTGGTTTTCTGCTTTTCATGCCCTGTTTATTCAGCCAATCCCTTCACGCTTCGTACTCTCCTCCATTGTCCCTCCTCAAATCCTTCACCCTTTTACCACTTTGTCGCTCAACCATAGCGACAAAGTCTTGCAGAATTTCCTTCACCTCACTTCCATTTTCAAGAAATTATATCCAGTACTTGTGGTTGTGGTCATTGATGCATGTGAGTAAATATCTTGTGCCTCCATTGGATGGTATGCAAAAGGAACTGTACACATCGGAGTGGATGAGATCAAGGGGTGCAAGAGCATGTATACCATTGCAATTGAAAGGTTCCTTCTTGTAATTACTCTGAAGTCACAGCCCACACAGGTTTCTGGCTCCTTCTTTTGCCTCATCACCTAGTTCCATCCAACGCTCCTAATTTTCCATGAGGGCCAATGTGAGTTGAGCCACGTGCCCAAAGTACATGTGTCACAGGTTCTATGAGCAAGTTAGCTAGCTGGAATTAGCAGCCCCGGTGGATTATTTTGCTCATAAGTTTTCTGCTGATTTTTATACTGCTACTGCTTCTACTGTTGCAACATGCCCTTTGTCACCAGACTCTCCATCACTTCTCTCCTCATCAGCGCTCTTGGTTGAAGATTCAGCGTTTGATTCTGTCGTCCTGGTCTACAAGACCTATACTCCATCAACGCGAGGGACTAGTGCAACAAACTTCTTGGCAGAGTAGGATATGTCAATGTCCTCGGTAGGGACAATCACCGTTTCCTTTTGTGTGAAGACCACTGTCCTGTCATCATCAGGTATCTTAGAGATGGATACAAGGTTGGCTATGAAGGAGGGCAAGTAGAACACTCCCCCTATGTTGAGGTCTGAATTTTCACCGTTGAAACCCACTGTGACCAGCTTGTCGTCAATCCCCTGAGTTGCCACAACCTTGCCGTTGGTGACTCTGAAGTTATTCTTGCATGGAGCAAGAGAAATATGAAATATCTCTTCTCATCAGTGGTGTGCTCATTGCTGCCTTGAGGGCATAATCTCCTGGCCTGAGGATCGACCTGCCTTTGTTGGAGGCACACTCAGCCATCAAGCTCGTGGGATCCTTCCCACCATTTTCTGCTCTCTTTTCATTTCCATCTTCCCCCTCCTTCTTGGATGCCCTGCACTTCTGAGCCCAGTATCTAGCCTTGCCATAGTTGTCGAAGTTTTTTTTGGTTCTTGGGACCCCTACTACTGCTGCCAGTGCTATAGTTTTCCCTGTTGCCAGACGTGGAGGCATTGCAGAAGGTGCCACTGCTTTGTGAGGCAAAGACAGCCATGTTTGCTTCACTGCTGCTGAGATGTATGGCTTCATTCCGTATGTACTTTGAGACAGTAAAGAACTTGCTCTTTAGTCCACCCTCCAATCACTGTGATCAGAAGATCCCAGCTCTTCGGCAACTTCATCAGCAATAACATGGCCTACATATTGGATTTTAGGTCCCACCCCATCCCGATGGCTTGTTGAAAGAGTGTCTTAAACTTCTGTGTGAAGGCTGAGACATCCACCGCTTCATCCAGCCTCATGTTCAAGGGATTATGCAAAATGAAGAGATGGTTGGCAAGTGAGGAGGACTGGAACACCTTTCTTAGTTTGGTATATGTTGCGACTTCCACTGTGAAATCGCTGATGTGTGAAACAACTGAGGGTTGTACAGAGGACACAAGAACGGCGAGAGCCTTCTTATTCAACTTGGCCCATGTCACAAGTTCATCACCCTCCTTTGTTGGTGCTAGGGTGGTTCTTTCAAGGTATCCTAGAAAGTCTATATCATCCATGATGATTTCAAACTGCCACTTCCAGAGAGAAAACCCCTCTTCCTCAAACCTGGAGGTGGGAGAATGGTTCCCTGGTTTCCCTGTCCTGTCATCCCTACAACTACAACTCTTGCTGCACATCTTGTTGATGTCGATGCACCTGTCTTTGACAACATAGTAGGTTACTGGTGAACTGAGGCAACTGCTTTCCCTGCTCACGTTGGCCGTTGCAGGCGGATGGAGGCTGATGTAGGCTGATTCCAGCTCTCAAGATGGAAAGGTGCAGATCCGTTGCATTTCCCTCGTGCCAAATTTCAGCCTACAAACAGAAAAATTGGATGAGAGTGAAGCCAATCTCACTGCTTGTGACTTAGCGGTTGTGTGCATGAAACTTCTCTAACCAGAGGTGTGTGCCCATAACCCTTTGCTAGCTATAAAGCTGAAACAAATTGGCAGAAAAAAATTGAAACCAAAAGGCTTACAAAGGTTTTGAGACCTTCTTCCTTTACAGGTATTTTATATGCACCCTAAACTAAATTAGACATATTATTCAACTTCAAGAGTAATAACGCCTTAGCTTCACATCTCAAGAATAGCTCGAGTCGTCACATTTATGACCAATCACCCTACAAATATACATTCATGTTCTACTGTTCATGCTAGGTCGACATCTTAGGAATATTCATAGACTTTTCATGATTGACATCTTTTCATTTCATGGCACCAACAATGTTTTGCATGTTTTGTCAAATATGATTGAAACACATGGTGAAATAATAGGTGATCTATTTTGTTCCTTAACTGCATACCTTGTCATATCTGTAATAATGTAACTTACCTATTGTTGTCTGGTAGACTTTGTCTCTCATGAATCGGGTTCTATGGACCGCGAGAGTCATTACTTCGCAAAACTCCATCCCCTTATTACACCCGGGGTTATGGGTTTTAGTTTATTTGCTTGCCCAGACTCCTGCTAGGCTCCACAAAAGCGGGGCCCAGCAGGTTCCCTTCTATCATATTGGGAATTCTTGGACCTCACATTCAGATCACTCGCTATACAAATACTCGAATAGTCAAACCTCGAACAAAATCATCCCCTAATTACACCCGGGGTTGTGGGTTTTCATGTTTTTTCTTGTCCGAGCTAGTAACAACCTGACTACTCACATCCTGTGGATCATTCACCGGAGCGACATGGCGGTCCTCCGGGGCCAAAACACCAGATGTATTTTTGTTACTCGTTCCGGTGGATTTTTTACCGGCAGTCAAACCGCGGTTGACTCCACAAGGCAACGCGTACACCCCAACTTTGGAAGCCCATCTCTCCCTTATTACTTGTCCAATTCCGGTGAAACAACTTCCACCGGATTCAGCAGCTTGTCACTTTCAGGAACTTGAATCCAATCTGGATTCGGAGCATTCTCTAGGCAGCTATAGTAAAATGAGAGGATTTTCCCCCCTCCAGCAGCTTGTCGACGCCTCCCGGCACCGTCTCGGGCATGCTAAGGGGAAAAAAAAAACAACATTCTCCCCGCTCCCGGCCCTCTTTCCGCATGCCAGTCTATCGTTGTAGGCCTCATCCCTGAGCTGTCTAACCTCTATCTCCACGTTTCCCAGGCTGAACTTGAGCGTCCGGCCTCTGCACCCGTTCCTGCTGACTCTCCTCCGGGAATTGGTCCTCTCTTTGACTTCACTACCTCGCGTCTCACCGACTGGTGGAACGCCTTGCAGAACAAGCGCATGCATCGCGTTGCCCTTCCTGCCGTCACCACTTCCTCACCCTCCTCTTCTACCATAGCGACTTCCACTTCCTCCTCCTCTCAGGCTGCAGCCCACTCCACTCAAGCTACTTATTGAGGGGGAGGCGGTGGTTCTGGCTCCGATCGTGGTGGTGGTCATGGGGGCAGAGGGCGTGGGGGTGGTCGCAATGGCAAGAACGCAGCCTCTACTGCTGCTGATGTCACCTGTTGGAACTGCGGCGCCACCGGCCACTCTGCACCCAAATGCCCTGCTCCCCGCGACGATGCGCGCCTTGCATCCTCTATGCATGCTCATTGGGCCCGCACAGGCATCACCGCCTCCTTTGCTACTGCAATCGTGACGGTCGCATCTTCCTCATCCTCCTCCTCTGCCTCCAACCCGTCTACCACGCTTGCCCCTCTTCAACCGACACCACTTGTGCCCACACCTTGGGGTTGGATTCCTCCGCCGTCTGGTCTTCCCTACGACGGCCCCCCGTCATCGCACTACTCCGTGCACCCTTGGGTTTGTGACAATGGGTCCTACTCTGACCGCTTGTCCGACCGCTCCTCGGAGCGTTCCTCTGATCGTCGTGATGAGGAGCGCACTCTTGAGCGTCGGCTGGCAGAGTTTCTTCACCTTCGCTCTCAAGGAGGTGAGAGTGTGAGTGGCCGATCCCGTGTATCTGTCTGAGTCGGATGTCACTCTCCCGGGGTGCTTCCTCTGGTGGTGTTCAGGGTGACTTGCTTGATGAGCATGCATGGATTGAGGATTGGCAGTCTCACATGTTTCCCACTCGTCTTGGTCATCCATCTTCCCTCTCTACCCATGGCACAGTCGCTGTCTGTTTGGTTCTTCCTTCCACTCGTGCATCACCTGGCCTCTGGATCATTGATTCCGGGGCCACGCGTCACATGACCTCCTGTCATTCCTCCTTTGTGTCCCTCGGACCCGTCCAGTCCGTCCGCTCTGTTCGCACTAACTCCGGCCAGCTGCTCCCTGTTCAAGGTGTTGGTGTTGTTCGCTTCGTTGGTCTTGGGGGTAGCGTCTATCTGCCCGATGTGTTGTACGTCCCTGACCTTGAGGTCAGCCTTCTTTCTGTGACCACCCTTGACGATCAGGGCATGGATTTCTCGTCCATCCGTGGCCTTGCCTCCATCTCTCTCTGCTCTTCTGGACGTGTCGTTCTTCGTGGTGTGCGCTGTGATTGCCTGTTTCGTGTTCCACTCACGTTGCCCTCGTCTTCCGTTGCCTCTGCCTTTGTTCACGTCATTGCATTGTTGTCTCGTGAGCACGCCGATCTTCTGCATCGTTGCCTCTGTCACATCCACACTGCCGCGATCCAGCGCCTTCTTCGCCTTCACAACCACCTTCCTTGACTGTGCCAGTGGCAAAATGCACCGCTCCCCATTCTCCACCTCTGAATCCACTACCTCGCACCCCCTTGATCTGGTCCATGTTGACGTCATGGGCCCATTACCCCAGGACTTCCTTGGTGGCATTGGCCGTTACGTCCTGTGTTCGACTGATGATTTCTCTCGCTACCGTTGGTTGTTTGCTCTTCGGCACAAGAGTGATGTCACCGACGTCCTTGAGTCCAGGCTCCCACAGGCTGAGTGCGCTTGTCTTCGGTCCTTGCGCGTGTTCCGTAGCGACCGTGGTGGTGAGTTCTTTGGTCCCACGTCTCCCTTGAGTCCTGTGGTGTGCGGCTTGAGTCCTCTACCCCCTACACCCCCCAAAAAATGGTGTGTCCAAACACTGGAACCACACTCTTGTTGATGGTGTTCGCTCCCTACTCTCTGCCTCAGGACAATCTCCCCTCTTTGCCTTTGAGGCCATGTCCAACATGACTTGGGTCTGGAATCGCGTCCCGCATGGCCCCCTTCCCCACTCAGTCACTCCCTTTGAACGGTGGACGGGCCGGCGTGCAGACCTTCGTCTTGCCCACGTCTAGGGGTGTCTTGCATCCGTGTGGGTTCCCGCCGACCAGGGTGACGGTAAGCTGTCCCCTCGTGGTCGCCTGTGCATTTTCCTTGGCATCTCTCCATTCTCCAAAGCGTGGCGCTTCTGGGATACTTCCCGGTGCCGTGTCATTAAGTCTCATGATGCACTCTTCTTTGAACATCTGTTTGAGCGTGACTCTCCCCGCTTTGGTGGGTCCCTCTCTCTGCCCTTTCGTGGTGGGGGTGGTCCTCTACCTTCTAAAAGTGCTATTCTCTCCTCCGAGCGTCCCTCGGTCTCTGTCTCCTTCTCGGACGAGCAGAGTTCCCCCTTGTCTGCGTTCCCCTCACCGTCTTCATCTTCTTCCACAGCTCCTGTCACCTCACCCAGGCGGTCCCTTAGCTCTCCTGCTGCTGTCTCTCTTGAACCTACTCTTGCAGCCTCGTCTTCTGAGCCTACACTCGATGCCACCTGAGCGCCGCCCCCTGTCATCTCAGAGCCCTCTCCCTCTCTGGTGACTCTTCTCCTCAGTCCGTGCCGCCTCGTCCCGCTGCTCCCTCCTCGTCCACGCGTGTTCCGACCATTCCCCTAGTCTCACCCTACACGTGCGGTGGGCGTCGCCGTGCCCTTCCCTCTCAGTCTCATCTTGTTGTCTCTGGAGACCCTGGTCTCCGTGCTCTAGGTCTCGCCACTTCTGCCCTACCTACGGCGGCATCTTTCGTACACCCCAGCACCGCACTTGGTTACTCCCTTATCAAACAGGAGTTCAACTCAGCTCTGTCCTCATCGGTCGCTAGGTATGTTGCCTCGTGCTTTGCTGTCGCCGGTCTCTCTCCTCTTCCTCCTGAACCATTGACTGTACAGGCAGCCCGTACAGCCTCTGACTCCCCATTGTGGGAGCAGGCGATGAAGGCCGAACTCGATGCGTTGTCTGAGCATAGTGTGTACGAGCTTGTCGATCTCCCACCGGGTCGCAAGGCAGTTGCTGCCAAATGGGTGTACCGTCGTAAGCTGAATCCAGACAACACAATTGAACGGTACAAGGCTCGTCTCACTGCCAAAGGGTTCTCTCAGATTCCCGGTGTTGACTTTGATGAGACCTTTGCCCCAGTTGGTCGCTACACCACATCCAGGGCTCCTCTGAGCCTGGTTGCTCAGCATGACTCGGAGCTTGAGCAGATGGATGTCAACAACGCCTTTCTCCATGGCAGGTTGGATGAGGAGATATACATGGTGCAGCCGCCCGGCTTCTCAGATGGAACCAACCAGGTGTGGCGCTTACGCAAGGCCCTCTATGGCCTGAAACAGTCCCCACGGTGTTGGAACCAGGAGATCACATCCACCCTTGAGAAAGGGGGTTACAAACAGAGTACTGTGGATCCCGCGTTGTTCCTCAGTGCCTCCACCAAACCACTCGTCGCTATCCTTGTTTGCGTGGATGATCTCCTCATTGCCTCTCCCGATGCTGCATCTGTAGCGGCTGCCAAGGCTTTGCACCAGGCTGTATACAAGATGAAGGATCTTGGTCCAGCCCGTGTCTTCCTGGGCATGGAGCTGGAACGGGACCGTACTCATCACACCTTGCATGTGCGTCAGTCCGCATATGTGCGCAGCCTGGGGGAGCGCTTCGCCCCACTCCTCATGTTCATCCCCACAGCGTCCACTCCTATGACACCTGCTGGTCAGTCCCTCCTGAAGTCTCTAGAACTGTCCAAGCTAGGGGAGACAGTCGATGTGACTGACTACTTCCGTGTCATTGGTTCCCTAATGTACCTTGCCACGACCACGCGTGCTGATGTGGCCTTTGCTGTGAACTTCCTGTCCTAGTTCTCTCAGTGTCCCCGCGAGCATCATCTCGAGGCAGCATTGCGTGCAGTGCGCTACGCTCTCTCCAACTCTCGTGTTGGACTGTACTATCCTGCATAGCCTTCGGTCGTGGTGGACGGCTTCACTGACACTGATTGGGCGCATGATTCTGATGCGCGCAGCCAAACAGGATACATCTTTCTGGTTGGTGGCACTGCAATCTCCTGGAAAAGTGGCAAACAAGGGTGTGTTGCTCGCAACACTGCTGAGGCTGAGTATGTCGCTCTTGGTGTAGGCACGTGTGAAACTGTCAGGCTGTGTCGTCTGCTGCAACAGTTGCGTGTTCCTATCTACTGCATCACTCTGCGCTGTGACAACCAAAGCACAAAGGCCATTGCCAAAAACAATGGCATGCATCACTCACGCACCAAACACATTAATGTGGAGCATCATTTTGTTCGTGACTGCATTGCTACTGATGTTGTCCCAGTCGCATGGGTGGATACACGGTCTCAGAGAGCTGACTTTCTCACAAAGGCCCTCAGTCGGAATGTCTTCAAAAGTGTTGTTCACTCCGTGGGTCTCCTCTGTCCGCACGATCCAGGTTGATTGTCCATAGTGCATCTCTTTCACCTCTCGTGAGCTCCTCTTGTTGTCCTCTCATGTGTGCGGCTTTCTTGCCTGCGGGTCATGGGGGAGTGTTGAAGTTCTTCGGCCACTCACAACTCTATGCCCTCTTGTCTCCCTCACTCTGCATACACATCTATAGATTAAATGACAATGGCCCTACCTGGGGAGACGTCAGGCGTGTCCGCTCTGGATGGAGCCATTGCCGTCCTCAAGTTACTGCTGTTGCTTGACCCTGGAGTGCCTTTTGGCACACATATTGTCATTGCATGACTCTCCTTGATTCTGTGATGCGGTAGATTCTAGGGCTCGTACATTTTAACTGCTGTGCCCTACATCATGTTTTCTTGCCTTGTATGTTCTGGGAGCTGGAAACCTAGGCAGCAAGTTGGGGCAGCATGCGTTGTCAATGCATCGTGCAGACTTCCACGCTCGTTGCTTAAGTCTGCTGCCCCCTCAGTCTGCTGCTCTAGAGACTAAGTCTGGAAGCTCTGGGTTTGTTACTCAGAAGTGTGCGCGCCAGTGTTAGCGCCAGAAAGCAGCTGAAAACTGAAAGTAACTGATTAGAAATGAAGAATGAGCAACAATGGGATACCCCTCCACGTTCTAGCTCCCCCCCACTAGTGTAGAACTTGTTACTCAGCTAACCAGCCAATCAGAAAATAGTGCTAGACCTATTTTCTGGCAGGCAGGATTTTCTCGGTGAGCCCTGCCACACGCCCGACAGCCCAAAACCCGGACTTCGTCCGTTCTGCCTGAAAACTGGACCATACCATAATACCGACGCTGCGAACGCAGTCCTGCGGTCAAAATCAGCTAGAAAAATAGCTACAAGAAGTTATGGCTGCACAAACCCAGGCAGTGCCTATGAGAGTCAACGATGCCAAACAGGGCAATACAACAGGAGACATGGACCCTAGGCATCGCATGATGCTGCAGACGCAATGCCATAGCCATACACAGCGCTAGGTGCATGCAGACAGCATCTGCAGTGGTAGTGACCGCCGGCGGCCCGACCACTGAGGAGGCCTGCCGATGGAGCTGAGCGCATCGCCAGAGGAAGAGGCTCCAGCGACTGATGAGTGGGCCTCAACGCGTGTCCGCTCCACCGAGCGACACTCCAGCGGTGTCAAGTCTCGTCGTCAGTCCTCTGCACGACGATGTACACAAGCCGGGAGGACACAACAGAGTACAATGAGAGATGAACGAAAACCAACACTCCCCCATGACTCACAAGCGCAGTGCACATGTGCGGGCAGAGACACAGTCAACGACCAAACTCCCCCAGGCCAAGCAGAGACGCAAGTAAGGATAGAGAGAGTTACTCACGGACGCATGCCGATTGAACTCACAGCCTTCCTGAACGAGTCGCGCTTCAGTGCCTTAATCAAGAAGTCAGCCAACTGCCGTGCTATCTCAAATCACACGATGCTGATGTTGTCGTCATGCAACAATGAACGCACATAGTGATACTCAACATATTATGTGCTTTGTGCGTGTGTGATGCACGCCGTCATTGTCGGCGATGGCCATGGCACTCTCATTGTCACAGTGCAACGTGATGGATGCGACGGACTGACGCAACTCGGACAACAAATGACGCAACCACACACTCTCACATGCGCCTGAGCCAAGAGCAACGTACTCAGCCTCAGCAGTGTTGCGTGCAATGCACCCCTGCTTGCCACTGCGCCAGGACACAGCTGTGCTGCCAATCAAAAAGATCCAGCCTGTGCGACTCTTACCATCCAGACTGCCGGCCCAGTCACTATCGGTGTAGCCCACCGCGACAACAGACGGCTGACGGCAGAACATGAGACCTCGCCAAGGAGTCGAGACAACAAAGCATAGTACCCGGATCGCGGCCTCGTAGTGGAGGTGACGCGGCTCCTGAGAGAACTGGGCCGGGAGGTTGACGGCGAACGCGATGTCTGGGCGTGTCGTCGTCGCCAGGAACATCAGTGACCCGATGACTCGCAGGTACGTGGTCACGTCAACTGGCTCCCCGAAAACGGCTGGGTCAGGGCTCTTCAGCTTCGCCTGGCCATCGGGTGACATGGGTGAGGATGCGCTCGGCACGATTGGCAGGTCCTCCGCAAAGCGGGTGGACAGTGTCTGCACATAGGCGGCCTGGTGGATGTGCAGGTAGCCCTGGGAGCGATCATGCTCGAGCTCCATGCCCAGGAAGACTCTGGCAGACCCAAGGTCCTTCATCTGGTAGGCGGCGTGCAGCCGATCCTTGACATGCTGGATGGCAGCCGTCTCTGGCGACGCAATGAGCAGATCGTCGACGTAATCCAGAATAGCGGCGAAAGTCCGGCCTCGCGGACTGACAAACAATGTGGGGTCAGCGGTACTGCGCTGGAACCCGTCACGAAGGAGTGTGCTGCTGATTTCTTGATTCCAACACCGAGGCGACTGCTTCAGGCCATAGAGGGCCTTGCGTAGTCGCCAGACTCTCCTAGTGCCATCGTCGAAGCCTGGGGGCTGCACCATGTAGAGCTCCTCACCCTCCAGTGAACCATGGAGAAAAGTGTTGCTCACATCCATCTGATGCAGCTCCCATCCATGCTGGGCGACCAGACTGAAGAGTGCCCGGCTGGTGGAGAACCGGCCAACTGGGACAAAGATCTGGTCGTAATCGATCCCAGGAATCTGGGCAAACCCCTTGGCTGTAAGGTAGGCCTTGTACTTGTCCAAGGACCCGTCGGGCTTCCACTTGCGCCGAAAGACCCACTTGGCACCGATGGCCTTCCGTCCTGGGGGAAGGTCGACGAGGTCATACACGTGGTGCTGTCGGATAGCGGTGAGCTCATCGGCGTAGGCAGCGTCCCACTATGCAGCCTCAGGAGAGGCCCGTGCCTTGTGTAGGGTGTCTAGGTCCTCCGGGCGTGCTGTGGAGCAGACTGAGAGAGCGTGTGCATCTCGAGTCCCAGGTGGGATGCACGCAAGTGCAGCCACGAAAGTGTACCGATGCTCATGATGAAACAAGGCGTAGCCTAGTGCGGAGCCCGGGTGAAGGTCTGCAATGATGGCCGAGGTGGTCAGGCCGAGGGCCTTGGTGCCAAGATCTCCACTCACGGCCGTGGGAGCGGAGGAGACACATGGAGCCACTGGGGATCGAGGCGCCACGGAGCGCGGTGCGACGGTCTGCGCTCTCACCGACGGTCTGGGTCGGAGGCTACTGCCTGGGCCACGCGTGTAGCGTGGCAGGGCAGGTGACAACACTGAGTCCATCGGGCTGATGGAGGCGGACGGGGTTGCTGGCCCGGAGGGGCCCACGGATGCAACCGGGGCTGTCGGCCCGGAGGGACCAACGGACGCAACTAGGGCTGCTGGCCCAGAGGGACCAGCGGACGCGACTAGGACTGCTGGCGCAGAGGGACCAGAGAACGCGACTGGGGCTGATGGCCTGGAGGGACCAACGGACGCGACTGGGACTGCCGGCCCAGAGGGATCAGCAGACGCAACTGGGGCTGCTGGCCCCGAGGGACCAACGGACGCGACTGGGACTGCCCGCCCGAAGGGATCACCGAATGCGACTGGGGCTGCTGGCTCGGAGGGACCAGCGGACGCGACTGGGACTGATGGCCTAGAGAGATCAACGGACGCGACTGGGGGTGCCGGCCCGGAGGGACCAGCGGACGCGACTGGGGGTTGTCGGCCTTGAGGGACCAGCGGACGCGATTGGGACTGCTGGCCCGGAGGGACCAGCGGACGCGACTGGGGTTGCCGGCTCAGAGAGACCAGCGGACGCGACTGGGGCTGCCGGCTCGGAGGGACTGAGGGATGTGTCATCCGGAAGCGACAAGACGGAGGACGGACTCACCACTCCTCCACGCGAAGGGATAGACATGGGCGAGCCGGAGCGAATGAGGTCGCGAGGAAACAGGTCCTCGAAGAAGAGGGCGTCCGGGGACTCAACGATGCAGTGCCGGGAGGGATCCCAGAAGCGCCAGGCCTTGGACTGACGAGAGACACCGAGGAAGGTACAGGGACGTCCGCGAGGGGCGAGCTTGCCGCTCTACTGCGGGACGGGCAGCCACACAACGGCCACGCAGCCCCAGACGCGAGCCGGGCGGAGGTCAGCTCGCTGACCGCACCAATACTGGTACGGTGTGGACTGACGGGGAAGGGGACCGTGGGGAATCCGGTTCCAGACCCGGGTCATGTAGGCCATGGCTTCAAAATAGAAGCCATCGGAGAGACGAGACTCAATCCGCATGGTGCGGACGGCGTCGGCCATAGTACGGTTCCACCATTCGGAGACATCGTTCTGGACGGGTGTGTAAGGGGGTATGTTTCATGGTGAATTCCACGGGAGGCGAGAAAGGTCGTGGCTTCACCCAGGTACTCACCACCGCGATCAGAGTGAAAGCGGCGGAGAGAGCGACCACACTCGCGCTCCGCAAGGACAAGCCAGTCCTGGATGGCGTGGGCGACATCGCTCTTCTGCCGAAGGTAGAAGACCCAGCGGTAGCGAGAATAGTCGTCAGTGAGGGTGAGGACGTAGCGACCATGCTCGCCGACGAACTCGGTGGGGAGAGGACCCATGACGTCCGAATGGACAAGGTCGAGGGGGGCGGACGCTCGGGAGAAAGACAAGGGATACGTGGACCCTGCATCTTCCCCTGAGCGCAGTCAATGCACTCAGTTGGGCACGGGAGGGGAAAAGTCTCCGAGTCAAGGCCCTTGGCCGGCTGGGTGCGGAGCATGCTGTCTACGGTGGCAGAGTGGACGTGGCAGAGGCGACGGTGCAAGAGGTGAGCATGCTAAGGAGAAAGCGTACTGGTGACAAACACATGGCCTCTGGTGGCCGACGGGGAGGAGACGGAATGAGAGGAGGAGAGGCGAGGTACATACCACAAGTTGCCACGGGCGGTGGTATGCAGTACAACAAGGCCAGACGGACGCAACGACACAGTGCCAACACCACGCGAGTGCTCAACGTCCATGCTCATGCGGTCAAGAGCAGTGACGGACAGAAGGCCTCAAGACCAGGTACAAAGACGACATCGGTCAGAAACACGTCACCGGAGGGACCACGGAAACGAACGACGCCGACACCATGGACAAGCAACACGTGGCCAGAGCCTGTCCGGAGACCGGAAACATCACCTACAAGACCAATCATACTAAAGACCTCACAATAGGCCGTCATGTGATGCGTGGCCCCGGAGTCAATGATCAAGGTCTTGGCAGGGTCCTGGACCAGGGTCGCAAGATCACTAACGGTCACATGACAGCAAGCAAGGGACGCGGACGCGGTGGAAGGAGGTGCGAATCCAGATTGCCAATCGTCAAGCCAAGCAACGTCGTCCTGGGAGGGGGTAGCGGAGACCATGAGAGACGACGAGACAGACGAGGAAACGAGGGACGACCGCAGCTCAGTCTCAGTCATGCAGGGCTGGACAGGGGAGCAGGAAGTGATGCAACTCGCACTTCCCTGGGGAGGAGGGCGAGGCAGGCCGAGGTAGAGCGCGATGAACTGCTCTAGCTGGCACTCACGGGAGGATGGCCCGGGAGTGTAGACGGAGTGCAGGGTGATGGCGCCGGAGCCCGGGTAGGAGGAGGACTACGCCAGTGCCGACGGCTGCGGCGCTAGTGTCGGCGGGACCGGAGAAGCAACCGGAGTAGTGGAGCTGCTGGACGAGGCGGAGGTGTCAGAGCCGGCGACAGCCACGGCGGTAGAGGCAAGACGGCGCTCACGCTGGCGACGCATGGTGGCGATGACGCGTGCCTCATCCGTCGGTAGAGGGCACGTGTACCACCTGTGCCCGGGCTGGCCACAGTTGTGGCAGACCGAGCCGCCAGCGCTGGACCCGGTCGACGACTGCTGCTGCTGCTACTGACCTTTGCCTTTCTTGTTCCGACGCTTCTTTTTCCCCGTCACAGCGGGCAGCTGCCCGCTGATAGCTGCGAGCAGCGGGCTGTTGCTCGCTAGTAGCGAGCTGCTGCTTGTTGGCAGCGGGCTACTGCTAGCTGGCAGCAACGGGCTGCTGCTCGCTGCCGCCTCGCTACGGGCAGCGAGCAGCACCAGCCGCTGCTAGCAGCTGCTCGTTGCAGCTGCTGCTGCGGCTGGCTACTGTTGCGGCTTGCTGCTGCGACTGCTGCAGCCTGCTGCTGCATGCTGTTGCAGTTGCTGCTTGCCGCTGCTACTGCTCGCTGCTGTTGCGGGCTACTACTGCTGCTCGCTCCTACTACTACTGCTACACGCAGTTGCTGCTGGCTGCTGCTGCTATTGCTCGCTGCCGTTGCCTGCGGCTGCCGCTACTGCAGATTGTTGTTGCTGCGTGCTGGTGCAAGTCACTGCACCTGGGTGACGTCGTGTGCGTCGTCACTCGCAGGTGTTGGACGCGGCCTGTCGCTCACCTCCTCGCGTCACGTGTGGGGGTCAGTGCTGCCGAAAACATTTTGGCAGCATTTCCCCTGGCCCAGTGGCCGTGGGAAAAAATCTGACGCCGCCACCAGGCGGATCAATGCTGTCAGAAAAAATCCGGCAGCATTTCTCCTGCACTGGCGCATATGGAGGTCCGCCGGCGTTGTCTGGCACCTATACGCCAGTCTTCTGCTGCTGCTGCTACGCTCTGGCTCTGATACCAAGCTAGAAACCTAGGCAACAGGTTGGGGCAGCATGCATTGTCGATGCAGCGTGCGAGCTTCCACGCTCGTTGCTTAAGTGTGCTGCCTCCTCAGTCTGCTGCTCTAGAAACTAAGTCTGGAAGCTCTAGGTTTGTTACTCAGAAGTGCGCACGCTAGTGTTAGCGCCAGAAAGCAGCTGAAAACTGAAAGTAACTGATTTGCAATGTAGAATGAGCAACAATGGGGGACCCTCCAAGTTCTAGCTCCCCCCCACTAGTACAGAACTTGTTACTCAGCTAACCAGCCAATCAGAAAATAGTGCTAGACCTATTTTCTGGCATGCATGGTTTTCTCGGTGAGCCCTGCCAGACGCCCGACAGCCCAAAACCCGGGCGTCGTCCGTTTTGCCTCAAAACTGGACCATACCATAATACTGACGCTTCGAATGCGGTCGTGTGGTCAGAATCAGCTAGAAAAATAGCTANGCCAGTGTTGGCACCAAAAAGCAGCTGAAAACTGGAAGTAACTGATTAGTAACGAAGAATGAGCAACAATGGGAGACCCCTCCAAGTTCTAGCTCCCCCCCACTAGTACAGAACTTGTTACTCAGCTAACCAGCCAATCAGAAAATAGTGCTAGACCTATTTTCTGGCATGCATGGTTTTCTCGGTGAGCCCTGCCAGACGCCCGACAGCCCAAAACCCGGGCGTCGTCCGTTTTGCCTCAAAACTGGACCATACCATAATACTGACGCTTCGAATGCAGTCGTGTGGTCAGAATCAGCTAGAAAAATAGCTACAAGAAGTTATGGCTGCACAAACCCAGGCAGTGCCTATGACAGTCAACAATGTCAAACAGGGCCATACAATAGGAGACACGGACCCTAGGCATCGCATGATGCTGCAGACGCAATGCCACAGCCAGACACAGGGCTAGGTGCATGCAGACAGCATCTGCAGTGGTAGTGACCGCCGGCGGCCCGACCACCGAGGAGGCCTGCCGATGGAGCTAAGCGCATCGCCAGAGGAGGAGGCTCCAGCGACGGGTGAGTGGGCCTCAGCGTGCGTCGGCTCCACCGAGCGACACTACAGCAGTGTCAAGTCTCGACGTCAGTCATCTGCACGCCGATGTACATAAGCCAGGAGGACACAACAGAGTACAATGAGAGATGCACGAAAACCAACACTGGGGGCTGCATATTTCCCGGGTGTTGATCCTTAAGGGGCCACCGCACCGGCCTTGGCCGTGCACTGGTGAGCAGCCACCCTCTGGTTATTCCGAGTGGTCGGGCTCGACCCCCGGGTGGCGGCAGTCACTCATCCGAGCGTGATGCTCGAGGTGGGTGTGTGCTCACTGGTACTTCCTCGCTCGCTCCCCTCACTCTCGTTGTCTTCGTTGAGTGCAAGGTTCTAAGGCAAGTTACCGTATCCATGGTGTGTCTTCCGCATTGTTGCTCTTACCCACCCTGTTTCACATGGGTTAACCAGGAAACTTCCTAGCAATTACAAATAAAGATGTGAGTGGCCAAGGAAAAGGACATAACCCCAACATATGGAAGTGTTCTCATTCTTTACACGCCCTCTGAAATCGGAAGCCAGCCAGCCATGTAACAAACGGACGGGAAGTTTGGCCCACTGGGCCAAAACCGCGGGTCTCCAACTTGAGGGTCTCCAACCTTCAACTCATCCCACCCGCCGCCTAACAAGCCAGGACTTGTTTAGGCCACGCCACACACTAGCGCTACATTCGATGTGGGAGTGGACCCGCCCTTGGAGTCCACAATGGGTGACAAACCCCGACTCTGCTTTCAAATGTAGCAAACGGATAGGAAACTTGTCCATTGGGCCAAAACAGTGGTACATGAGGGTCTCCAACCCTCAAGTCATCCCATCCGTCGCCCATGAGGCCCAGACCTGTTCAAGTTACATGGCAGACTAGCGCTACAGGTCGTCACCTCTTAGACCACAAAGTTCCTCAGAGGAAGCTGACCAAATGTGCTTGCTCAAACTCAAGCGAGCAAATCAACAGCAACCCCCCCCCCCCCCCTCCCCACTTCACCACTACTGGCATCCACAGACTCAATGAGAATATCGCGCTAAATGAACACTTGCGCTCAGTCAAGCAGCTGTCAAGGACTGGGGACCTGACCGTGAACAAAGACGAACTGATCAGCAAGTGGCTCCTTCTTGCAAACAAGGGACTTATCTTCAACAGTTCCGAATGTGCCCAGAAGGGTTACACCCCTTGGTTCGAAAATGGCCATAAATCTTCCTCTTCCAAATTTGTGGCAGTAGTAGGATAACCTGACACCACTTCAAAGCAACAATGTTTGGCAATGTCATCCATGGCATCCCTACAGCCTGGAGGATTTTTCCAGCTTCAGTCTTGCACTGCCGTCCACTTGGCTGCCCAGGAATGAGGGAACTGATCTACCTGAGTCACCATGAGCTTGGAAGTGCACACCCAAGAAAAGGAAAAAACGTGACTTGACCGCCATGTGCCAAACAGAGGGTGTTTGGCACTCGTGTGGGGAGAGAAGAGAGAGAGAGAAGAAAGAGAGAGAGAGAGAGAGAGAGAGAGA